>CM050415.1:21024635-21237135 GCA_027564155.1 Gymnocypris eckloni scoliostomus
CCTTGTCTTAGCTTAGTTGAGATTTGTCAACATAATATAATTAAATAATTTTAAATTATCCTGTAGCCCCCTTGGAAGTGTGTTGAACCCCCTGGTTGAGAACCATTGTACAATACTGTATCCTACTATACCAAAACAGAACTAGAAGAATTATGATGCTCATGTTCCATAAATATGTTTACTTTTGCAGTATACTATGCTACAAACAATACTATATTATTTGCTACTACAGTGGTTCTCACGGGGGCCAGAAGATGGCTCAAAATGATTTAAAATATGACAATAATTAAAACATAACATATTCACCCATCAATAATTGTCTTGAAAAATCTGCATATATGAGGTAGCCTCGTTTTAAAAAAAAAAGTGTCATTTCTAGACCTGGAGAAGTCATGTAAAAAAATAAAATAAAATGGGAATGTTAAATGAAAATACATTTTATACAATAATAATTTTCTTGAAATTGTGGGGGGACTTTGAGTCAAAAAGTTTGATCCTCTGCTATGTATATTTTACTAGCCTATACAATACCGTGCTATAGTATACTTCAGTAAAACACATTTATAGCTGTGTTACACATGAATAAACTTGCCGGTATATTCCTCGCTCGTACCTTTATTAAGTCCAGTGGATGAGTGCAGCATGCGGCCGCGCACGAGGCAATGCCTCCGAAGTACCAGCGCGAAACGCGCTTCTCTGTCATGATTCAATCTCGGTTTATTCCGTGACAACACGACGAAGGAATAAAGTGGAATAACGCGACTCACACGCGACATTAACCGCTCGGTTCTGTGATAAAAGTCCCAGTGATAATCCTCTATCTACACTGCAGTTGATTGACTTATTGCTGCACTAAGACCTGCACTGTTTATAGTTTCATTCATCGGCTATACATGGGATTACAAACGCGCAGATGGGCTAGTACAGAAAGTCGTTTATTTGTAAGCATAGTAATACAGTTTAAATATAGGCTATAGCGGGGAAACGCGTGGGTTAAGAAGTAGTGCGTCGCTCGGTATTAGCGCGTCATGCTGCCAATCGGACACTCAGGCGACCTTACAAGAAGACCGAGCATCTGTCAGAGGAAAGTATCACGTGCCTAGGCAACATTGTTGCATTAAGGGGACATGCAGTTGGCATAACTCACACAGCACGGTTTGTTTTCATTCTGAAATTCCTTTTTATTTGCATTTTAATTGTTCAAATTGTAAGCTTCTTGTGGCTTTTGAATAATTCAAAGCATTATTGAGCCATTATTTTCTGTCAGTTCTTGAAACCAATGAAATATCGTTTCGCTTTTGCACTGAGAAAGTTTCACAAGGATCTCCTCACGCGTGCATTCAGTCAGAAGTGTGTACGTGACACATAAATAGAATCAAGCAATGTTTGACCTCCACGGGGTTTATCAAAGGCTGTGCGTCAATAAAGTCCACCTTGTGGTTGCTTTGCATAATTTTTATGAGACCTATTCAGTTTGCTATTCAAACCTCAGGTCATAATTGTGACCACTGTTGTTGAAGTGTGCATAAGGCACATCAAGGCAAGTCCGTTTTTTTCAGCTTTAGAGAAAATTATAATTCTAAATATATTTCCAAGATGCCGAAGCAAATTTGCATCTTGAAATCCATGACGAGTGTGACCGCATGATTCCTGATCTCCAGTCTCTGGTGAAAATTGAGTGTAGTGTCCATTTTGTGTCCACTCTGTATGTTTGGCTGTCAGCGTCATATGTACACGTTATATAGCTCAAATGAATGAATGAATTAATGAATGTGTATGAAATGAATTAATTCTGGTAAATTCACTCTAAAGAACATTATTTGTTGTTGTTTGTATAACAGAAGACAAACAGCTCAGCTCTACCGGCCTTCAAGGGGCCCAGATGAGCTGCAGAGATAGCACATATTTACCAGAACTCAATTATGCACTATATGAAATATATATTTGACTAATAATTATCAATTGCAAATACTGTCAAACAAGATCGGTTTGGCAATTAGAGTATACATTATTTCACAAGTTCACACTTACATATATTTAGCACAGTAAACGTAATGCGTATTTGGCGAGTGTGGTAAAAGGTTTTTGGCGTGTTGTCTTGTGGAAGGGCTCCGAACTCTGGAAGGGCCCGAACCCAGAGTACTTCAGCTAAAGTGTTAATGTAATGAAGATAAAATAAAATTCTCTAAAACATCTCACTGTTAATGATATATCATGCACGTGTTAAGGGTAGAATCTCTCTAGTATCTATTATGGTTCATCAACACAGTTTCACTGATGTTCTGGAACCCAAAACCCAGGATAGAGTGACTTAGTGAATGTGGTCTGGACCTTATGAATGAGGTTCACTGTGTCAGAGACTGTTGAAGAACAGAGTTCCTGCACTGTGATCCACATACAGTCCTATTCTAGAGCTGATGGACGTTACAAGATCAGTCCGTTTGTTATTGTGAAAGAATGAGTAACCGGAGGGAAAACTGAACAAACTCCAGGACTGATTATTATGTCCAAACAACACTCATTTCCCAATCCCTGCCTGCTGATGCTCTTATATGACACTGATACAGACCATAATCACCACTCCACTCAAACTCCCACTAACAGCATCCAGTTTTGTGTGGGTCGTTTACATTTTTGTAGCATTTAGCACTTACACCCTACTTTAAAATTTTCAAAAAGGGTACTTATCACAGAAATAATATAATTTAAATGAATATACCTTTTAACTAAACTTAATATTTTCAGAGACACTGCAACAAAGTTAATTCCCCTCCATATGTATTACAATATAGGCTACATTTGATACAATCGAGTGCACTTCTTTTCACAGGGCTGTTATCATTCTAAATGGCAGTCTCCTCAGAAGACTTGGAATATTCTGGAGTTTTACTTTAAAGCTACATTTATGTCCTCTTGGAGCTGGAAACTTTTGTAACTTTTATTGTATAAACTAAAATAGATGAGGTTCTTTAGATATTTTCTATTATATGCTCCGCAGAAGAAAAAGTGACAGCGGTTTGGAACGACATTTAGGAACAGAAATGTTCACTTCAATCCCTGTATAATTTCATACCTGTTTCTCTGTCCTCTGAGCTGCACCTGATACAGTTGTGGTTTTTACGTTCATACTCTTTACACAGCACACAAATGCATGGTTGGTCAGTGATAAAGTACATTTGCAGCTGATTATCATGTTTACGGCAGATCGTGTCCTGAAGTCTTCCAGTGGCATCAATCACTTTGTGTGGCTTACGAGAGTAAAACTCCTCATGATGGTCAAAGTGAGTATAACAGTACATTTCCTCATATTCATTCATTCACACATAATGCATTGCTTTTGCATTGAGAAATGTGAGCAGCAGTTGGATGAAATAAAAGGCGAAAATGAGGGAAATATCTCTTTAAAAACAACTGAGATATTATTCAGTGATCACCAATTACTCACTTCTCACAAGAATGGTATTTTATAATGATAATGATACAATTACGATACTCAGTATGGTATAACGTGTTTATTTAACCTCAAGCAATAGCATCACATCCCTTTGTCAGGACATCCCCAGTATCAAAGAGACAGACCAGCTCCACCGATCCTGCCCAGGACAGCACGTGTGTAGCTTAAGGACAGATGGAGGAGTCAGTGATGGGTGGGTGTGTTTGCAGGCTCAGAGCCTGTTAGAGTTCAGTCTGTAAGTTCAACACCCAGACCACCTCTTGTGGACAAAATGGTCATTTTAAAGGCATTATTTGTTTTCTTCTAATTCCTTTTATCTTTTTGTAAAAAAACAAACACAGAACACAACGATGACTGAAAGGTAACGCGTGATCAAGTGAAGGTCCAGGACAGATATTCACTCCATCACCGCAGTGCCTCCTGCTGCTTCTAGTGCTGCTTTCAGTTTTTCTGCTTCTTCTTTAAACACATTTACCCGGATCTCCTGAGGCAGAGACTCGACAAGCTTCTTGGCCTGTAAATGAGATGAAAACGCCTCATAAACCGAGTCCTTTAGAAATGAAAATCAGCAGCAACTCAAACAAAATCTAGTGAGCTGCATTGCTTTCTGAAGCCTTTTGAAACACTGGAAACAAACTTCATAGACAGCAACTGATATGTGCTAATAAGAGACTGAAATACATTTCGATTAGCCTTCATGCTACTGTACACTACAAAAAAAATCCTCATATTACTTTGTTATACTTAAAAAACATCTTACCTGTACAAGATTTAGACCCTCCATGCAATTCTTCACTTCTTTAATCAGCTTCACTTTGTCAGCCGCTTTGAATTCTGTCAGTTTGACTGTAAAATGAGTTTTCTCTTTCTTTGCAGAGGTCGCCTCCTCCTCTACTGCCTGCAAATTCAGTTAATCATTACAGCAAAAACGTCAAACAAAATCACGACATTTGCACAAAAATATACAAAATATTTAAAGCTATTCATTTTTCCCCCGTTCTTTCTCAACAAATTTTCCATTAAAAAACAGTTTATCAACAATTGCAATAATTTTTACAATTACATAATGCATACATAATTTACAAACAGGTAACAACATTTTATAAAACTACACAAAAATGGTTGAAAATATAACCGTCATTCACAAGGGGGAGCACTGGTGAGAGACCAAATGTTAGTTTCTGGTTACTGAAACTCAAAGTTAGGGCTGTCAAAAAAACCCCAAATATTTTCAAATATTCGGCTGGGCAATATATCGAATGGGATTCTCATAATCATCTCGTCAGTAAAGCTGTTTCCGTGATTATCAGTAAATTTCCATCAGCTGTTTTCAAATGGAGCGGCAGTTAATACACAGTAGTTCACTGACAAGCTACGCAATATCGCGTTCAATATCGCAGATGAATCGCCTTCGATAATGAACTCGATATTGCGAGCAGAGTGAACTAGTCTGTGTATTAAATGCCACTCCATTTGAAAACTGGTGATGAAATTTACTGCTAATCACGGAACCGCTTTTACTGTCGAGATGCTTGACAACCGTGTCGAGATATCGCCCAGCCCTAGTTAAAAATGTTGCATTTGAATTTTAGGTGGGCTTCAGGTAGCCTTAGCAGTGGCACACACGATGCAATGACGATGTAGGTGTTGTTGCATTTTAATTCTGTTTTTAGCCTATCCAGTTGAAGCCACTAAATGTGGCGCTGCTACGTTGTTCATTCAAAATATTGCGGAAAAAGATGATATCAATGCAGAGATGATGTTTACATCAAAACCAAGCCATTCACACAGAATGCATATGTATCGCATTTTCTATAGCAACATTACGACCGGTGCACTCACGTCTTGCACAAGAGAGCTGCATGTCTAGAAAGCCATGTCAATATAACGCATAAGTTCAACTTTTAAAAACATGTCTCTCAGTTTTTCCCCATCCCATTGCTTATCGTGTTTAGAAGTGAAAAAGTACTCTTTGTGATTGGTTTTCATTACTTTGTATTAAACTATACATACATCACATGATGCAGTTTTGTTTCTAATTGTTTAAGCAACTTAATTATATATGGTTTACAAACATTATTTTAAACATTATAGCACTTTTTTCCAAAGATAGTTGTGTTAATTTATTGCTTTGAGGAAATGTCCATTAGTAATATTTTGCTCGATGCGCCTTGTGGAAGCAAAGCCCCCCCACCTAGCCCAAATTATGCCTTTTAAATTTGATTATAATTTGAATATTGATAATATTTAAGTACAAAATTCGAATTCAATTGTTCAGCCATTTTGACAGCCCTACTCAATTCCTAAAAACAACAACAAAGTGCATCATATGTATTGCGCCACATACTGGTCTTGTATGACTAATAAAGCTTTACCTCAGCAGCAGGAGCAGCTGCTGCCATTGAGCCCATGGGCATCATGCCAACATCCTGAATGTTCAGAGTTTTCTGACAGGGACAAAAAACACATTTATATCAGTGTTTTCAGTAAAGATGACCACACTCTTAGAGTTGGGTGCTATAGTGAATAATCACAATTTCAAATTCAGCAACATCCATCATATGTAGTGAAGAACTATCTTTGACCATTACATTTATAAAGGATTATACACTTAATGTCTATTATTTCACTAATATTATATTAACTGCAAGTTTTTCAGTTTTTTTTTTTAAATATACATTTAGGATTTACATTACACTACGAGTGCACATTCAATACAAGTGCACTTCTTGTTGTGTCAATAATGAATGACAGGTAACACTTTGTATTGTGTATGTCATAATAACTGTGACACTGGTGTATATGAATTAAAAGATTAAATATCGTTCTTCTTTGCATTCATTTAGAGAGAAACATCAGGTATTAGTAATTGTTTTAAAACTTGATTTCTTTTCTATTTGATGTCTTGCATTAAACGTCATTTAGCTGGTGTTTTGACAGTGTGCTGCACCTTTAGTAACTCGTTGAGGTCAGACACTTCTAAGAGTGTGAGGTTGGCGATGTCATTAACCAGCTGTTGGATTTTGGGAGGGTACTGCTTAGGCATCCCATCAAAAGCAGGTGTTGCAATGGCATCAGACAGACTGACAGGGCTGGTCTTGAGTGTTCGCAGGGCACACAGTGCTGCTGTCTGTAGGTTGTGTCTGTGAAATGAGTCCATTCAAACAGTAATGAGCACAAAAAGCAACGATATCACAGTGCGTCTATTCTCTTAAAGTGAAGTAAATCAGGATATTAGAATGATTTCTGAAGGATCATGCGAGTAGACTGCTGACTGGAGTAATGATGCTAAGGCTTCTTATTTTAAATTGTAATAATATTTCTGTTTATATTGTATTTTTCATCAAGTAATGGGATCATTAACCCAAAAATAAAAACATTAATTACTACTTGGTTCATTTTTGGAACACAAATTAAGATATTTTGATGAAATCCGAGAGCTTTCTGACCCTCCATAGACAACAACACAACTGACAGGTTCAAGGCCCAGAAACATAAGGAGATCTGTAAATCAGTGCATGTGACATCAGTGGTACAACTACAAATAGTCTCGTGGGCAGCACAACATACAGCACTGTTGCGCTTCGGGCGTCCCAAGTTCGAGTCCTGGCTCGCGCACCTTTCCTGACCCCACCCCTCCTCTCTCTCTCACCCACTTCTCTTCCTGTCTAGTATAATGTCCTATCCTAATAAAAGCAAAGATGTCAAAAATAAAAATGTTTAATCTTAATTATTGTTCTGAAGATGACCGAAGTTCTTACAGGTTTAAAACGACATGACAGTTATTAATAAAAAATTCATTTATGGGTGACCTATTCCTTTAAATGCAGCCTAGGTGTAAAATTAATAATAATACTATTATAAAAAAGTATCTTACCAACCCCAAACCTTTGAACTGTTTGTTTCTTTTAAATTGCATTATAAATATACAGACGAGTCTAAAAGTTTAAGACTCCAAGTGAAAATGTATACATTTTGCATTTTTTGTTGCACAATATGCTGGCAGACTAATATTAAATAGAGTTTCTTAACTTGAGGAGGTTAGCGTATCCACTACTGACCTTTAGTACAAAAGAGTTCACATGGTGAATGTCACAGATGTGCTTACATCTCATTAGTGACTCAATATAGATCATATTAAATGCTAATGAACATTGTATCAGACCTTAATAATTTCTAGCAATTAAAAAGTTTCCAGGTGCAAATGAGAAATCAAATCCCAGATCTTCAGTGTGGTCTCAGCCTGCATGAATATCGGCTGACCAGCATTAGAAATATATAGAGGAAATGATACATTTATGAAACATTAACAGAAGTCACGTGACCTTCCACACGGTCATTCTCGCTTAGGTTTGATGCATTCTAAAGTAAATATCATGTAAACATTAAAACAGTATGTTATTACATGCAAACACATCCCTATCTTTTGATGTTGAGAGAATTAGATCTGCTGCAGGATAAAGATGCATCTCATCTCATGCCAGAATCTTATCTGAGCATATCACAGTTCAGATGTGTGCACTTTAGATCTTAACAATATCTGTATGTTTCATTGACAGCGACACTGCTGACACCTCTAGTATGTGAAATATTCTTGCTGTATTCTCTGTCCTTGAGCGCAGGCAGACGCAGGGGGTTTTGTAACGCTCTTACCGGTGTGTGTTTGCCGCGGTCCGCAGCGCGATCCGGACGCAGTATCTGCTGCAGTACATCATGACCCGAGAGCACGACTAACCCTTCAACGAACACGACAAAACGACAGGCCAGTTCCCAAAACAAAGCTCTCTCGATGCGAAACTGACTGTCAGACCTCCTCTAGCTGAAGCACATGGCGTCCTCCAGTGGCTCTTCCTGACCTACCCACAATGCATTGCGCGGGAGGGACAAAAACTTTATTTAAAATACTCCTGTCACGTTGTTTTACAAAACCACTTTTCTTAAATGAAAGTCTCAATTTAAAGATAAATAGCCTCATAAAACAATAAGCTAAATAAATATTTATATATAAAAACGTATATAAATAAAAACCTACATGCATGGGGTTTTGAAATAAAAGTATCTGAACTGTGACGCATTACATAAATTACATAAAAGTCTCAAAAACAAATCCTAGAAACACCGAGCTAAAGTATTAGAAGGCAATGTATGAAATAATAGCCTTGACATCAATTAGAATCTCGCTATATTAAAAAAAAATAATAATTCAATTTAGTTACTTACCAAATAGCGCTATCTGTGAAAATTGCAGGTTCCTATAAAATAAAATAAAAATGCATGCATACAATACTTAAACATTAGGACAGTCTCTCAAATCCTTCCTATTATAAACAGACCCTTAAATGGCCACTGGGCTTAAACCAAATCAAATAAAAGTAATAATTACAAAATACAACAGTGGCTGTGTAATAATAATACACAGAGGCAATCACTCAGCAAGCCACTAGGCAAGGGAATGGTTAAATAAATAAGTAAATAAATGGTCGAGCAACCAATGTTGGATCATTTGAGATAAATTAACCGTCAGAAAACGGAGTAACTCACAGAACATTTCCATGAATAACGTAATTTTCTGATTTTCGTATACGGTTTAATTCACGTGTGTGGCTATAGCTCAAATTGTGTGTTGTTATACGGATGTGCTTTATGGCCAAATGAAACAACAGTTTAATCCGAGTAGGGCTGGGCTCGCTGCAGTCCACAAGATCCAGGGGGCGTGGTTAGATCCACGTCAAGGGGGTGGAGATTTGTACGTTTAGGCAGGGTGGGAGGAGTTTGATCGAGATTAAACCACGCCCCCTGGATCTTCTGAGCTGCAGCGAGACGCTCCTCGTTTAATCTGAATCAGAAATGTCATAGTGCTGTATAAAATTAAATATCACCCTACTTCACAAAATTCCCAAGATAAAGATAATTTGCATGCTCTCTTTGGTTCTTTAATAACGTTACATAAAGTTCTTTGCTTGTGCAGAACTTGAAGGGGAGGAGCAGACAGAAGCCTCTTATCCAGGTAATCTCCTGATCCATCTGTCTTCACTGAGCAATAGCACAGCGCAAGTATCATGAACATGGCATATAAACACAAACATGTTCAACATTTAGCAAGAGTCCACTAAATGTTCCTTTCTTGTGCAGATCATGCTGCTCTCCCCTGCAGCTGAGCGCAGTCAGGACGGTTTGCTGTCAGTGCTGTGGGAGCTACTGGAGGATCAGTCTCATCATGAGCTGTTCGGTCTTGAGTTGGGATCAGGCACAGGGCAGCATGTGGTGCACTTCGCTCAGGAAATGCCCTTTGTCACATGGCAGCCGTCAGACATCAAGGAGGAAGCACGAAACAGGTACAGTAAACAGGTTTTCTTTGTTACTGTGTAATTATAAATGCAATTATGTGGCATATATCAGATTGATCAGGGTTTGTGGCATCTCTGCTGCAGTATCAGAGCTTATATAGGGGCCACTAAGGCAAAAACAGTGCTGGAGCCCGTGTTTCTGGATGCCAGTGAACCCTGGGAGAAATGGGCTGGACTTCCACAGAGCTCTTGTGACATTATCATAGCAATCAACCTGCTTCAGTACAGCCCCTTCACAACAGCAGAGGTAGGAAGCCAATACTGATTTATTACTTTTTTGTATTTGAAAGTTTATTTGTATTTGAAAGTTTTAAAGATTTATGAGTTTTTTTTGTATATAGCAGACGTTTAAAATAGACGTGGGCTATGAAAAATAAGAAACTATGGTAAACTAAATGTTTGTAGGTGGTAATATTTGTTGAATGCTTTTGAAATATATGTACTTGATGCTCACCAAAGCTGCTATTATTTGATACAATTTATTTGAAACATTTTATAAATGTTTCTTAAAAAGTAATTTATTCCTGTGATGCACACCTGTATTTTCAGCATCATTCCTCCAGTCTTCAGTGTCACGTGATCCTTCAGAAATAATTATAATATGCTACTTTGCTGCTCAAGAAACATTTCTTATTATTAATGTTGAAACCAGTTGTGCCGCTTCACATTTTTGTGGAAACAGGTGTTTTCAGGATTCTTCGATGAATAAAGTTTAAAAGAACAGCATTTATGTGAAATTCAAATAAAATGATGAATAAAAGTTAATTTATTTAGAATTTTATCTATTGTATGTATTCAAATACAGTTCAAAAGTGCATTAATGTGGTATTGTATTCACAGGGTGTGTTTAAAGGATCTGGGCAGATGCTGAAACAGAACGGCCTTTTAATGACTTACGGAGTGAGTTTGAGTATTGTATCATTTTCTTATGTTTTAGATAACATAATTTAGTCATAACCACATCTTGCAATCAACATCATAACCTTGAAAATGAAATGTGTCTCAGCCGTACGCTATCAATGGAACAATCACACCAATCTGCAATGAACAACTGGACCAGACATTACGCCAGATGTGGGTTTTCAAACTCACAGTTCTTTATTATATATCTTAAGATTCAATATATTGGTGTTTATTAATGCATAAAGATATGTTGACACATTTTTCAGCTTACAAACCCACTGTCTGTCTTGCCCTACACCAACTGTCAATAGGAATCCGGATTGGGGTCTTCCAGACATCGATGTGCTCAGACAACTGGCGTTCAGTAACGGGATGAGAATGGAACGAATGGTGAGGGGCAATTAATAGAAATAACTAGAAATATTTGGGTAAATCTAACAATACATGTCCAGTCCAGATCACATTTCGTCCGCCTAAAATCAAAAGAAACATTAAACCTAATTTAGAACCATTTTGATTTTTAGTATCATGACATCATACAACAATTAAGCATATTTATCCCATCATTCCAATTACCATAAAGTTTTATTTTATCATCAATTTTTATCAATTATCTCATTCTCTTATTTTTCTTTGTTATTTAATTAGAATATATTAAAATCATAACATGCAATGTGTAACAGTAATGAGGATTTGCTAAATTATCATAAAACAAAACACTAAATCTTAAAGGTTTGATTTGATTTAAGCAAACTATAATTGATTTAGAGATGAAATGTGACAGGAGGACATTCTGAAGTTTGATATTTGAAGCCAGCATAGATAACCTCTGTCTGGTGTTACTCAACAGATCGAGATGCCTGAGAGTAACAAATGCCTTGTCTTCAGAAAACTCTAGGAAATCTGTCCATTCAGAGAACATGGAACATATGTATAACATTTCACTTTCTTTTAGTCAGTTTCTCATTCTGCTTGCACTTCAAATGAACAGATTGACATTGTTTTATTGTGCACATACCTTCAGAGACAAGAAAATAAACATTTCCACTAATGTATAACCAATAAAAGAACAAGATATTTATTAAATATGATCTTAAAATTATTTTTTTAACATGGTGGATCAGTATGGAATAAAGGTGATATTAAAGGGGTTACAGACATCACCGGTTCTCTCCGTGTGTGTGTGTGTTACAAACATGCAGCGTTCTCGTCATCCATCAAAACCATCCACAGGCTGTCAACAGTGTTTACAACCGCTGTCTAAAAATAGACTTCCTTTGTCCGCCATTGATCCAGAACTCAATTTTGCACTGTAATTAATTGATAACGAAACCGCAGCTTTGAGATCAATTGATTGGTCTAGTTCTGCGCAGTCAGGTCTGAACCCCTGGCTACATGAAGGATCTGGAAACACCAGCCTATTTATTGAGAATAGATTGGTGATATGCAAATGATAGTAAAGTTGACATCTCATTGGTTGTTAATTATACGACAAAAGCCAATGTTTGCGCAATCTACCGCATAAATTATTAGCGAGGATACCACAACACTGATCCTAAACGCAGAGCTTCTGAAGCATCTCTAGGAGACCAGCACTGAAATGTCACATGATAACCCAAAAATGTATAATGGCTGTTACATATTCACTCATGCAAACACATCTTAGAAAAATATGAGTCAAAGGATGGTTGTGTCTTTTTGAATCATTTTGTGTTTGTTTCTCTATGGTACGAATGACTATCTTTGCATCAGCTTAGTTTTATAAGGAAAAACTACACTTGTGAAAATCTAGAGATGAAAGTTAGAGGTAGGATGAATCTCACAACATGTCTAGTTCATATTTTTTATATAATCTCATTTCTGCCACCTAAGCTTTAATGAAACGTCTTTGATAAAACATCAACTTGAGATATTAAGTCAAAATTACAACAAAGTAGATTAGTTTAATTTGGACTTTTTATCTCAAACATGACTTAGTATCTCAATTTTGACTGTCAGAACTATGACTGGTTTCAACTTAAAAAAAAAAACTAAGTTATGAGATACAGTCATATTTGAGATTGACAAAACAATTATGACAGTAGAAATGTTTGATATCTAATTTTTGACTTTGTATGAGATACTAAAGTCATAATTCTGAGATAAAAAGTCATTATGCTGAATCTTTTTATCTCACAGTGACTTAAACTGTCCACTTTGAATTTGAAAAGTTGAAATTATGATATTAATTATAAGACAACAGACATAATGTATCAGTTATGACTTAGTGTTGTATAATTTTGACATTTCAACATATCATAATTTTGATTTACCAAAGTATGATTATCTTATGTTTAAGATTCCTTGCATCATTGTCATAAATTATATTTCCACCAAAACTCTCATATGTTTAATGTGTCAAGACGACTTGAGAGTGTGCTCGTTTTGTTTTTTGGTAATTCTCATAATTGCCAATGGAAAATCTCATTACTAACACAGTCATTTTTAAATCATGACACCAGGAGTATAAAGGCAGCACAACAAATATTACTATGTAACTACTTTACAGTTTAAATGAAATACCAATTTTCTGCTTTACAATAATGAGAATGGAAAAAGCAAACATTTAATTGTCATAACTGATGTCACAATACAAAAAAAAAATGTAGTGATCTAAAATATGTTTCTTTTTTAAGAGCAAAAAACGTTTCTTTTTTGATTTGGGGTAAAATATGATCTAGACATTAAGTTTTGTGAGATTCATCCAGTTAAGAGACAAAGGTTCCCCAGCAGCTCCATCTGTAGCCTCTCCTCCTTCATTTAAAGAGAGAGAGAGAGAGAGAGAGAGGGGAGGGACTCAGACAGCCAAATGCTTCTACAATATTTGTACACCTTTAGTATCTGGAGCATAGTGAAGCAAGAGCAGGTGCTGGGTGATAGACCCAGAAACAGCAGGGTAAGGGAGGGATGAATGTAGTGTGCTGGACCTGGTGGGTAAAGACATATGATGAGCTATGATCAGTCAAATGAAATGAGCTGAGCCTCTGCACTGCCCGGAGGAGCCTGCGCCGGCTGCTGTTGTGATTGCTGCTGCAGGCCGCCGGGGGGAGCCATCTGTTCAAAAACATGAGCAGACAACATGATGCAGATTAATCAAGTGCTACAGTGCCAGCACACTTTGTCAGAGGCATTGGATCTGAAAGTAGCTTTCCATTCATTTACAAGTAGAGATAAAAAAGAAAAGATCTTTATGTTTTTTAAAGAAGTCTCTTATGCTCATCAAGACTGCATTTATTTGATCAAAAAACAGTAAAAACAATCATTTTCTTTTTAATATGGAAATAGTAGTTTTCTATTTTCATATAGTTATTTAATATAATCCATATAATATACTGTAAAAAATCCGTAATATAGTTTTTCCTGTGGTGGCAAAGCTGAATGTTTGTCAGCCGTTAATACCACAGTCTTTCAGAAGTCAAAATCTTTCAGAAATTATGCTGATTTATTTTCATTGTTGGAAACAGTTGTGCTGCTCAATATTTTAAATTTATCATCTTGGAAATAATTTGTCATGTTTATATCAAACTTTGTACAAAAATGTCAACTTTTGAATCAAATACTTAAGTAAAAAAAAAAAAGTGTAATTCCGGTTGAATTTTCACAAATTAAATTAAAGGGTCGAGAACACTGAATTTTGCGATATAAAATACTGTCTAGTGTGGTCCACTGTATACTGCATATTTCAGTAAATTTGACCATACAGTATAAAATGTCTGAGGTGCGTACTTCTCAAAAAATACATATACTATTGAAATAGAGAATAGTAAGCTATTCCACATAAATAAAATATTTCTGCATAAAAATGCTGACCTGCTGGTACATAGGCTGCTGCCCAGGCATGTAGGGCTGTTGGGGAGGCATGTTGGGGTCTTGTCCTGGAAGAGCGGTCATCATATTCTGCAAAAGAAGTTAACAGGAATCAGTGACAGTCTCTAAACGTACCATTCCATATGGTTTTTGAAAGTAGGGAAGAACATCAGATCTGAGACATACAGGCTGTTATGCAAGACACAACCTGCGATCTGATACAGTAAAACGTACATTTTATAAATATGGTAAACGTACCTGCATGCTGTATGGCTGGTAGCCCATGTAGGCCATACCATTGGTGGGGGCACCTTGGGCTTGAGAGACCACGTTCTACAAAAAAAACATGCAAGCATTCATGCCAAACTTTCTGTGTAACTCATTAAGTAGACTCGCTCATCCTAAAGGAAATAACTGTGGAAGCCCGGTTTTGCTACACACAAAAAAAGAAAAGAAAAAACATATAATTGCGACTATGTTACTCTGAACTGTGTGATAGAAACGTGCAATTCTGATTCATAATTGTGATTTAAAAAGTCAGAATTGCACGTTTATATTGCCATTCTGACTTTATAACACACAACTGTGTGTTATAAAGTCAGAATTGTGAGATATAGACACAATTGTAAGAAAATTGTATTTTCTTCCTCAGAATTGGACTTTATAACCCACAACTGTAAGTTTCTCAATTCTGAGAAAAGTCAGAATTGCGAGAGAAAAAAGTCAGAATTGATGATATAAACATGCAATTAAGTAATTTGCAATTGCAAGAAAAAAAAGTCACAATTATCTTTTTTTTTTTTGCAGTTAAAGCAGTAAAATAATATGAACATTTTCGGTTAATGCGAAGAGCCACATCTCCTGACCTGGTAGCCCTGTGTAGGTGTGGGCTGGTAGTTAGTGTAGGCAGGGTTGGCTGTGGGAGGGGCTTGTCCAGGGGCGGCTGGCTGCCCACCGGTGCCTGCAGTCTGATACATGTAAGCGTTCACCATGTTGGGATCTAAAAGAGAGTGAGCAGAGAATCTATTAAATGACAAAGTGCCACATTTGAAGCTGATGTGGTTTATTCATTATACAGATTTTTAATCAGAGATAAAGACAGAGGATGATTGGTTGACCTGTAGGCATGGCCTGGTACGGGCCACCGGCAGCTGTCTGTCCGGGCTGGTTCATGTAGACTCCATGCATGGGCGACCCCTCCACTGAGCCAGCAGGACTGAACGTGCCAGGATAACTGGGAGGGCCAGCGGGGGGATACACCACCCCTCCTGCCACATTAGGAGGCAGTGACTGCATCTACAAGCACCAAACAACACATTACAAATAGGGTTGCAACAAATTGATAAAATAAATAATGAAAAAAAAAGTTAGTTAACAAAAAATCTGATTATAGATTAATCATGTCTTTACATTTCCATAAAGGATCATTCTGACATCAGACTGAAGCCGCAATAGAATGGGAGCACAATGATTCTGACTAAAATAAACATTTAACTAAAATATTTGTCTTTGATGTTAAATTCTGCATGTGGCACAGAAAGCAGCTACTGTGTAGATACTGTACAATAAAATAAAATTCAGCTTGAACCACTGATGGCAGATGGAGTATCCTGGCGAGGCTTTTCATACTTTTCTGAACCTCGACAGTGTTACTTATCATTGGCAGTCAATGGGACAGTCACAAGCCTCCCCGGATTTGATCTAAAATATCTTAAATTGTGTTCCAAAGATGAACAAAGCTTTTATGGAGTTGGAACGACATGTGGTGGAGTAACCCTTTAATATTTACAGATACTGGTCCATATTGCGATTTAAGTGTAATTAACTACTTTTGATCAATTCATCCAAACCTTGATAAATGTCATGACATTCCGTGTTAAACTGTAAATTCCGTTTTTAAACTAGGTTCGGCGATTCCATCCGCGTTTTCTGCGTCGCGGAAATCATACGGACCTACGCGTCAAGAACCGGGTTGACCGGCTCCTCGGTACCGGTTCTTTACAAAACCTGGTACCGTGACGTTTTCATTTTTTTTTAGTACTGAAGTACCAGGTCTTTTGACAACACTAATCTGATGATGTCCATTTTGCAGGGCACTTAATGACTTCCGGTCGAACAGAACAACCGTCGGACGTGATAAGATATACAGTACATATGAAATGTGCAGAGCGGGGAGGGCACGAGGACTGTAATTGGAAACCGTTGATGTAGCCTATAGTATTAATTGAATGTTGTCTCTGGTATTCTGCTCTTTGAGCACATGTGCGTTCAGGGAGCGTGGCGTTGGACGCCGATGGCAAGGAGGGTGGGACGTTCGCTTTCAGTGCTATCAGGCTAAATTTAGCATTTTCCGAGATCTCCTATTGCACCTTAAACTTACAAATCTCAGTAAAACCAAACTTTTACCTCTTTATAAAGTGTAATATTTATCATGACTGATTCCCTGATCTACATGCTGAATGAGTCAAATGTGTGCATGTAGCAGTGCGCACCTGTGCGTAAGGCAGAGAGAATACAGGCATCTGTGCTCTCATCTGAATGGTGTGTTTCTGCTGCTCCAGACGCATCTGTCTCTCCTTCTCCTGCTCCTGCAGACGCTGGATTGCAAGCTGTCTTTGTATCTCCAGGTACTCCTGCAGTTACCAATAACAGTCAGCTTTCCCTCATCACATGATTCACAGGCTCAAAAGAAAAGCAACTTGCCTGTTTCTTCTGCCTCATGATCCCCAGTTTCTGGGCGAGCTGGATTTGTCTCTGTCTCTCTGCATCCTCGGCAGCCTGTCTCAGTTTCTCCCTGTGCTCCTCTCTCAGAGAGTTCAGTGCCGCCCGCGCGTCACGCACCTGTGCCAGTTTGTCCTGAAGACCCTCATAGTACACTGAGTAAGAGAGGAGACCGCATTCACTATCACAAGGCATCATGTAATTCAGTGGTGTTAGGTACGATACTTAAAAACTGCAACCCAACCAGCTTCGATATATTCGTATATTTTGTGGAATTTGGAAAGAGTAATTATCTACATTGGAAATTACTAACAAAAAGATCAAGCTAACAGCTTGAAGGAAGCAATTTCTAAATATATTTTGTTTAAGTTTTATAGTAAAATCAAGATACATAGTTTAATTTATTTTGATATTTACATTTAAACATTCATTTTCAAATTATTTTAGTAAATATATTAAGCAGTTGCTATGCATGTGTTATTTACTGTCTTTAAATGAAATAGTGGGAAATCTAAATAAATCCTGATTCATTTTCAAATTATTTATTTCTACTAAATATTATAATTATATAATTACTATATTTAAATGATTTAGTGGGAAATAAAAAATAACACTTAATTTATCTTTGATACATTTTTTTACATTTATTTCTAATTATCTCAGTAAATATGCAAAAACAAATTTATTATAAAAATGGTAAAATTTAACATTAGTTAGTGCATTATGGATCATGAACTAACAACTAAACAACAATTATGGTTAATTTAAAACTTTGAGAAGTGTGTACGGTTTTGATCCAAATTATTGTTTTGCAAAATGTAAAGTATTTAATAGAAAAAATCTAATGTGGTGTTTTTCACTCAAATGTGGTGTTCACTATTTGGCATTAATGAATTAATAAAGGAGATTTTCTATGCACACGGGAGAGACCTCACTAACTGATAATGAAATTATGTTTGGATTATTTTCATTCGCAATAATAAACAATTTAATTGAACTGTTATTGCAGCCCTAGATCAGATCATAACATGTTTTGGACCCCATTTACACCTATATTTAGCACTGTGTGTCAATGCTGATACCAGGTGGACACGGGCTTGAGACACAAACATGCACACGTGACTCACGTCTCTTTTCATCCAGCTGATTGAGTACTTCCAGCAGCTGTGGGTGCATGTTGTTGATGGACTGGAAGAGAGAGAGCACAGCGCTGTCGTTGGTGATGCTGCGGCCACGCATGTGGTTGCTCTTCATACGGTTAAGGAAGGTGGTGACGGCGTTCTGCAAGGCCTTCAGGAACTGCTCATGGTTCTCCTCAGATTCTCCATTCTGATACTGCTGCTGAAGAGACAGATGCAAGACATTCAGTGCAGAACATTATTAAACAATTTTCTTGATTATCCATTTCCAGTGTCCTAGGTACCTCCACTATGTTGATGGGTTGGACCGGAGCATGGCTTTCCACTGGTTGGCTGATTGGCACGGGCTCAGCCAGTGAAACTGGAGCAGGAGCAGAGGGGGTGGGACTCTTGCGAACCTCTTCCTGTTTCTTCTCCCAGTAAGTTCTGTTTAGGTAACGGGCCAGCTGAAAATATTGAAAATATTATTTAAATACACTGATTGGGTTTTTCCATATACTACCATTCAAAAGTTGTGGGTCTTTTTTGGCCGATACAGATTAAGCAATTTTGACTCACTCTTTAAAAAATAAAAAAATATATTTTTTAGACAAAAAGATTTTTCTGGGTCCATTTTTATATATATATATATATATATATATATATATATATACATACTTTTAAATAATACTAAAAGGTTTGTCCTGATAGAAATCATTGTCTTTTTTCAGAAAATACTTGCATAATGTGTCAAAAGAGTTCTATTTTAAATAAATGTTGCGTTTGATCTTTCTTAATTATGAAGGTATCCTGAAAAAATGGGTCAGTTTCTGCAAAAATATTGAGCAACACAATTGATAATACACAATATATAATTGGGTAACAACATTAATAATAATAATAAAAACGGTTTAAAATGAAATTTGACATTTAAAATCTGCCATGTAATTATGCTGAAAATTTGCATCACAGGAATAAATTACATTTAAAACATTCAAACAGAAGAGTATTTCCAATCAAATAAGTGCACCCTTGGTGAGCATAAGAGATTTTTAAAAGCATTTAAATAAATACATAATTACATTAGATATATTTACTGCACATATTTAATGTACTAATACAAAAATAAAATCTAAATTAAATAAACTATTTTTGAAGGAACTATTCCTTTGAAATGATTGGTTTTTCACCTCTGGATCCACGTCTTCAGCCGATGGAGCTGACGAGTTCTGAAAGGTAAACAGAGAAACGATTTACCCAATAAAGATAAATCTAAACAAGGCATTTCAATTAATAACTTAAATGAATGTTTATTACCACAGGAGAGGAGTAGAGATTGCTGACAGGAGGGCAGAGGAAGTCACAGGGTGGGATCGACTTTGGGGTACGCAGAGTAAGTGTTCTTATGTCTCTGTAAACAAACACAATCATCATGTGACCCCTTATTTATGCTGACAGAACAGCTGATTTACAGATGTTAGACATCGTACCGCCCTCTCCTTCTCCTCTGCCTCACTCTGAGACAGTGCGATGGCCAGCTGCAGCTCCTCTTCCTCCTGCAGCGCAGCCTCGTCTTTCTTAGGAGGCATCTGTGGAGCAGAGCAGCAAGAGGAGGTCAAGAAGAAAACCACAGGAAGAAGAGGAGAGGGAGCTGTACACATTATGATTCCATTTTGTTTTAAATTGAAATATTACCATTGCACAAATATAGAAATTTTGGTCAACACAATTATTTTTGTGTTATGTTTAAAAAAATATATATTGGCTAATATTGGATTTTATAGATGAATAATTAATAAGGGGTCAAATCATTGGCATCCACAGCACTGATATGATCACTGAAATTTTGTGCATCTATATTAAAGGTGAAGAGCGTAATTTATTACACTACACTATTAACAGCACTAAATGAAACTGAAATTTGTCTGTTTACCTGATATTACATTGTCTCTACCATTGGTGTCAATCTGATTAATTGTTATAAATACACGTTCAAAAGTTTGGAGTCAGTAAGATATTTTAGTGGCCAGAAAAAAAAAACGATTTCTTATTTTTTAAGAAATTATATTTTATTCAGCAAGCATGCAATAATTTGATCAAATATGACAGTAAATACATTATAAATAAAACAAAACATATATATTTCAGATAAATGTTATTTTTATATTTTTATTCATCAAAAAAATCCTCATCAACATTCTCAACATTGCTAATCGTAAGTGATACTTTATGAGCATCAAATCAGCATATTAGAATGATTTCTGACGATAATGTGACATTGAAGACTACAGTAATTATGCTAAAAATTCAGCTTTGCATCACAGGAATAAATTACATTTTAAATACAATTGAATAGAAAACAGTTGTTTCAAATTGTAAAAAAAAAAATATCAAATAAATGCAGCCTTGCTGTAGAAAGAAACTTCAAATTCATATTATGTTATAATAAAATTAACAACTCCAACAACAGCCAGCAGTTTTTTCTCAGTAATTCTATTTTGTCATATTAGTGACACAGAAATGATACACTTCCTTTAAATACAGCGTTTATTACTGATTGAGTGGGATTGATTGTAAGCACACAAACTAGACAATAATATGTGCTCTCACTCATGAGCCTCAAAATTGCTTTGCATTCAGGGTCCGAATAAAGTTGGTAATAAATTTGGCGGTATGCTTCATAACTGTGACGCCATGAGAGTGAGCCCTCTATTAAATTTAACTACTTACTGATTCGGTGGGCACTACCTGAGACTGCTGGGACAGAGGGCTGGTCAGGTACTCAGGGGGAAGCTCGGACTGCCCAGTGCTGGCGGCCTTCCCTTCGGCTTTCCTAGGAGGGGGAGAGAGGGAGGGGTGGCTGGTGAGGTGGAGGGGTTAGGAGACACACACATCCTGGTAAATCTCTGGGGGTCAGCAGGCTTATGAACATGAGAAACCCAAGGGACAACTCCAAAAAGATATTACACAGATATAAAGAATTCTTCTGACAAAAGATGGACGAAAAAAACAAAGCTGCCTTTCTGACTAATGCCCACATCAGTAATTGTATGTATGTATATATATATATATATATATATATATATATATATATATTACACACACACACCGGTAATTATTATCATGTGACATGTTATCACACGACATGTCTAGGCCCAAAATCTGGGTTTGCATTAAATGTTGTGATCAGAGTTGTGACTTTCTGAAGTGACTGATTAAGTTGTTAAAAAAAGTAAAACAGTAATAGTCAAATGTGAAATATTATTATAATTTAAAATAATTATTTTATTTTAAAATGTAATTTATTTCATTTCAGCAGTATGGAGATAAAAAGATGTCCTTTTGTGGTACAAAGAAGAAAGTCAGATGGGTTTGGGTTAATAAATAATGAGAGATTTTATTTTTGTGTGAACTATTACTTTGTAAGCAGAAAACCCTTTCTCAAAGAACAAAAAAGTACAATGGTAGGTATTTGTCTTTTTACATATACTCACTTGTTGAGAATCTCAAAGCAGGGCTCACACACGCACCTCCTTCTCAATGCCAAATTTGGGAATGGTAGAGTACTTAGAAGAGCACTTCCCACAGAAAATCTGCCCACATGCCCTACAGTGGTGCTGAACAAAGAGCCACCAGCAGTTAAGCATCAGAAAATTGCCTTTTATGTGGTACTTCATAAACACAATATAGATAGATTGTCAAAGAAGCAATATGCACCTTTCGGGTCATAACACCAAACTGAACCCTACATCTGTGACAATCCTCAGAATCCACCCACTCAGGTGCCTGGAAGAGAAACACGACAAACCTATCACAAACCAAACCTCTCCGAGTGCACTAGACATACTTCATTTACTCAACAGTTATTCTCACCCTTTCAGCTGCAAACATGGCATCGCTCTCCTTGAATTCTGGGAAGACATGACCTAAGCGAGTAGAAGCAATTGTTTTTCTTTTAAAAGTTTCACAGCTTGACATCTTATTTTTTACTGACATTTAAAAACGAATCAGGTATTTTTGCTATTAAATTGTGTAATGTATGTCATGCTTACGAATCTGTGGAAAGCCTTACCTTCCACCTTCATGATCTGATAGGTGTCCTGGATGACTTTGTACTTGGGCTCGTTGCGGAAGGCGTGGGCCCAGGCCTGGATCAGATAAAGGATCTTGGTCTTCACGTTCGGTTCGGTTTGTTTCTAAACACAAAAGTGTCACATTCTGTCAGTGACGACTTAAAAACCAATATCTAAACTGTGAAGTCAGAACTCAGAAGTTGTCTAACTGGTTAGTAAAGAAAAAGAGAGCGAGAGAGAGATAGAAAAGAAAAACATCTAGTCTCTTTCTGACCACCTAAAAAAACATTCTCTGTGATTTGTAAATATTAGAAAGCAGACGAAAACCAAGAACAGTATGCTGTTTCTGTACCTCCCTTAGCACAATAAACATGTGACGATGACACAATGAGGAAGTACAGTCACTGGGTCTGGCCCACTTGGAAAGATCATAAAGGCAGGGCCAAAGACAACCCTTAAAGCAACAGTCACAGATTATAGGTGAAGTTTAGCAGGAATCACCTTGAACAGCTCCTTCAGCTCTTCCATTGTCTGCTTACTGGCCACTTCATCATGAATCGTCTGGCCACAGTTCTTCACCACCGACTCCAGGACCTGTTGACAAACAAATGCTAACTTGTACACAGCACCTTGACTGATCGAGGCATAATACAAAAAGTTAATACTTTAAACTATAACAAAACTTTGTATAAACTCAACATTAAGTAATTAGGTATACGAGTAAAGGCCTGTTTATACCAAGGACAAAAACTATAATGATTACGTAAGAATAGGAAGTCCACACCACAACTATTCCAATAACAACAGAGGAACGATACCATTGGAATCATTTAAAAGTTGTATTTTAAATAATACAAGCAATGACAGCCAGACAGAATGCCCATGACTTTAAAGAACAAGTCACAGACAACAAAAGCGCAGTGTGAGCTGATAGTGAACTTTGGTGTGTTTCTATTACATAGAATTTGTACTTTGTTTTTTGGTCATACATAGTCTGTACTTATTTACAGTACTATTTAATTATTTAATCAATATTTTTTTATCTATTTTGTATTATTGATTAATTTCAATATATGTTGTTTATTTTAATTTTTTTATTATTTATACAATAAAATATACAAATATTGTAATAATTTACTTTGTTGTTGTTGCTTGAAAGCCCCTGGTCTACAGTGATCTAAACTACACAGATAAACTACACTTACCTCAAAACCATAGAGCGACATGTGGATTTTGTCATTGAGTTTTTCTTGATGGCACCAATAGCATATTTTGCCCTGGTGGCGGAAATAACAACACAGTATATAAGTAAGTCAAGGCCATATTTATCACAACACATGACTGATATGCAGTCAAATTAGAAAATATTTTCTCTTACAGCGTATCGCCTTGCCGAATGAGGTCACATATCTGCAGAATGGACTCCCAGTCTGTCTCCAGCAGCAGCTGACTGGTAGCCTTATCTGTCCAGGATTGGAAGAGCACATTTTATCATCAAGTGGTATGAGAATCTATTCTCTAAAGTAAAATGTACAAAATGTGGAAAAAAGCCTAATTAATTCTGATGCCTAATAACATCACATTCATAACATTAAAACCATCACAATATTCTCAATGTAACATAATTTAACAAATTATAATAAATTTCGATTTCGATTTTCGATTTCGAAAAATCGAAAATATAAAACAACAACCCACATGCAATAGCATATTATAAATAAATAAACACACACACACACACACACACACACACATATATATATATATATGTATGTATACACACACACACACTTTGTGAAGTCTTGGAAATGGAGCTGTGTGTTTAACAGGAAATTACTGTTATGTGGTAAACCTTAGTACAAATGGGCCAAACAATTCTCTTTCTCTGTAACGTTACACAGCAGCACTCGATTACACGAGCAAACAAGAAGAACCACCCGTGACTAATGCGAATACTTTCACAATCTTCAAATTACATTTTTCTTAAAGGTGTGAGAACTGTAAACATAAATATTCATATGAAGTGCCACGACAATGTTTACAGCCTGTGTCTCATTAAAGGTGCGGCATAATTTCCTGATTAACAGCGAGACTTGGCCAAGACAAACACAACGTAACAGTTGCTTGTTAACGACTATAGACACAAGAAAACGTACAAAAAATAACGTTGCTTATGTAATTTTTAGCTTGTGAAAAGAGGCCCGAAAAATAGCTTTAGCTCAGATGTGCTGCTAACTAACGTTAGATCACGCAAAATACTCGATTTGTCAACTAACGTTACAGAAAAAAAAATTATACGATTTTACTGAGAAAGATGTTCTCAATGTCATGTGTAAGTTTATGTCACTGGTGTCCTGAATCTCCGATGGGGAATATAAAGACAATAGACGTTAAATGCTAACGTTACCGTGACTGTTCAAACTGTGCTAGTCTTAGCATTAGCACACTTCATCTATGTGTTAGCGATTCATCCGCCCGTCAGTCGAAATAAACACTAAAAACATGAAATATAACACATACCCAAAAGTCTGTCAAACGTTCCGCCACCTTTGCCCATTTCTGATCTCTGTTATCGGGACGCTCGGTGTCTGTTTTGATGTTGCTCAGCTGTGTGAAAAAGCGAGTTTCACTGCCGGGTGACACGCGCATGCGCGGACGACACGACGCAAATGTCGTAAAAGTCCAAGTTACAGTAACGTTATTGATCTTTAGATATGTTTTCATTTGTTTTTATGTATATAAAGTAGGCAATGCAGGTTGTTTTATTATTACTTGCATTGTTGGTCATTTTAGTGCTATCAAAACAACACAAATGAATGCTGTATTGATCAATAGTGTTTTTTTGAGAATAAGCAGACGATTCGAGTGTACATTGCATTCTTTACACTGTGTATTTGTTGCAAACTATGCCATATCTTCAACTGTCTTTTCATTTGTAAGTACTGTGAAAGAGTAATACTTGCCTCATATATCTAAAAATAAGCTGCCAACCACACTCCCCTTAAGGTTCCTTTATCCCTTATACTCCAGCAGTCAAGACAACAATAACCACTTTTCTATATCTTACAACCCCGGTTTTCTCTCGTAGCATTAGGTCATAAATGAGTCACTACCTGGCGCAGTAGACAATGCAGCTATTGTAAATGCTGTGCTGTGGTACAGCATACAATGGTATTGTACTGCTGTCTATAGAAGCAGCCCCCATGACAACAGCCAGAGATGCTCAGAGAGTCAAGACAACATAAGCCAAGAATGGCTTCATTTGGCCTGAACTGATTACATGAGATGGAAATCAAGGCTTATCTGAAATTATGTGTAGCAGGTGTTGTGTAAATCCAAACTTAGTAAATGACCTTTACCTCAATGACCTTAAAAAGTAGGATTTAGTTACTGTATTATCTCGTAAGTATTTGGCACACTCTTAAAAATAAAGGTGCTTCAATGCCATAGAATAAACTTTTTTGTCTAATTGGTTCCATTTAAAGAACCTTTAACATATGAAGGGTGGTGAAAGGTTCTTCAGATTATAAAAAGGTAAGAAAGAGATGGTTATTTAAAGAACCCTTTGACTGAATGGTTCTTTGTGGAACCAAAGATGGTTTTTCTATGGCATCGCTTGAAGGACCTTTTGAAGTACCTTTATTTTTAAGAAAAAACAAACAATGTCATTAGACCATAATTTTTTATTATTTAGTCATGTCCATGAGGTCCGAAACCTATAAGAATATATACAAAAGCAGATATTTTGAGAAATATCACATTGTTTTGTCAATACAATGACAATTAGTGGTGTCTAAAGGTGTACAGTAAGTCATACAAATGTAGAGTGGCCTGAGGGTGAGCAAATTAAATTAGCAGTTTGTATTTTGGGGTGAATAATAATTGTAGGGACAACTGTTTTTAAGTTATACCTTTCAGAAATGTTAAACATTTTATGTTCAGTATGTTAGGATCTTAAGTTCACCTAAAAACGAAAATAATTTAATCAATGCTTGAGCAAAGTTCCAATATCATAAGACAATAATTATTTTAAAAACACAAATTATTATATTTTAAATGAAACCTGAGAGATTTCTGTCCTTCCATTAAAAAGTCCATGCCACTAAAACTCTGACAATTAAACATTTTATAAAGACTTTTTAAAAGCAATCAATATGAATCCAAGAGTTCTGAAAAAAAACATGATCACATGATGAACACATTTAATTTAGTATTTTATTCACAAATAAACATTGATAAATGCACATACACAGAGTACATCGAATATGGTAAACTGTACTTGTTTGACGCACCAGAACCAATGAGGTTTGATCTTGTGTGTCACATAAATACATTTAAGCTTTTGCAAAAGATTTCTTCAGTGTCTTAGAAATATTTAGAAGTTTCAACGATTTTGTGTAATTCCCTTCAATGGAGGGACAGAAATGTATCAGGTTTTATTGAAAAATATCTTCGAAGATAAATAAAATATCAAAGATGAACAGAAGTCATACAGGTTTAGACCAACATGATGGTAAGAAAAATGATGACAGAATTTTTATTTTTGGTGAACTATACCTTTAACTAACATGAGTGGCATCATCAGTCATCTTCATACACAAACAGACCTCTGAAAATTCAGAAATGACACTATTAAGGATTTAAGGTTTTATTATAGAATAACATAATAGACAAATACAGAGATAGACAGACTTATGAGTGGACATTAGGTAGCGTTCACATTTCTATTCACTGCCTCCATCAGACTACAGAAATATTCAGAATGATAAAAAATAGAGTAAAATTAACTTTAATCTATCACAATGGGAAACTCTAGCAGAGAAGGCTTCCGGGGACTGGTGTGTCGCTGCTGGTCATTAAACATAACCCTTGACCTGGGCAGGTCCACCCGCTCGACGTGGGCTGCTCTCTCCGCTGCTAAATGTAGGAGAAGAGGGAATCCCAGGGGGATTAGACCCTGCGTAGAGGAGCGATCCACCGATCAAAAGCAAAGCTGAACCCCCCCAGCCCAGGTAGAGCGCGGGGCCGAGCTCACGTTTGTGAGGAGCCGCCACATAGGGGTCATAGAAATCCTTGATGATGGAATGGGCCGTCCAGCAGACGGGTATGAGGATGAGGAACCCTGCAATGAAAAAAAGCACACCGGACACTCGTGCCAAGCGTGCTTTGAGGCTTGGGAGCCCCACGCACTCTGTGCACTTGATACCCAGAACACCGAGTGTGAGTGCCAGGGTGCAGATGAGCAAAGCGAAAACCGTCAAACCCCGGGCAGCCTTCATGTCACTAGGAAGAGCCAGCAGGCTGTCATACACCTTGCACTGAATCTCCCCTGTGCTCTGCCAGATGCAATTCATCCACAGCCCCTCCCATGTGATCTGCGCTGTTACAATGTTGTTTCCAATGAAGGCAGTGACCCTCCACATGGGCAGGGTGCACACTAGGAACCCACCCACCCAGCCAATGATGGACAGGACCAGGCCAAATAGCTGCATGCCGGTAGTTGCCATGGTGAACCTTTTCCAAGAATGACCACTTAGAAGCGTCCGATGGATGGCAGAGACAGAAACCTTCGATACACTTCAACGTCGGCGAGAATTGCGAAGACAAAGTCCAAAGTGAGTTCCAATAAAAGAAGAGCGTCGACTGACAAGTGGACCTGAAGATTGCAACAAAAGAATGCGAATTAGTATATAAACTATGAGAACACACAATGACAGGATTTGCATTCTTAACTCTTTAAAACGTTTCTAAATGATTAATGGCCTTAAAGCAGTCAAGTGGAATCTTGCTCCTGGAGTACCACCATCCAGCAAAGTGTAGCTCTATCTTTAAATAAACACCTGATCCCGCTAATCAAGGTCTTCGGGATCACTGTAAATGTCCAAGCAGGTGTGTTGGAGATGAACTCTGTAGGAACATGGCCCTCAAGGAGCAGGATTGGACAAACTTGTCTTAAAGAGAAGTTCTGGGCTCAAGTTAAGCCAGGTGTTTCCAGTCCTGCACCTGGAGGGCCAATGTCCTGTAGAATTTAGTTCCATCTTGCTAAATCACAATAGATTCTATTCATATTTAAGACCTTGATTAGTTGGTACAGGTGTGTTTAATTGGGTTGGAAGTAAGGTTTGTTTGAAGGTTGCCCTACAGGAGCTCTTAGGACATCCCTGGGTTACGCTCGACAATATTTGTGTCATACTCTGCAAGAAAATGTGCTAAAATTACTTGTCACAGGGGTAGTACCCTCAAAGGGACAATTTTGTTTCTTATCTACTCATAAAAGATGCATTGAAGTACCTTAGAGTACCCGTGAGGTACTAATATGAACTGTTTAGAGGTAGAAATGGCACAAAGATGTCCCTTTCAGGAGACTATCTTAGTGACAAGCTTTTGTACCTCTAAAGGTACCATTTTCCCCAAAAAAATTCTGAAATCATTTCAGTTTGTTTTAACAAAACTTGTGGTAACAACAAAGGGCTTAACTCAGACACGTGAAGCTCATGTTCTTGTTAATGTACTTAATGTATGTGTTATTCAGTAAACATGTTTATTATGTGAACTGACTGTTGCCTAAATTGATGGTTTTTAGGTGGATGAAAGACTGGTTATTCGTTTCTGAGAATAGTTCTGTTATTTGAATATTTTTTGGTCCAGGTAAAATCCACTTTCTGGTATTATCGCACATGTCGTTTGCCTGGTTTAGTGGTATGACGTGGTTATGACGTTGAAGATGAAAGATTAGATTACAGAAAGATTATAAGATGAGGTCAGTATGTGATTTATCACACTAGTCACATATTAATATATGTAATGTCTAATGCTGCCCACAAACTATAAAACTTCCAAAGTCATTGGATTGTTGTTATTTTCACACTAACTGTCTGTCATTGCTGAGGTCTTTTCCAATCAAAACACATTTCACTTGGCAGGATTTGGAGTCACAGACAGATCTATCTCTCAGGCATCTGTAATGTAAATTCTTCAGATCGTCATGTGAACATGCACCTATTTGCTTTCGACTTCAGCCTTTTGTCGCCGATCTCCATTAACTTGTGAAAATCAAGACTTAAACCTTGTAGTATAAATCCACAATGTGTCTTGTAAACTGTTTATTTTATTGTTTACTACCTGGTCCTATGTGTTTCTATTGTATCGTACCGTGATGTTTTTAATACATTTCTGTGGTCGACACAACATACTGTTTATGCAGTTTAACTCGTAGAACATTCCTTTAAATATTCATATGGTTTTACACATAAGTATTTGGGTACTGTTATGTACAGTGAGCATTACTGGATTCACTATACATCTGAGAGAATGGGCTCTTTTCACACTGTGGTGGGTGTAGAGCTACGCCTGGTGGGGTGAGTGGATTATCTCAGAAAAACATGAGGAGTCTCTGGACACAAGAAGCTTTCTTTCAAACATTCAGAGTGGGCCAAGCAGACTTGAGTCTGTTTATGTCAGTTCTTAATGCTGCTGTAACAGTACTGACCAAGCATTTAGCTTCAAGCATAAACCTCAAAACACTTATTTAAAATAGCCTAATTGTTAGTTATTTTAGTAACACATCAAGTTATTTACTGAACCAAACTTCAGATTTTCATTATAAATGACTGAAATTGTTGTTACCTGATGGATGACAAGGTAGTTTAACTCCTTCCACAGTCACTCATCTGCTAATCCTCCACCTTCTTGGGTTGGGTTGGGTACCTTCGATCTGGATGCAGAGCTTGATCCAAAATGCCATCAACCTGTGATGGAGGTGAGACCTATAGATTCAGACCTCTGAAGAGGCTCAGCTTTGGTGAATGTCTTTAGGGTTGTAAGATTCAGAGGCAAGGACAGGAGTGAAGTGCTGCCCTCTGGGATGCCTGCTCTGGTCTGTGTAGCGGTGGGCAGAAGCACGCGCTTATGTGCGCGTTCGTGTCAGTGTGTGAATGCGTTAATGTGTCTTGAGTGTGTCTCCCAGTGCCTGGTGTACCAGTACAATGAGTCGCTGTTCTCTCGCCCTCGCGCTCCTCCATCCCCATCCATCTAGTCCTCTTTTTTTATTCTTCGCCTTCTTGTTCCTTGAAGTGAATTCTGTGGTTTTGGACTACCTTTCATTCAACTTTGCTTTCATAAAAGTTCACAGAGCAAATACAAGTTACGTCTTACTTTCATGTCTCATGACAATGGCTTGTGATTCATATGTGTAAAGTTATAAGTAACATTTAAGGAATAAATAAGTTTAAAAAAGTAAAATAATGGCTAATGTACATTTCAGATTAGACACTTTTTTTAATGATTGAATAATATAAATTTGTTAGTTTAAATAACAAATTGCATGATTATCATTTGATTATCATTACCTAAATCTCAAGTGATCTGAGCGTTTCTTAGCATGTTGCTATGTGGTCCCTTGTGGGAAAGAAGTTTGCATATTTTTAAAAAGATTTTAACAATTAAAATATTGTTGATTGCAATTAAATGAACATTTATTTTAGTTTAAATTAATATTAAATGCATTTAGTTGACCCACTTAAGTAGGACTTAAGTAGTGCATCTTTAAACTGTACATAATTTCATAACTATCGTCTTTTAAATATGATTAAAATGTACTGCCGAGCATAGTGGCTATCAATATGATAAATATACTATTGAAAGTCATGTATTTAAACTTATTATAATTGCACATTTGTAACGACAAGCTGCAATTTAGTACAATTAAAATATGTTAACTTTAAAAGTAATATAAAATAACACACGACATTTAAATTATAATCAAGTGCTTTAGTAAGTTAGCCAACACATCAGAATAAATGTACGTCTTTAAAGCTTGACAAAAGATTAATAATATATAAAACATAATGATTTAAAATGTATATTAAAGTCAAACATTTAATTTGACATGATTATAAACTGCACTTTTTAAAAAAGTGTTTTATATAAGAAACATAATCATGAAATTGTACTCTCTTTAAGTACACTTACTACAAGTTGCCTTTTTTCATTAATAATATATTATTTGCAAGATACGTTTTTAGAAAATATATACTTTTAAGATTTGAAGAACACTAACTCCCAGTTTCACAGACAAGGCTTAAGCCTAGTCCTAGACTAAAATGTAAGTCTGAGCTGTTTCAACTGAAATAAACTTGCACTGACTGATCTTAAAATAAATCAGTGCCTTTGTTTTGTCTCAAAATGCACCCCAGTAATGTTTGTTTTTCTAAGCATGTTTATAAAAATCGCTTAAATGTCCTAATTGAACTATGATCTAATCCTGGCTTAGTCTAAGCCCTATCTGTAAAACCGGGCCTAAGTGTACTTCTTTTTCACAGGGGATTGACAGGATTTTTATTATTATTATTATTTTTTATCAGCTGAATTATAAGTCTAATTGCTTAAAAACAGTCCACCTCTCCTGAAAAAATTGACAGTTTGAGGTATCATTCATATTTTTAGTGTAGCAATAAAAACATAGCACATAAGTTCTAGCGCCAGTGATAAATAAAAAGTAATTGTTGTAATAAGAATAATAATACTACAATTAATCGTTTCCTATGATGGCAATGGTAAAGAAAGTGAAAGAGCTGTAAGAGCTAGCATATTGTTTCAGATGCTGCAGCAGCTGCTGCTGATGATAAGGGAGCAGTGTTCTTTTCCCGTGGGGTCGTCCCGGGCTGAAGATGGGGTGGAGCTTATCTGTGAAAGTATCTTTGAAAGTGTAGATATGAGTCCCGGTATCCAAACAATAGAAAGACACACATCCCTCCTCAAAGTCCAGGTAAATAGACAGTGTTTTAGGTTTGTGACTGAGACTGAAGAAAGTTGGAGGGGATGTGTTAGCAATGTATTGGGTGCCATTCTTTAAGCTAAGCATCCAGAAGCCATTGGCTGGACAAATTGTGAATTTTCCCTTTCTGTTGACAGATTGTTTGGCTACTCCCAGATTCCAGTCAGTCTTGTCTCCAACCTCCACTTCCCAAAGGTGCTTTCCATAGCTAAAGGCTTCCTTGGACATTACGTTAGCCACCCGGTCAAACCTTTTGGGGTTTTCTGGGACTTCTTGTTGCTTATTCGCATGTCTAACCTCCTTCCTGTCCTCAGAGATGTAGAGGTAAGCGTGAGCTGTCCGAGGATTCAGGTTTACATCAACTGAAAAGAAAGAGGCACGATTAGCTTTCCAGCGAAAACAACGACAGAAAACATCTATAAAACTTCTATAAAAACATATTTAAATGTACAATGAACACACCTGAGTACTTCAGCAGTCTCTTCAGTTCTGAAAGATAACAAATTGCACATGAAGGATAAATGAGAGAAAAATTACTTTCTTTAACATTTACATTTAAACCAAGGATCGAGAGTTTGGAAAGTTAACTTATTTACTTGTCTTCTAATAATTACACCAATTTTTCTTTCTCCATTGGCACACATTCAAAAGTATATCTCTCTCCCTCTCTCTCTCTCTCTGATTGTAGTCAGAAGCACAATCTGAGTTGCACGTATTAGGTATTGTAGTCTACTTTTTGATTACATTACTTTTGACCTAACTTGTTTATCACATAGACTTGAATGATAGTATTGGGCACAGAGCTAATAATTAATGAAATCGTAAAAATGTAAAAACCTTGGGGATCCTAACATTACATGAAACATTAATCAACATATAAACATGACATTACATGGCCAAAGTCTTCCAGGCTTGAAATATTTTTGTCCAGCTTCCAATATTATTAATTAGTAAAGGTCACCGGATAAGACACACTATTCCACAGCTATGCATCAGCACTGTTTAGTAACTTTAAAGTAAGTAACATAATTATTAGTCTCATGTATAAAAAGGTTCATTTGGGAAGAATATAAAAGAAAATATAACTGGGGTGAATCAATGAAATTATGAATAATTTACTGCCAGTGTGTGAATAATATGAAAAAGCAACTATAATCTGATTATGAGGATTTTATATAATCTGATTACAAATAGTTATTTTTTTCAATCTGATTACGTAATCCAGTTTACATGTACTCAGTTAATACCCAGCACTGTATATATATATATATATATTTTTTTTTAGACACAAAAATATTTGTTATACAGATTTGTTTATGTCAAACAGTCTTGGACCATATTCTGCCACCTACTGGCTTGAATGTATTGTCTCCAGTTATGCTATCGGCTCTTTTAAGAAGCAAAATGTGGTCATACACTAAAATTGTACAGCTTTTAACCCCAGATCATGGAAACGTTCATGTTTTAAATGCTAAAAAGGCATAAGCACAGGCATGATTAACAGAAGACGCTGTGAGAAGTATGTTTAGTACTAAAAGGCAAAAGCAGAAGAACGAGCTGAGGACAGTATGAAATACTGGAGCATATACAGTTGCATTATTTTAATCATGCAGTCATACCAGCTTTAGAAAGTCTTTTAGCTTCCATAGTGATTGTATCCATGAAGTCCACCACAGCCTGCCTGGTGAAGCCAACACAAGGATCAGTCTCCAGTGTGACTTTAGACCAGTCTCTCATCGTCATGTATATCACTGAAGCTCTGTAGATGAAAATATGTCAATTATTCTATACTATGCAATGCTTGCTAAAAGGAAAACTTCACCCAAAATACAATTATTTTCTTGAGAGTCATACATTTCAGTCTGTTTCTCACTTATAGCTATTGCATGACTGTAAGAATATAACGCACAAGTCATATTGACTATTTTTAATGTGTTCCTTGGTTCTTTTTGAGCCTTTTCAGAACAGACATCACTAGTTGCGTGAACTGTGTAAAGATTCTTCATGTTGTACTGGAAAAAAAAATAGAACATGGTTTGGAACAACATGAGGGTGAGTAAATGATTACTGATTTTTCACTTTGAGTAGAACAATATTTTTTACAATACTTATAATACATTCAAAGACTATATGGTTGCACAAATGAAAAAGTAAAAATAATAATTACAAAAAAAATTAGCAATTTACCACTAATTTTTACACAATGTAACAAACATTTGTTTCATTTAATTTATTTTGTAATGTTCTTCTGTAATTCTGTGGTGCTAATTATATTATTTATTTTCACAGAGCATCCATATGTTGGTGAATATTTAGGTCAGATAAATTATATAACTTCTGTTCTTAATTATAAAACATTGTTTTAGTGCAGATATGTGTTTGTACTAATTGCGCATGTTCTTAAATTATATTTTGCTTTTGCAAGTATGGAAACTTTCTAGAAGTTTTTGTAACATTCTAGAATATGCTTTAATAACATTCCAGAACATTGTGAGACTAGTCATAAAAGACAAAAATCATCCATAGTACACTTCTGAGGTTTTTCACTTTTAATAACTTTTTATGTTAAAATGTTGTTGTTAGCTCAATATTAATGCACGCAGCATGTAATTCTTATGCATGTATCAGCACAGATCAGCTTTTAATAACACAAAAGTAATGTGATTTTGTATTCAGCATGTCAAACTTCATAAAGAAGTATTAAAAACAATGAATAATTACTGTGTTATCAAAAGAAAAATGCGGTTACCTTTTAAGGCTCCTTGTCATCCAAGTGCTCAGGGTTAGTGTGTCCATTTTCCATTTCCAGGATTTCTTTCTCCAGGTCTTTTACAAGTCGTTCAACTCTTTTCTCCGCCTCTTTTGTTTTTGCTCAACCGCAGCCACTACCAGTTTATGGTTTTCTCTAAGGTGCACAACAGAGAAGAAAACACCCTTTGACTTTCCTGAACCTCTCGGAGACATGTGCTCTGTTTGGAAGAAGAACAGGGTTTCTTTTAGAAATATCCTATTCAAAAAACAAGATTAGCCATAAATTGTAAATGAATAATTCCCCAATAAAAAATGTCCTCCTTATTTATTGAAATATTAATTGTCGTCATGTTTTTATTCACCGTGTTGCAATCTGTCACAAACCTTTAGGAGCTTCAAGGAATTCTGAAGTTTCTCAATCTTCTGAACTCTTTCCTGAATCATTTTCTGGAGCTCTCCTGCATTCATCTGTTTGCAGTACATGAGTGAAGAACAAAACCACATAATCGTAATTTTTGTGTGTAAATCATCAAATCTACCTAATTTACATTGTGTAATGAATCCTGAGAAAAATGTCTCATATATTATTATTTTGTTTACAAAATATTAAGAAGCACATATGATTTCAACATAGATAATAACAAGAAATGTTTATTGAGTAGCAAATCAGTATATTAGAGTGATATCTGAAGCTTTATGTGACACTGAAGACTGGAGTAATGATGCTGAAAATTCAGCTTTGCGACACAGGAATTAATTAAAATGAAAACATATTCAAATATAATTTTTTATTTTAAATCGTATTATTTGACTGTATTTCTATATATCTGATTTAATAAATATAGGCTTGGTTGAGCATAAGTTTTTCAAAACATAACAAATATTGTATTATAATAAATGGGAGTATACAATTTTTTTTTATGAAAGTACTCACAGGTTCATCCTGAAGTTCATCCATACTGAAGAAGTTGGATTGAGCAGCCAAACGTGTCTTCCTGTAGTTTTCAGTGACGTCTGCCAGTATGCGGTTCACGCTGATGTGTGGTCTGGAGCCAAAGGCCTTCCTACAGAGCGGACACTCGTCTGACCCGCTGCGGCTCCAGTAAACACGGAGACATGCTTTACAAAAGCTGTGTCCGCAGGGCGTTGTCACTGGGTTGCTGAAGATCTCCTCACACAGAGAGCACAGGAAGTGCTTCTCGGACAGGAGACTGAGGGTCGATTCCATTCCTGAGAGAGTACAACGTCACAAAATTTCCACACAAATGTACCATGTATCAAATGAATGCATCAAATAAAATGTAGCAAATTAAATGTGTTGTATACTGGCAAGAAACTTATTTTCCTATTAATAAAAAAATTTAAACTTAATGCTTACAGCTTGAATGCTACTGCTCCAAAATACTAGAAGGAAATAACTATTACTGTACCTTTTGATGACACTGATTTCTTTTCAACAGTAATTTCTAAAGATTGTTATATCAAGATTCATTTACATCAGAAGCAAAATGAAGTGAGTTTATGATTAAAACAAGAAGATATATCTGCCAACGGGCTGAGAAAGATCAATATAATTCAGAGGGAAAGACGTTTTCATACCCGACAGACAGATGTTTGTTCTTGTTTTAAGCATAAAACTCACTTAATTGTGTTACATTTCTGAGAAAACAAGACTTCATATATATTTTGCATTTAAATTATAAACACAGCTTAATTTAAGGATGTTTGGATATTTGTACTGGAAAACAAGACAAATACTGAGGACGATCTTCATTTTCAGCATGACTTTTACAACTTTCTGCTCTGATTTAGGACTTTTTAAGGCCTTAATCTGCAAATTAAGACTTTTCAACTCCCATTTATACCCTGTTTAAGTTCACAACTTCATTTAATTAAGTAAATGTCTGGTTCACATAATGGCAAGGCTGTTTTGTCCCAGGAATCATGAATAAGTTACTAGGGATGGTCTGATGTAGGATGGAAACACATTAACTAAGATAAGAGCCCGGAAATGAAACACAACTTAACAGGGTTTAAAAAACAAAACATTTTGCTGTGCTCTTTGTAAGCTAACTTGTCTTTCTGCAGCAACTGTCATTTATAGAGGAAAGCTTGAGCTATTGTGTCTATGTAAATATTTACAAACGCTTTATATAATGCGTTTGTGTAGCATTGCACTGAGTGTAATGGGGATCTTCAGAGGCCTCTGTTGAGCGTGTGGTATGGAGAAGAACGGGTTCAACCAGAAACCCCATGTCGTCATCAGGACTAATCTAAATATTTATCTAGCAGGTTTCGGGACTGATTTTCCGACATGTTTTTGAAATGGCAGCTATAAACATTTAGTCATAGGTCTAACCTACAAATGAACAGTGCATTTCAAAATGTAATTGTTTTATACAATTACATCATTCAAATTGACCACTTATTCAAATCATATTTTAAAAAGCTGTATTGTACCGGTTGGCCTTAACATTGTGAGCTAACATATAAAGTTACAGAACAATATTAAATTGTTATCTCATTGGATCTTACCTGTACTTCAGCAGATGACGAGAGTTGTTCACGTCTCCTACGGTGAGTTTCATAAAGTGAACCAGACCATTGAGTACATAGGTGTGTTTTCAGCAAGGGGAGGAGCCTGACAATGCCTGCCTTGTACTTTACACTGAGTCACACATCTTACCAGATCATAAAAAGACTCAAACAGCTTTAAAGTGTTGCAGTAGATTTTATTACTAATTTAGATTAAAATAGATACAGCTTTATACAACATACTTCATACAACTAAATAGTTTTTTTTTTTTTACAAATAAACAACATCTCATTTAAAATCTCCTACAAATATATTTACAGTTTAAAATGTATTAAAATGCATTCATACAGCGCCCTCCGAATGTTTAGATTTGCCCTAAAGGGCAATATCAGCATAAATCCTTATAATCTTTTGACGTAAATGCATCAAAATGACTTGAAATTATTGTTGAAGACCAGCAGGAATGATTTCCGTTTTTATTACAAAATAATGACTATATATAGATGTCACAGTAAGATGTGGCAGCTGTAAAGATTATGATTGAGTCAGAACACTTTTATAGCATTACAGATTGACTGATGATTACACATCATGATTTATATATTAATTTACTATCTTTATAAGTTTTGAATTTAAATTAAGTTAAAATATGTTTTTATAGTTTATGCTTTGCTGATGAGAGGCAAAAAAGGGATTTGTATTTATTTAATGGGAAAAGAATAAGGAAAGGACCTTAAGTTGGGACTGGAACTCAGAAGCTGCCCATAATAAAGCTGTGGAAATGTAACTATCTTTGACAAACATTGGCAAATGTAGTGACTATCCTCTTCAGAAACCCTCATTGTATCATTGTGGATAAAAAAAATCCTTACTTCCAGAGAATGTTTAAAACCAATCAAATCAGCTTCTAAATGCATTATGCATTAGACGATCTGTGGGAGATATGGGGGGTGTACAAAATGTATCATCTATGATAATATCATAATTCTTATTTTAATGACATATGAACTGACATTATCGAGTAAATTTACTCACTCTGCATAAAATAAACAAAAGCACATCTTAAAAGTACAAAAGCCTTCACTGCAGGATGCAGTCTATTGTAATGCAGTAAAATATGCCCCTATAAGTTATGATGGCAAAAAAATCCCTGAATTGTTTGTTATTTATATTTATAAAATATGATGTAAACAGTACATAAGCTAGATTCCATTTTCATGAATATTAGCACTTGAGTGTGATCGCAATTAACTTTATACAACAGTTCGCAAAAACAAGTTAATATTGAGTGAAATTTTTAGCACAATATTGTTTTTTTTCCTCTGTTTTACCAACAAAACTATTTAGAAAACAAAGCCAAAGCAGAACACATGCATGTCTCAGAGCAACACTGCAGTATTTAGTTCCTGAATTAATCTGTTTTTGATTGAATGGACAGCCATGCGGCTCATTTCTAAAAGCAACAGCTATTTTGAACAAATAGTTTGTGTCAGAAGCTAAAACTATGTACTAAGTAGCCCCTAAGTGGGCATTAGTGATGTGCGTTGTTCTATTCGTTCAATTTGAACTATCTTTAATCTTTAATATGACTCGGGAACGAGGAAATTTTATGTTGACCATGCATGTGCAACATCCTATTGGTTCTACAGGAAACGGAAACAGAAACGATTAGTTCACCCCTCGAGCCATTCGTTCATCCCGTGACAGCCCCATAGACACTATGCAGTCTGTGCTGAAAGGAGAAATGATTAGTTCACTTCTCGAGTCTACGGTCGAGTCGTTCATTCTTTTGTCACGTGACGTGACAGCAGTATTGGATACAGAAATTAGTTAATAATTCCCAATAAAGAGGCTTTCAAGGTTATCCATATGATGATATATATCACTTTGATAAAGCAAAGAAACCTACATATAATAACAGCATACAGTTAATAATAACATAATCTCAAACAATGAATTAAAAGTTTCTGTTTCTCATAATTTGGCCTTGGTTGCATTATATACTTTTTACTTATTCGAAATGTTGTGCAAGTAGATGTCTCGTGGTATTAGGCTATTAGCATACATTTTAATTATATTGTCCTGAAATGAGCGAAATTAACAAAGTGACTTTTTTTAAAAGATTAGTTCATTTTGATGAACGTGATTCAAAGATCCGAGTCAGTAAAATGATCTGATCTTCCCATCACTAGTGGTCATCTGTGAAGGAATTGTAAATGAAGCTCCATGCAGCATTAGCTGCACCTCCAAGCACAGCACCAAGACCAGCACCAACAGCAGCTCCCACTGCCATACCTTCATATCCTACTGGAAATCCCAGAAATGCACCAACAAATGCTCCTTTTCCCACTGCAACAATATAATCAACAACTCTGACAGTAAAGCCGAGCTTGTCTGCAACAACCAGCTCTGCTTTCTCTCTGCACTCCGACTGTATCTTCTCTTCATGCTTCAGGATCTCACTGGCAAGCGCCTCTCCTGAATGTTGGTTCTCCAGCGCCTTCAATGTCTCCCTGATCTCTTTCTCCTTTGATTTTTTGATGAAACACTCCTCTATCTGAATTCTTTTTTCTGCATCCTTAAATTCTATGTTTGAAAACATTCCATGCTCCGAGACCATCTCATCGACCTTTGTGAGCAATACTTGTGTCTGGCTACCCTCAGTCAAATTTACTTCTCTATTGAAGAAGATGTAGTTCTGGCTACATTTCTCAGCAAGCTCTCTAAAGCTCTTATTCTTCTTTACCTCATCTTCTATGGACAGAGTTCTCATGACTCGCTCATTGTATAAAACAATCAATGTGTGCTTCAAGACACGTTCCCCAAAGTAGTGTACCATAGGCTTCAGTATGTCCATAGTGTAAGAGGTCAAGTGAAATGGGTCTACAACGAACACCACAGCATGAGGACCTGGACATGAGAAACAAACGGCCTTCCTGAGCTCCTTATGAAGTACACTCTCTGGCAAGTCATTCTCCTGAAGATTTGGTGTGTTGACTAGGGTTATGTTTCTCTCCTGCACAACCCCTGAACTTTTCTTTGTAGCTGAAATATTGACTTCTCCGGTAAGGACGTCTTCCCCCAACACACACCGCGTCAGTAAGATCTGATCACGACTTGAGTTGCCAAAGACCAGCATCCTCAGAGGTGTTTCTCTGCTCACTGTGAGATGAAGTTAGAACATATTTCACTGTTAATCAAATGAACCATAATTTCTTAAATGTTCTGATTTGTTCATCAACTCACTGTTAATTGGACGTTCTAAGCTCAGTCGTCTCCGTGGTTTCCATATGACTGATGCCATCTAACACTCACAGGGTTTGAAGAACTCAGGATAATGCTATCCTATTAAAGAAAAATATATTTTTAGAAACAAATGACTAAAACTGAATTAGAAATTAATAAAAAATATACAGACATTAAAAAAAACTAAGACTAGTAAAATGACCAAAACGAAAATAATTACTAAAACTGAAACAGTAAATAAAATGAGAACTTATTCAAAATAAAAATGAACACAAGTATCTTCTTTTAAGTTTCACAGAATAAAGTCATACATGTTTGGAACAACACGAGGGTGAGTAAATGATGACAAAATTTTCATTTTAGAACTTACTGTACCATTAAAACAATACAGGGCATAAAAGTAACATGTAAACCACCCTAAAGCATGTAGACTATTAATATGAAGTAGGTTAAATATAGTAAACAACTTTTATTTAAAAATAAATAAACAAGTAAAAACTCTAAAACTCACATCTGAAGGTAATTAACTTGTCACACCAATTCAGCATCCCACTAAAATGTTGCAGAAAATTTTAAGCACACATATTCAGTTTTATTATATAGTAGTTCACAGTACTGGTGTACTACCTACTTTACACAAATTGTGAAATAAATCAGAAATGAAATATCATACAAATAAATACATCTCTAATATCTGTCATATGAGAAACTGTGTGCACAGTTCGGTCTATACAAGGTAAGAAGGTAAGAATCCAGAATCAGGGGCGGATCTAGGGGTAGCCAGAGGGCACCGCCCCTGTTGAAATCTGATTGGCCCTGAAGTGCCCCTGTCCTGTCAGTCATTGCTGATTTACATCAAACTCTCTATTGGCTGCGTCGGTTCGTCGTTTGAAAATCAACCTGCTCAACGGTTTCTGTCTACAACTGCTAGTGCTGTGTTTTCAGTCACGGTCTTCGTCCCCTTTACGGAAGTACCTATTCAAAACTTTAAAGTAAAAAGCATATTATGGTTGATGTCATTTAAGTTCTCTTTCTCAAATGTTAGAAACTAATCAGCTCAGGACTCGACGAGTGCCCGATAGCCAGCGTGAAAGCCACTCGGGACCAGAGCTGCCAACTCTCACGCTTTCGCCGTGTGACACGCGATTTTGCCTATTTTCACTCGCACTCACGCCACATATCCAATTAATCACGAAAAAAAAAAAACACGATCTTGGGCCAAGTTCGTTCCTTTTCAAACTCCTAGATGGCGCTGATGGCGTCTATGGCTGGCTGCACCCCGAAGTTAGCGACAGAAGAAGAGATACCCCGAGAGACAACGAGAGAAACGACCACCTCGAGAAGTCTGATGATGAATCTGAGCTGAGACTAGGTATGTAACAATGAAATCTCGTCCAATTGAGTACTCACTCTCTTAAACGTTAAATCTTGAAATAAATAATTTGTTTGTGCGTGTGTCTGTGAACATGATTTAGTGTGGTGAATGTAAACTTAGCTGTCATAACAGGCAGCAGGAGAGCACCCTTTTAACTTCGTGGTATACAGCATGCTCAAAACATCAGTTCATAGCATTTTTTATTTACTCACATGCCATTTATCTTTTTATTATCAGGCCAAAGAAAAGGACTCACTGTGGATGAAGACTTTTTTTCTGTAGGACTAAAACAGCACTCCGAACAGGTAAGATGTATTCCAAAGAATTTAACATAAATACAGGACATTTGTGCAATAGAAGTAGGTATGTTTTTGTAACTGAGAGTAGAGTTATTAAACCAACATGACCATAAACTATTTAAGGTTTCAAAGATGTCCCGTAAGAGACCTTTGCCAGGACAAAAGCGAAACCTTTTATTTTATTTAAACATCCAACCAAGTGAGAAAAGACAGATGGATCAACCTACAGTATACTTACAGTATTAATCAATCAAAAATCAAGGTATGTTTTTCCATTCTTGGTGCATTTTCCATAGGTGACAGGAGCCAAAGAATTCGAGAGGCTTGCTGCCGTCGCCAAACTGGTCCTGGTGTTGCCCCATGCAAACGCAGATGCTGAGAGGGTGTTTTTAGTTGTGGGACTGAACAAAACCAAGAGAAGAGACAGCCTAGCATTGATGGCACCTTGTCATCAATAATGACCATAAAGATGACCAATCTGGAGCCCTGCTTCAAATGGGAGCCCCTCAGATATCATCAAGACCTCCAAGAAGGCCACAGGCCAGTATAACCATGCCCACAGATCATAGACAAGGACTTTACCCAGCTTCTGATCTGCATCTGATACTGATTATGCCTCATTTTTGTTATTTTTGTAATGCATTCATCTGTATTATTGCTTGAAAAAGGTGTACTGTTTAAGCACTTTATTTGTTGCACTTTATTTGTTTCTGATGGACCATGTAGTGGGAGGCTTTGAATGAAGAATAATGTCCCTCCCTAACTAATCTTGTGTCGTTTTGGCTGAACATTAATCATCAAGTGCCCTTAAGAATACAATTATTCACAACATAGGCTAGGTTTCAGTTAATAATTAGTTTAATACCATTCTAATCAAAATATCAATCAACCTACCTAGGTCAAATCTTAAACACTGGTTTATGAATAAGGCTTTATTGTGGTACATAGGCAGTCATTTAGGCACAAGAATAGTTTTCTGGTTGAATGTTCAGCTCAAGTCTAGAAGGCCCTACAAGTCATTATGCCGAACATTATGCACATCTTTATCAGACCACCCTAAAATCCACTAGAATGCAGGAAGTCAAATCTACTTAATCCAAAATTTCCTGGGGTGGACCTTCAGCTATGTCTGCTTCACAGAATGTAACCAATATTGTCAATCTCAGTAGGCTGCCCCTATCAACAGCTTTGGGCCTCCCCACAAACCACCAGAATGCAGGGTACAATCAAATTAATCAAATTAATTCCAATTCTCTGATATCTGAGCCACCAACTTGTGAGGCTGCATGTGCGGCATAATTTTGATCACCCCTGACAAAATCTCACTCCAAGTTTTGTGAAAAGTTGGCAGGTATGCTCGGTATAGTCGACGGATTTTACCTAAGCTTTTGATTTGTTTGCAGCTAAGTTAGATTTTATATAGGATTCACATATTAGTTAACACAGTTGCACAGTTCAGGGTCAGGGAAATGTCGGATAATGGTGTCTGACACTTACATCCCTATTCGGTCATACCAAACAGCCAGACATTAATTGTTGTAAATAAATGTAATGCAAAGTGTACAGGTGCACGTGCGTGACGTAACACGTCATTAAAACGCATGCGCATACTTAACAACAGAATACTCTAATAAAATGTAAAAGTATGAAAGCTAAGGTGGAAAATAAGAAGGGAAAAAAAACTGTAAAATGTAACAGCACATAGCCATGATTTTAACCATGTTTCATCTGAGGTAAAATTATATGGAATTACAGTTTATTCTGTAATATCTGTGTAGTATTTTATTTACAATTTATTAGCATTCTGTTGCACTTTACTTCACCGTGTATATTGTAATATTACACTTTAATGGCACCTTATATATCTCTAACTGTGATAGTCAACACTACAAAAGATAGAGAATAATCATCAGCTCTAATGGCGCAGATGGTAAAAGTGACGCGATCGACCCGTGTTCGAATCTGCCTTTTGGCAAAGTATTTTCTTCCTTTTCATAATTTCAAATCACATCAGAAAAGCATTTATTTTCATTAAAACAATGATGGGTGAGAAATAAAAAAGTATTACAGCATTTCTGTCAGACTTTGTCTTCCTCTGCCTTTGTCTCCTCACCCATATTTGATCCGTCCTGTTCCCCATTATTAGTTAATTAGTCTCCGTCTGTATCTTGATTATGTCCCAGGTGTTTCCAGTCATGTCTCCCTATATCTAGTCTGTTCTGCCCCATGTTACTTGTGGATTATTGTTAATGCATGTGTTCAAGTCGTAGATGTCCTTACCTGTGTTCCTGTCTCCTCCGCTTTGTCTCTCATTAAATACCTCGCTTTGTCAGAATCCTCGCCTCGCTTCCTGGATCCCGTGTACCGTGACAGAATAATCCACCCATAAAAGAAGAACGGATTCTCCTTCACGGCGATGGAGTTCGCAGCCTGTGCCTTTGCCCTTAGCCGCGGAATCTCCCATTCGTGGTGTTCGCCGGAGAATTCTGCAAGCTCGCCGCTGTGACGGAGCTCCACGACGCCGGCAATCCTCCATCTGTTTCGGCTCGGGCAAATTACCAGCGCCCTATGGATCTCCCAGACACCACAGGATTGTGTTGGAGAGAGGATCTACCGGTGTCTGGGAAGTTACCGGTCCCAGTCGAAACCAGCCCACGAGTGTCTCCGGTGGCCCTGCTCAGCTCTTCTTCGCCTCGCTGGGTCCTGCGGAGCTCTTCTTCGCTGGTTCTGCCCAGCTCTTCTTCGTTAGTGCCGCCCAGCTCGTCTTCGTCTCGGCTGGTTCCCAGCGCCGCCCGCGAGCCAGCGCTTCCAGGCGCCGCCGCGAGCCCGCGCTTCAGCGCCGCCGAGCCAGCGCTTCCAGCGCCGCCGAGCCAGCGCTTCCCGAGCGCCGCCGAGATCCAGTGGCTGCTCCCGACAGCGCCCTCCGGTGCCTGCTCCGAGACTGCGCCCTCCGGTGCCTGCTCGAGGCTGCGCCCAGTGCCTGCACCTCGCCAGTGCCCGCCAGTGCCTGCACCACGCCAGTGCCCTCCGGTGCTTGCACCACGCCAGTGCCCTCCGGTGCCTGCACCACGCCGGTGCCCTCCGGTGCCTGCACCACGCCGGTGCCCTCCGGTGCCTGCACCACGGTGCCCTCCGGTGCCTGCACCTCGCCGGCGCCTCCAGTGCCTGCACCTCGCCGGTGCCCTCCAGTGCCTGCACCTCGCCAGTGCCCTCCAGTGCCTGCACCACGCCTGTGCCCTCCAGTGCCTGCACCACGCCAGTGCCCTCCAGTGCCTGCACCACGCCAGTGCCCTCCAGTGCCTGCACCACGCCAGTGCCCTCCAGTGCCTGCACCACGCCAGTGCCCTCCAGTGCCTGCACCTCGACAGCGCCCAGTGCCGGCTCCTCGTAAGTGCGCTTCAATTTCCCGCTGGTTCCGTCCAGCTCTTCCGAGCGCCCGAGTCAGCGGCACCCGAGCGCCCACGCTGGCCCACGCTGGTCCTGGCCCAGCTCACCAGAGCCCCTGCTGGTCCTGGCCCAGCTCTCCAGAGCCCCTGCTGGTCCCGTCCAGCTCTCCAGAGCCCCTGCTGGTCCTGGCCCAGCTCTCCAGAGCCCCTGCTGGCCTGGCCCAGCTCTCCAGAGCCCCTGCTGGTTCCGGCCCAGCTCTCCTGAGCCCCTGCTGGCCCCGTCCAGCTCACCATTCCCTCCGCTGGCCCCGTCCCAGCTCACCATTCCCTCCGCTGGCCCTGTCCAGCTCGCCTTCCACGGCTCCTGAGCGCCCCTGGGATGGGGAGCTTCCCCATGAAAATTTTGGGGCTACCTCCATGGCCACCCGAGCACCCCGCCCTCCATGGCCGCCAGAATCCCCGGATCCGCCATGGCCGCCTGATCCGCCGTGGCCGCGGAATCCCGGATCCGCCATGGCCGCCGGAATCCCCGGATCCGCCATGGCCGCCTGATCCGCCGTGGCCGCCTGAGTCCCCGGATCCGCCGTGGGTCCCGGAACGGGCACCGCCCTGGAGGTCACCTGTCCGGTCTCCAGGTCCTTGAGGCCTCCAGAGTGCCCACCCCTCCCTTTCGATGTCGACGTGCGCGGGGACGCGCTATTGGAAGGGGGGTATTGTCAGACTTTGTCTTCCTCTGCCTTTGTCTCCTCACCCATATTTGATCCGTCCTGTTCCCCATTATTAGTTAATTAGTCTCCGTCTGTATCTTGATTATGTCCCAGGTGTTTCCAGTCATGTCTCCCTATATCTAGTCTGTTCTGCCCCATGTTACTTGTGGATTATTGTTAATGTCATGTGTCTAAGTCGTAGATGTCCTTACCTGTGTTCCTGTCTCTCCTCCGTTTGTCTCTCATTAAATACCTCGTTTGTCAGAATCCTCGTCTCCTCGTTCCTGGATCCCGTGTACCGTGACAATTTCAGTGCCACGTAATAAAATAATCTAAAAATTGCATTATACTCAGCCCCTCTGTAAATTGTGACCCCACTGTGGCCCCTGCCTTTAAAAATCCTAGATCCGCCACTGCGCAGAATTAATAAGAAATCATTACAATATATTTGCTAGGACCTGAAAAGGGCATGTGGTTGTAGGTTTTAAGACACGCTACGTTTTTCTCCAAAAAGTACGTTATGGATTGTTATCAGCAACAAGTAACACCAACAGAAAAAGTCACTAGGCCCAGTCAGGAGTCCCACCCTCTTTAACATGTTTTCCTTTATAACTTTTGATTGCTTGGGCCCGCATGTCTTCCCCTACTGCTTCAGCTAAAATGTATTTTCGAGTCAAAACGCGCTTTTCGAATGTTTCGGGTATTACTGGAAATACTGTATTTTCGGGAAATATTGTATTTAGTGTCCACTATCCCGTTTCGATTGTGTTCACTTAGCGCATCTGTGCGGTTGCTAGCGGAAATGTATTCATGAAAAGACACAACATCTGTCACGACGTGCACTAAAAGTTCAGCATTTGTGTTAATTCAGTCGCAACTAATATCCATAACAATTATTTACTAATCCAAATGTTTTCTCGTAACAGTCACTGAGTGAACTTTCGAGTTTGCGGGACGGACGCTTTCTCAAATAGCCTAATTTCTTTAACATAGCCTAGGCTACTCAACAATGTTCAAATACATAATAGATGTGTAGGCTACTTACTTATTTCATGTGCTTTTCACCAAAGGTTGATGAAAGTGCGACAAAAGTTGCCTGGTCAAAAGACGCAGCAGAAAACGAAAATGAAAGTATTCTTGTATTTCTCATGACTGCCGCATGGTGTACGTCGCTTACAGTAGCCTCGAGAGAAATAGCTTAATTTGTTTCTATTGCCCAACCTTTTTAAAATATTGCCTAGTTTTGGAGAAATTGTATTTTATTAAAACTATTGTTTGGGTCTATCAGTGTAGCGCAGTGACACATCAGAAAAAATATCTATAAATATACATAGCCTAGTAATATTTTTAAGATTTACACATTTCAGATTGGCTACATAAAACATTTTTTTTAGAGGACTAGTATGCAGTGCATGGGATAGTGTGTGGCTTAAAGTTGGGGAGGGTATATTTGAAATAGGCCTATGTTAGGGGTGTGTGCCCGTTTTCTTGCTAAGCTGCCCGTCATAATGTCTGTGCACAGCCCTAATGTGGTTCAGAATATTAATTCAAAATCCTGCCTTATATATCTGCTACTGTTACACTGGAAAAACACTGGAACATGGCAGCTATGGGAGATAATTTTTTTTATTTAAAACAGCAAGGTGCTTGATAACATGTTCAGAAAATTTCTAAGCAAAAATATAGGACAAACCACATTCTAGAATATATGTACAATTCAATTCAATTTAGCAATCAAACTTTTCATTAAACTGTTATGTATAAAATTAGAAAAATTCTAAATGGTGTCTGGTGGTCTGAGAATTTTGGACCCCATATAAACCATACCTGATGTAACACAAGTTAAATAACCTCTAAAGCAGTTAGTTATATACTGTCATAAAAGTTAGTTTGTGTCCAGGGTTGTGTTGAAATTCCTATTCCTATTGAAATTTTATTTTTCTTGCAAGATAATAACTTTTTCTTTTATGGAATTCCCTGGTTTTGTAATGCACTCTAAAAATACATCTAGAGATTAATACAGAACCAAAATATTCATAGAGAGAGAAAGAGGGGGAGAGATGGAGATAGAGAGAGAGGGAGAGTGAGAGAGAGGGGGGTGAGAGAGATTATGCAATTGATTTTTCCCATAGGGATTTAAAAAAAAGTATTTGTTAAAGCGTTAAAGCAATCAATCAACCCAACCAGCCAAAGTTATATTAGGGAGGTAAAAATGCAATCCCATGAAGGGCTGTAAATGACAATCAAATAAACAAAAATTGAAAAAAATATTTTGATTGGTGTAATGAGTAATAACCTCTGTGCTCACAACAGGTCTGTCTTGAAAGGTTTATCAAAATAAGTTTCCTAGAGAAAATAAAAAATAGATTTTACTTCTGGTTTTACTGTTGCAACTATTTCTCAGTTTGGCTTCATGGGTGTTCATCAGACGGCACATTCAGAAGTAGATCATCCAGATACTTTTGGCCTGCTTTTTTGTGAATCGTTCTACTATGTTCAGACATACTACTTTTTTCACTTAATTTTAAATTTTTTTGCTTTTCATAAAAGTATGTATATGCTTTCAGATGAAACCAAAGTGTCCATCAGATGTACACTTGTAGAAGTAGGACTTCCAGTACATTTTACCTGTTGTTTTATGGAAGAAAGTTTTGGAGTGATTTTGGATTTAGCCATTTCCGCAGAACGTTATTGGTCTAGTTTTGGCTTTAATAGTTTTAAGAACCAGTTGGGCTAGTTTTGTTTACTCAGACCTGGCAATGCTAGTCAGCTTTAAAAAAAAAATCTCCACCCAAATCGTCTTTGCATTCAGACTGGAGGTGCCCGATAGAATCGGTTAATAAAAGCTGTATTAAAATTGGCTTGATGTGATCTCACTCTGTCATCCAAGTGTTCAATGGCCAGCTGTGCAGCAGCACCAAGCCCCACCCATGACACCACCCAAAGCCCCTCCCACTGCCATTCCTGCCGGCCCTTCCACAGAGCCCACGATCATTCCCATGGTGACTCCAACTAAAACCCCAGTCCCAGTCCCACAGCCAGTGAAGTCCTGAGCCAACTATTCTGCAGCTCGGCCTTGGCCCTGATTTCTGCCCGACCCTTGCATTGTAGGCGCCCATCTGCCTGCGCAGTTCATCCCCCCGAAACTGCGCCTCCAGTTCCCGGCACATCCTCTCGGTCTCAGATTGTCTCTTCTTGCGTAGCTTTCTCTCCTCGTTTCTGACGCTCTCCTCTGCTCTCTTGTAAGATCTGTTAATATAATGGTGCCCGCCCATAGTCTGCAACATCCGCTCTATCTTATGTAGGAGCTCCCGGCTTCCGCTGCGGTTCCTCCAGTTCTTACTGAAGACGTGATAGCTGCAGTTGCACTGCCCCACAAGCTCCCTCAGATGCCAATCGGTTCTCGTGACCTTATCATTAAGCGCTCTGCCTCTCAGCTGCCCGTCGTAAACCAAGAGGATCATTGTGTAATTCAAGACGTTCTCTCCAAATTTTTCCTTAACTAGTTTGAGAGTCTTCATATCGTTGGGGGAGATCTTCTCCAGGTCGAATGCGATGAGTATGGCGTGAGGTCCAGGAGTGGACAAGCACATTGATCTTCTCAGCTCTGTTCTCATCCTGGACTTGGACAGGTCTTTGGCATACAGGTTTGGTCCGTTGACCACTGTGACCTGTCTTCCTACCAACTCTCTCACATTTTTCTGGCTGCTTGCAATACTATAGACTTCCTCGGAGAACACCTCCCTTCCCAAAATAAAGTTGGTGAGGAGGAACTGAGATGGACCACTGCTCCCGATAACTAATATCCTTAGTTCCACATCACCAAAGCCTATTGGGAATAAAATACAGGGATGTAAAAGGAACAGATGACCCATAATGACCACAAAGGACATAAAATACCATAAAAGCAGTCTATATGGCTTGTGCGCGATATTCTAGGTCTGCTGATGCCTGGGACGGATACAAATTTAAGTCATTGTTCACTGAAAATCTTCTCCTATGTCATACCTCTAAATTTACATTTGTGCCATCTTCATATACTCAAACTGTTTGGCCACAATGGTGTACTGCTCACCAGTTTAAATATGTAGAATGGATTTATGATATTTGAGAACTGCAATTGAGGGGGAAATTAACTTTGAATACATTTCTGTGATTATGCTGTGAATAAACAATTTTTTTTGTATTTGACTTCAGAAAACATGGAATATAGCACATTGAACTATTTTTATAGTGGTTTTACTGTATAGTATTTTCGTGTCACATTCAAAGCTTTTGGGTTGAGTAGCATGATACATCGCCTGTTCTGTTCCTTGGAGGAAAGAAAATAATACACATTTGGAACTATTTGAGGGTGAGTAAATAATGACATCATTTGGCAACACTTTAGTTTAGGGACCAATTCTCACTATTAAATAGTTGATAATAAGCATGCATATTACTAGCATATTGGCTGTTTATTATTACTTATAAACCACATATTAATGGCTTATTCTGCATAACCATATTTTAGATCCCTTAATCCTATCCAATACCTAACCTTAACAACTACCTTACTAGTAATAAGCAGCAAATTAGTAGTTTATTGAGGCAAAAGATGTAGGGAGAACTGGTCCCCAAACTAAAGTGTGGCTGAATTTGGTATGTATTGGTAAATTATCCTTTTAAAAATGTTATGTGGCCTAAATCTTTATTATATCGTGTTACAATGCCAACATATGTTTAATATTTTATAATATATTATTTTATTATACTTGATTTACTAATTGCATGTCATTTAACATCAAATACACTTAAGCAGTACTTAAGTACTTCATTACATGTTATAATTTCAAAAATACTTATGTTAATAAGCTAACAAACACAAGCATAAACTAGCAAACATACTTTAATGTAATTTCTATGTATTGAACTATATTTGTAATTATACATTTGTAATGATTACGTTGCAATTTAACTTTAAATGTAACATTAAATAACACTACATTTAAAAATAAATCAAGTGCTTTGGTTAGTTGGCACATCAGAATAAGTGTACTTCTTTAAAGCATGCCAAAAGATTATTATATCATATGAAAACAAATGATTTAAAATATTTCATTTGACATTATTACAAGGTTTTTAAAGTGTCGTTGAGTGTGTTAAAAACATAGTCATGAAAGTAATCTCTCTTTAAATACACTTAAGTCGGCTTTTATTTTATTTATATTTTCTGCAAGTCTAATGTTTTAAACAAATAGTTTTAAGAATTGAAGTACATTCAATAAAATTAAGTAGAGCTAAGTCTTTTTTTAAAGGGATAAGCTGTTGTGAAGAAATTTCAAACTTACCTGCTCTTTTATGCATGTTTGCAAAGGCTGCTCTGTTTTATTATTGTTGTTGGTATGTTTTTGTTGTCCTTAATGTGAAGAGCTTTTTTCTCAGTATTAAAAATAATAGTTACATTAGTTTTCTCATCTCAACCCTCATCCCTGCTGATAATGGACAAGCTCCAACACTGAATGGAATATGCCCTGGAGACAAGGGGGGTTGAATTTATTCATGCACTTCCCAGAGCACAACAAACACATGACTTTGATTTTGGCTGCATCAGTTAATATGGAATACGAATCTCAGCTATAAAAATGTGTTTTGTTTATGTATTTATATTTGTTACAGTATTGCGAAACTCAAACAACAGAACATAATATATTGATCAGATGCTTTTATCCAAAGCGACTTACTGTGCATTCAGGCTATACATTTTTTAATCAGTATGTGATGTGATGTGTGTTCCCTGGGAATTGAACCCACAACCTTTTGCGCTGCTAACTCAATGCTCTACCACTGAGCCACAGGAACACATAATCAAATGACACATAATAGTAATAATATTGTTTTGCATGTTTCTAGGATAAGGTTGTATGTAAAGGTTATATACTTGAACAATAACAGTTCTGTGTCACAACCCTTGAAAAACAAGCACACTTTTTAAATCCTTTTTTTTTAGCAAGGAAAATGTTTTCAAATGACACCAGTGCAAAAAGATGTAGTATTTGTTAATTAACATGAACACAAACAATAGACACATGATGCTAATTCCAACAAATTATATATATATTTTAAATGTAGTGTGCCTTATAAATATATTTCTGCTTGGGAAAGAACTGATATCCAATGAAAAATACATCAAGCATAGATTTTAGTCTCACATGAAATCTCCATTAGAGTTATTTTGTATTTCGAGCTGCCTGTCAGGAACAATAATGCTTCTTGTTTTTCAACAAATGTATTATTTTAAATCAGTTTTAACTTCACCCACATTCACTTTAGGGACCTATATTTAACCTTTAGGGACACTCTTTCAGCTATTTAAGCTTGTACTTTTGACAATTATGTAATACTCTGCATAATAGTAGGCCAAGAGCTCAACGAGCTGCAACTTCAGAAAACACATGCAAATAGAAAAAGCACCAGCAAATCAAGAAAACATTTTCATCATTTTGACAGCAGATGGTGCAAATGCTCAGAGATGGGTAAAAACGGAGGTCGGAGCCAGCCAAGTAGGTATCGCTGCAGCCCGGAGGAGATGGGTATAAACGGAGGTCGGAGCCAGCCGCAAGTGGGTGGGACTTAAGCCGCAAGTGGGCTGTACAAACCAACAGAAGATTCTGATTGGTTTGTTTGATGTCATGTGTGTTGTTTTATCGGTTCACGCTCCCGGAGGCGGTAGTGGACACGGCGCGGCGGTGGCACGGTAGATGAGAGGAAGAGTAAGCGTGATGTCCAATTGATTTTGTTTTGTAAAACGAAAAAGTATTACAAGCTGTGAATAATGCATTTTCTTGGGGGCTTTTATACAACGTTTTCTTAGTACCACACACAGTTTACAATCTGTAATGTGCCTGACAATATCTTTTTTTTCTACAAACAAATAATTTGCCCTCCAGGTTATGAATAACGAAGACCATACGCAGGTAATGTAATTGCAAGGCATTATAATTTTAGTAAAACTTCCTGTGAAGCCCATACAATATATTATAAGGGTATTTGAAGGCATTATAATAAATGCATAATGCATTATAAAAAACAATATATAAAATAACAGTTTAATGTATTATAATACTTACTGGTTATAGCTTTTAAGAGTATGATGATTTTATAACACACATTGAACACGTTGCATCCACTTAAGTTACAATGGATTATATTTCTCATTGTTATAATGTATTATAAGTCTCATATATTGCCACTTTTCTTATGCTACTTTACTGAAAGCCATCAATCACCACTTATAAGTATAGTAACAATAGTAGCAATTTTTTTTTATCTCAAACAGCCATAAGATCAGATATCAGATTGCTTTGAACTATTTTTATTTTAATATCAGTTTGATTATTTTGATAGTACCTTTTAGACAGCTGTTGTTAACTCTGCAACTTCATGTCAACTAGCAGTCATTGGAGTATTAGTAGTATGTCTGCTAAATATATGCTATACTTTATTTTGATGGTTCCCCAGAAGACAAACTGACTGTAAGCAACTTTGTTATCTAGCTCACATCAAAATTAGCCTCACAGGGAACACTCAAATAACACTCCACACCTAACCACTTACAAGATTGATGCAAAACAAATGAGTAAGCAACCGTTGGTAGTTTGAACTGTAAGAAAAAGGAAGGGGCGGGGTGTTAGACAGTCTTTTGGATGTTCTTTGAAACCATATTTAACTTGAAGCTTGAAGAAGTGCAAATAGTTCTTAAAGGGGTCATCGGATGCCCATTTTACATAAGTTGATATGATTCTTTATGGTCTTAATGAAAAGTCTATAACATACTGTGGTTAAAATTTCTCAATGGTAGTATAAAAAACACCTTCTTTACCATGTTAAAATCAGCTGTTTTCAGCACGCCGTTTTTTTAGTCCTTGTTGCTTTAAATGCTAGTGAGCTCTGCTGACTCCTCCCCTCTCTTCCATAGAGTAAGGAGCAGACCATGGATATGTGTAAATTCCCTATTCGACAGCTCCAGATACATTGATGCCTCAGCCATCTCGGATTCACCAAAATGAGTGAATATTCAAAGATAGACAAGCGTATAACTTGCTGTTGTAGATGCACACAGCTAATGCGTTAAAAAATTCACAGACCATACAACAAATTACAAATTAAGCTCGGATGAGCTTTATTTGTCACATACACAATTATACAGAGTATAACAAGCAGTGAAATGTGTTCTCTGCATTTAACCCATCCAAGTGTACACACTTGGAGCAGTGGGCAGCCGACTGTGCAGCGCCCGGGGAGCAGTCATGGACTTCCTTTCGGAGCCGGGATTCGAACCCACAACCTTGGGTTACCTCGGGTTTCAAGTCCAACGCTCTATCCATTAGGACAACGACAGACCATTCCAAATATGGCAGATGGCTTATGTATCGCGGCCCATAGAAACGGTCTATAATGAGGCATCTAGGTATATATGTTTATTAGGGCTCGAATTTTGAATATTCATCTAATTTAAAATAAAAATCCACATTGAACGCCATGGTTACATTCACTTTATTTATTTGTTTGATCCAAATCCAAAATACTGAGATATGTACCGCAAATCAGCCAAAAATGGTGAGATATGATTTTTTGCTCATTTTGCCCAGCCCTACGTGCATTTGGTAATATTTTGCTCGATGCGCCCTCTTGTGGCCTCAGAGAAGCCAAAATAGTTTTTTCCTTACTAAATTTATTCCTTTTAAATTCGAATATAATTCAAATTTTGTAAATACATTTTGATAATATTAATAATATAAATCGCGTTTGGTCTCGTACTGTTTCGCATCCCTTGTCAGTGTCGGGCGCTTGCTTGGCCATTTATTGTGATTAACAGGAAATTGTGTTTAAGCGCCAGCAGAAGATAGAAGTCTAAAGTAATACTCTTTGACAGAAGCAGTCTATCAGCGGAAGTTAAAATCAACAAGTAAGTGTATTTACTTGACTCATTAGTGTTTAGCGCAGTTGTTGTTGCTAGGAAACACTTGTTTTGTTTACTGTGTGGAGACGTGCTGAAATCGCGTTTGGTCTCATACTGTATCGCGTCCCTTGTCAGTGTAGGGCGCTTGCTTGGCCATTTATTGTGATTAACAGGAAATTGTGTTCAGCTGAATTGGAGTAGTATTTTGTTAGATGGGTATAAAAAGCGTAGATTACCTCAGCAGCCGTTGTGTGAAGCCCTCCTCGTGAGAAGACTGAAGAGTGTAAAGACCATCGACTCTACCGTGCTACTCCACCAGGCAGGTGGAGACACTGCCAAAGGATATAAGTATCGCTTTTTATTTATCTTCTTTACAGCTTACTGCTTGTTTCACTTTTGTTTTAGTTTTTATAACCAATTCTTACTATGTGTAAGTTGTTCTTTTTTTAGGATTACTGATAAACTACTGCCGTTTGATTTGTTATCTATTTTAATTTTAGATAAATTATGTATGAATTTATTATGTCTTTATAGGTATTTTCTTTAGTTTTAATAAATTGTATTTATATTAGTAACGTTACTTCAACATACTACATAGAAATGAAATAACATATATATATATGGGTGTTTGGCTTAGTGTCATGTTAGAATCATTTTTATACTCATACCTTTTGTTATTTTAATATTTTGAAATGTTTTTATTTTTTAATTTTTTTTTATTTAAATGTTTAGGTTTGAAATGTTGTTGTATGATTTGTCATTTTATTTAATTTCTCAATTTTCTTAAATGTGTGTATTTATAGAGTTTTAACTTATAATTTTATTTACTTTTTCTTATTTGTAAGTCGCTTTGGATAAAAGTGTCTGCTAAATGACTAAAAAGTAAAAGTAAAATTGTTGTAAAAAATTCTAATTTAGTTTTTCAGCCAATTTGACAGCCCTAATGTCTATGGCGCATACTAAACTTCAGCTGCGAAACTGGCTAACTAGCATATTATTAGGAAAGGCAATTTGTAGAGATTCATAAAAACTCTTATACTCACTTCTTCAATGATTTGCACAAACATAGACGCATGTAGATCAGGGATCGGCGCATTCACTTCAAAGCGAAATTACCGTTAATCCTCTGCGTCTTCAGCAGCTCAGATGTCGGGAGTAACTGACGACTGCTATATTATTTATTACATCCAACAACTAAACACTTCAATCGCTTAATCTGAGACAGCTTGACTTCCCCTGCACTGGAGGCGGACAGATCTCATCTCACTCAGGGCGGGTCTAAGGTAAGATGGTCTTGTCAATCAACTATCGTGGGAGGGGCCTGTACAGAACTAGGTCATTCTGACAGGAATCTCAGAACAGCTTGATTTGAGAAATGGGATTTTAAAACAGGGATTAAAAAAAAAAAACACTGGGTGTATTTTTTATCATTATAGGATGGATGTGTTCACACAAATGTTCAAACAACTTGTAAAGTGAATTTTGCATCCGATGACCCCTTTAAGTTTGATTTCTGATCTGTGTTGTATCCTGACAAAGGAAAAAAACTATTACAAAGCAAGTGTATGGTTTAACGCATCATATAATTTGTGCCCTGTCCCTTTGGAAATGGCGGCGAATGGAAAGGAATAGATTGCCATTAAAATCTCATAGCAGCATGTATATACCTCAGGAGACAAGAGGGTAGTGCAGATAGTAGGCTGCTACCTGACAGGCAGCAGGTAGTGAGGCTGGGAAAACTCTCATCCAGCACCCGCACGAACAGCACTGGAGCTCCTCGGGGCTGTGTTCTCTCCCCACTGCTCTTGTCCCTGTACACGAATGACTGCACATCTAAAGACCTCTCTGTCAAGCTCCTGAAGTTTGCAGATGACACCACACTGATCGACGTCATTCAGGATGTGACGAGTCTGCTTACAGACAGGAGGTTAAGGAGCTGGCTGTCTAGTGCAGTCTTAACAACCTGGAGCTTAACATGCTCAAAACAGTGGAGATGATTGTGGACTTCAGGAGAACCCCCCCCACTCTCTCCCTACTCATCAACATGAACAGCACTGTGACTACAGTGGAGTCATTCAGATTCCTGGGCACCACAATTTCTCAGGAACTGAAGTGGGACAATCACATTGAGTCAGAGGGTAGTTACGGAGGGGAAAGGAGCGGAAGAAGCGATCCAGGCCCCAGGCGACGACCTCCCCCCTTCCGTCGCCTCCGGTCTTTGAGATCTCCACCCGAAACCGCTTCGTTCCTCTCCGCGAGACGAAACGTGATGCTGTGATCATCGGAGACTCCATTGTCCGGCACGTCCATGCTACAGGTAAAGTGCACACTCACAGTTTCCCTGGTGCTCGTGTTCTCGATGTTTCTGCGCAGATACCTGTGTTCCTGAAGGACGACGAGAGCGTTGCAGCTGTTGTGATTCACGCGGGGATTAGTGACACCAAGCGATCATCGTGTCAGGACCTCTTCCCACATATCCACGACGACAAAATGCTGTAGCTAGTCAAGTCAAGCCACCTTTATTTATATAGCGCTTTTAACAATACAAATTGTGTCAAAGCAACTGCACAATATCAAAATAGGAAAATAGTGTATCAATTATGTAAAATGACAAGATTAAATGCCCATTTTCAATTAAAGGCATTTCATTATTGAATTCAGTGATGTCATCGTCCAGCTCAGTTCAATTGAAAAAGTATCTGTGCAATCAAGTCAGTGATATCGCTGGAAATGAAGTGTCCCCAACTAAGCAAGCCAGAGGCGACAACGGCAAGGAACCAAAACTCCATCGGTGACAGAACGGAGAAAAAAACCTTGGGAGAAACCAGGCTCAGTCGGGGGGCCAGGTCCCCTCTGGCCAGAGGAACCAGTAGTTTGTTCCAACTGCAGCAAAGTCAGATTGTAAGGGCTCCACTGGTTCCAGTGGTCTTTTCCCGATGGCTGTCTAGGTGACGAGGTCCTCACTGGAGATCTGTCTCTGGGGCTCATCTAGGCGTTCAGAGCTGTAGAGGTCGTCTCTAGGTGATGATCCACCATATGATCTGGATACGGACTGGATCTGTTGACTGCAGTGATCATCTGGGCTGGATAAGGACTGGATCGGGTGGCTACCGTGAATAAGAAAGAAAAAGACTAATATTAGCGTAGATGTCAATCTTCTTACGATGTAACAAGTACATTGTGTTTTATGGGAAGTATTCCCGGTTCCGGTTGACCTAATTAATGCAGCCTAACAATCATTTAACGGATTTGAATATTAGAAGCGCATCAGTGTGTTAAGTGTACGCCAGGTTAAAGAGATGGGTCTTTAATCTACATTTAAACTGACAAAGTGTGTCTGCCTCCCGAACAATGTTAGGTAGATTGTTCCAGAGTTTGGGCGCTAAATAGAAAAAGGATCTGCCACCGGTAGTTAATTTTGATATTCTAGGTATTATCAAATGGCCAGAGTTTTGAGATCGTAGCGAACGTGGAGGACTATAATGCAATAAGAGTTCGCTCAAGTACTGAGGAGCTAAGCCATTCAGGGCTTTATAATTAACAAGATTTTAAAATCTAAATTATGTTTAATAGGGAGCCAGTGCAGTGTTGACATAACCGGACTAATGTGGTCATACTTCCTGGTTCTAGTAAGAACTCTAGCTGCTGCATTTTGGACCATCTGTAGTTTGTTTATTAAGCGTGCAGAACAACCACCTAACAAAGCATTACAAATATCTAACCTTGAGGTCATAAACGCATTAATTAAAATTTCTTCATTTGACATTGAGAGCATAGGTCTCAGTTTAGATATATTTTTAAGATGAAAAAATGCAGTTTTACAAATGCTAGAAACGTGGCTGTCAAAGGAGAAATTGCTATCAAATAGCACACCTAGGTTCCTGACTGATGATGAAGAATCGAGAGAGCAGCCATCAAGTGTTAGACAGTGTTCTAGGTTATTACTTGTGTGGTTTTTAGGTCCGATAATTAACACCTCTGTTTCTTCAGAATTTAGTAGTAAGAAATTATTCGTCATCCAGTTTTTTATATCGACTATGCATTCCATAAGTTTCTCAATTTGGTGTGTTTCACCGGGCCATGAAGAAACATAGAGCTGAGTATCATCAGCATGTGACGGATTCTAATAGAACCGCATAAAATGGAGAATGAACCAATCAGGATGAAGGTTTGAAGGTGTGTTTTTTTTTTTTTTAATTAAATATGGAAGGCTTGTTTTCTTTCCGACGGCTCTATGACATTGCCTTGTGTTTTCATTTTTATGTGTTGCTGGTGGTTTAAGTTATCCTGGGTTAGGAAGTGTTAATTTGAAATAATAATTATATTTGGTAGATTAATTCTACCTGGCGCCCGAACTGAACCTTGTTAATGGTTAAAAATCCTCTCCTTGGGGAAGCCACTGTTACAAGCATAACAGTGAAAGCTAACCCAATGTTTCCTGATTATATTTCTCAAGGGTAACATTTAAAGCGTGAAAAGTAACGGCCCTAGTACTGAGCCTTGAGGTACTCCATACTGCACTTGTGATCGATATGATACCTCTTCATTCACTGCTACGAATTGATGGCGGTCAGATAAGTACGATTTGAACCATGCTAATGCACTTCCAATAATGCCAACAGAGTTTTCAAGTCTATTCAAAAAAAAAATGTGATCGATAGTGTCGAACGCAGCGCTAAGATCCAGGAGCACTAATAGAGAGATACAACCACGATCAGATGATAAGAGCAGGTCATTTGTCACTCTAATGAGAGCAGTCTCAGTACTATGAGATGGTCTAAATCCTGACTGGAAATCCTCACAGATATCATTTTTCTCTAAGAAGGAATATAATTGTGAGGATGCTACCTTTTCTAGTATCTTTGACAGAAAGGGGAGATTCTGTAATTAACTAGATCTTTGGGGTCAAGTTGTGTTTTTTTAATGAGAGGCTTAATAACAGCCAATTTAAAGGTTTTGCGGACATACCCTAATGGCAATGATGAATTAATAATAGCCAAAAGAGGATCTATGACTTCTGGAAGCACCTCTTTTAGTAGTTTAGATGGAATAGGGTCTAACATACATGTTGTTGGTTTAGCTGATTTTACAAGTTTATACAATTCTTCCTCTCCTATAGTAGGGAAGGAGTGGAATTGTTCCGCGGGGGATCTATAGTGCACAATTTGATGTGATACTGCAGCTGGCAGCTGCATGGTTACAGTTTGATCTCTAATAGTATTGATTTTGGAAGTAAAATAGTTCATAAAGTCATTACTGCTGTCCTGTTGGGAAATGTCAACACCAGTTGATGTTTTATTTTTTGTTAATTTTGCCACTGTATTGTATAAATATATGGGGTTATGTTTGTTTTCTTTTAAAAGAGACGAAAAGTAATCAGATCTAGCAGTTTTTAATGCTTTTCGTGTTGTCTAACCCCAATAGAGTTCAGAATGTCTAAGAATGCTGATCATAATGCATCTTTTTCATTATCAACGTGGATATTAAAATCACAAACAATTAAGACCTTATCTGCAGCCAGCACTAACTCTGATATAAAATCACCAAATTCGTTAATAAAGTCTGTATGGTGCCGTGGTGGCCTGTATACTGTAGCCAGTACAAACATCACAGGGGATTTATCATTAATACTTTTTTCTCTAGATAATGTTATATGAAGCACCATTACTTCAAAGGAGTTATACTTAAAGCCTGTCTTCTGAGAAACACTGAGAGTATTGCTATAAATTGTAGCAACACCTCCCCCTTTGCCTTTTGGGCGCGGCTCATTTTTGTAACAGTAATCTTGGGGGGCAGACTCGTTTAAAATAATGTATTCATCTGGTTTTAGCCAGGTTTCTGTCAAACAGAGCACATATAGTTTATGATCAGTGATCATAGCATTTACAAAAAGCGCTTTCGTAGAAAGGGACATGATATTCAATAAGCCAAGCTTTATCATTTGTTTCTCTGTGTTATATACATTTTGAATTTGTTGAACATCGATTAAGTTGTTACTCATAGACTGGTTTGGACGTTTTTTTGTATTTTCTAGTTCGGGGAACTGACACAGTCTCTATAGTGTGATATCTTGGTGAAAGGGTCTCTATGTGCTGAGAATTAACTGACTTCTGTGACGTGAGGCGGCTAGCAGACGGTCGGTTTAGACAGTCTATCTGCTTCCTGACCTGGGCCCCAGTTAGTCAAGTATGAACTCTAAGACTATGTATGTAACGAAGGGTCTAAGGCAAGGGGATCCATTTGCAGCTTTTATTAGAGACAGCGTTAAACAGGCAAAGATCGGGTACCAGCGACAGGGTTAATAGAGACAGGTTCAAACTCATAAACGTTTACCAGGCTTAGGTCTGGGCAGGCGGCAGACAGGAGAAGTAGTAGAAAGTCCAGATATCAGATCACAAGGGCAGGCGGCAGAGAATCACAGGGTCAGATAAACAGTCCTAGGTCGTACACAGAAGATCAGTAATAACAGGAAGAACGCTCAGAAATGTTAGCCGGGGCAGAAACAAGACTTCGCAATGAGTGTCTGATGGTGGCAGCTTAAATAGGTCACAGGGATGGGAAACACCTGTGCAGCAATCAGTCTCAGGTACAGGGCATTGTGGGAGATGTAGTTCAGGAGTTAATACTCCGGTGACGGTGCCCTCCGGTGGTGTTCGGGAAGGGCCACAGAGACCGAGTTCGTGACAGAGCCCCCCCCCTGCGAGCGGCTCCTGAAGCGAGGGGCGAGTCTACGCCGAGGCCTTCCACGGGGTCGAGGAGCGGGTCTGTTGGGGTGATTGCGATGGAAATCATCCGTGAGCGTAGGGTCCAGGATGTCCGGAGCATTGATCCAGGACCTCTCCTCAGGTCCGTACCCCTCCCATTCTATGAGGTATTGTAACACCCTGCCTCGGCGTCGAGAATCCAAGATCTCCCTGACTCGGTATGCCTCCTCGCCATCCACCACGATGGGAGGGGTGCTCTCCTCAGCGGTCTCCTCCTGGTCCCTCCCTCTCGGGCCACCGGCGGGGAGCAAAGAAATATGGAAAGTGGGTGAGATACGGTGGTGGCAGGAAGTGCTAAACGATATGAAACTGGTGAGATTTGACGAATTATATTGAATGGACCCACGTACCTGGGACTGAGCTTCTTACATGGGAGACGAAGACGAAGATCTCTGGTGGACAACCACACCCACTGGCCCGGAGCGTAGGGAGGACCTGGTCTCCGATGGCGCTTGGCCTGTTCTCTGACCCGGCGTACAGCATGTTGGAGATGAACGTGAGCGGCATTCCAGGTTTCTTCACTGCGGTGTAGCCAGTCATTGACAGCGGGTAGATCTGAGGGTTCCCCTGACCAGGGAAATAGCGGAGGTTGGAAACCAAGGACACACTGGAATGGTGTAAGACCAGTGGACGGCTTGCGTAAAGAGTTTTGCGCATATTCGGCCCAAAGCAGATAACGACTCCAGTCGTTTTGGTTGTTGTGGCAGTAAGATCTTAGGAATCGAATTAGTTCCTGATTAAGCCGTTCCACTTGACCATTAGATTCGGGGTGATAGCCTGAGGTGAGACTGACGTTTATGTTGAGCTGCTGACAGAAAGCAGACCAGACTCTGGAGGTGAATTGTGGTCCACGGTCTGAGACTATGTCTTCGGGTAGTCCATAAAACCTGAAAACCTGTTCCATCAATGCCTCTGCTGTTTCAAAGGCTGTGGGGAGCTTAGTGAGAGGAATGAGGCGGCAAGCTTTAGAGAAGCGGTCGATGACAGTAAGTATGGTGGTATGATTTCTTGAACGGGGAAGATCAGTTACAAAGTCAATGGCGATGTGAGACCAGGGGCGTTGAGGTATGGGTAGAGGTTGAAGTAATCCAGCTGGGCATTGACGAGGTGATTTGGTAATACTGCAAGTGGTACAGTGCTGGATAAACATGGTAGCGTCCCTTTGTAATGATGGCCACCAGAACCGGTTGGTAACAAGATGAACTGTGGCTGTGATGCCCGGATGGCCAGAACTGGGAGAATCGTGAATCATGCGTAGGATGCGTTGACGAAAATCTGCAGGAACATAGGTTAAGTTTGGTGGGCAGTCAGGTGGTGTGGGGTCATTGGCTTGTGCCTCAGTAATCTCGGTTATGATGTCCCATTGTACAGGAGCGAGGATAAGAGATGTGGGAATGACCGGTTCAGTGGGGACCTCCGGGGACGTTGAGAAGTCGTATTGCCTTGAGAGTGCATCAGCTTTTCCATTCTTTGATCCGGGGCGGTATGTGACATGAAAGTCGAATCGGGAAAAGAACAGTGACCATCGTGCTTGGCGGGGGTTGAGACGTTTGGCTGACCTGATGTATTCCAGGTTTCTGTGATCTGTGAGTCTGACGAAGGTAGTTTGGCCCCTCTAGCCAATGTCTCCACTCCTCTAAGGCTGCTTTCATGGCTAGCAGTTCTCGATCCCCAACATCATAGTTCCTTTCGGCAGCATTGAGTTTTCTTGAGTAGTAGGCACATGGATAGAGCTTGGCAGAGTTACCCTGACATTGAGACAAGATGGCTCCAATACCCGTGTTAGAGGCATCCACTTCAACTGAGAATTCGAGTTCAGGATCGGGATGATGAAGAATCGGAGCGGAGGTGAAACGTTCCTTTAGTTGCTGAAAGGCCTCTGATGCAGCTGTGGACCAGACGAAATAGCGCTTGCCCCCCTTAAGCATGGATGTCAATGGTGCGGCTATGGTGCTGAAATTGCGGATGAAGCGTCTGTAGAAGTTGGCAAACCCCAGAAAACGTTGTAGATCCTTAGTGGTTTTAGGTGTGGGCCAGTTCAAAACTGAGTTGATCTTTTTCTCATCCATTGCCACTCCGTCAGTACTGATAATGTATCCCAGAAACGACGTTAGAGTCTGATGAAACTCACACTTCTCCATTTTGGCATACAACTGATGGTCAATGAGGCGTTTTAGTACTGCTCTTACATGTTGCACATGGGAGTCAAGTGTGTCCGAGTAGACTAATATATCGTCCATGTACACAATCGCCCACTGACCCAACATGTCCCGGAACACATCATTGATGAAAGCCTGGAAAACTGATGGACTGTTGACTAGCCCGAACGGCATAACAAGATATTCATAGTGCCCATTGGTGGTAGAAAAGGCTGTTTTCCACTCATCCCCCTCTCTGATGCGGATAAGATTATATGCATTGCGGAGGTCAAGCTTGGTAAAGTACTTGGCAGAACGGAGCATTTCCAGGGCGGCTGGAACTAGTGGCAGAGGGTAGCGGAACTTGACTGTAATCTCATTGAGATGGCGGTAATCAATGCAGGGGCGTAATCCTCCATCCTTTTTCTTAACAAAGAAGAAGCCTGCTGATGCTGGTGATGTGGACGGTCTGATGAAGCCCTTCGATAGCTCCTCCTCTATGTAAGCCTTCATGACCTCAGACTCCTGTTGTGTTAACGGGAAAATTCTGCCTCTGGTGGGTACTGCCCCAGGAAGGAGATCGATCGCACAATCACTAGGACGATGAGGAGGAAGTTGTGAGGCTTTAGATTTACTGAAGGCTTCACATAAATCATGGTATTCGATGGGTAACCCCTGAACAGCTGGACCTTCCTTACGAGATTTGGGTGGTATAGGTGAGTGAGAATGGAGCAAAAGGCAGTGCTTGTGACATGTCTCAGACCACTGAACGATCTGTCTTGTGGGCCATGATATACAGGGATTGTGTTTCTCCAGCCAGGGCAAACCAAGAATTATGGGTTTCTGAGGTGAGTCGATGGCAAACAGGCGAATGCTTTCCGTGTGAAGAGAGCCATTTCTCATTGTGATGTCCTTGGTGGTGAATTTGATGTGCCCCGTGCCCAAGGGACGACCATCTAGCGCTGCCACTGCCACACCGGATTCACAAGGAATAAGAGGAAGAGAGTGTGCTTTAGCAAAGTTGATATCTATGAAATTGCCTGCAGCCCCAGAATCGATCAGTGCCAGAGAATCAAACTGTGAGTTTTCAAGCATTATGGTTACCGGAACTTCGAGTGTGGATAAGGTAGACGGATTAGAACTCACCAAGGGCGAGCCCCTAGAGGTTGGTCTCGTAGGGCAGGAGATCCTCATATGGCCTGGCAGACCGCAGTATAGGCACAGACTATCACGGCGTCTGCGCTCTCTCTCCTCTGACGTGAGGTGTGTCACGCCCACTTGCATAGGCTCGGGCTCTAGCGTGGTTCTCCACGTGACAGCATGGGGCGGTGCAGTGGAACGGCGTAAGGGGCGTCTAGAGCGCATCAGGTTGTCAACGCGAATGGTGAGCTCGATAAACTGTTCCAATGTTCTCCCCTCGTCGCGGCAAGCCAGTTCAGATTGGAGATCGGTCGTGAGACCCTTGCGGAACAACAGTTTTAGTGGATCATTGGCCCAGCCTGTTTGTGCAGCGAGAGTACGAAAGGTGAGTGCATAATCAGCCGCCATGCTGCTTTCCTGGCGTAAGGCTAATAGTTGTTCCCCAACTTCCTTTCCATCAACTGCGTGTTCAAATACCTCTCGAAATTGGTGCATGAAGTTTCTGAAGGAAGGGAAAGCCATATTACCTCCCTCCCACACCGCCGTAGCCCAGTCTAATGCCCTCCCTGTCAACAATGAGCATACAAAAGGGACACGACTGTCATCAGTGGGGTAGAGATGGGGTTGTTGGTCCATGAATAAGGTTCACTGGAGGAGAAACCCCTTACACTTGTTTGTATTTCTCAGGAAATGACAAACGGGCTGGTTATAGATCGGCTGGCGCTTTGGCTTAGAGCGGCCGGTGGTGGTGCCGGAGTAGGCGGAGCTGCAATGTTACACAGAGCCTGGAGTGTCTTGCTTAGCTCCTCTGTGAGTGAGGTGAGGCGCTGCAGTTGATGATGATGTGCTGCTAGCATAGATGCTTGGGCTGAGACCTCGGTGGTGAGCTGGGAAACAGCTGCTGGATCCTGAGGTGGCGAAGTCTTCTGTAACGAAGGGTCTAAGGCAAGGGGATCCATTTGCAGCTTTTATTAGAGACAGCGTTAAACAGGCAAAGATCGGGTACCAGCGACAGGGTTAATAGAGACAGGTTCAAACTCATAAACGTTTACCAGGCTTAGGTCTGGGCAGGCGGCAGACAGGAGAAGTAGTAAAGTCCAGATATCAGATCACAAGGGCAGGCAGAGAATCACAGGGTCAGATAAACAGTCCTAGGTCGTACACAGAAGATCAGTAATAACAGGAAGAACGCTCAGAAATGTTAGCCGGGGCAGAAACAAGACTTTGCAATGAGTGTCTGATGGTGGCAGCTTAAATAGGTCACAGGGATGGGAAACACCTGTGCAGCAATCAGTCTCAGGTACAGGGCATTGTGGGAGATGTAGTTCAGGAGTTAATACTCCGGTGACGGTGCCCTCCGGTGGTGTTCGGGAAGGGCCACAGAGACCGAGTTCGTGACAATGTACCATATTTCTAGAGAGAAGAGCGGCACCACCTCAGGAAGGATGAAGACCATCTCTTTTCAACAGGTCAGGTCTGCCCCAAAAACTAGTCCAGTTGTCTATAAAACCTATGTTATTCTGCGGGCACCACTTAGACATCCAGCGAGCCAGAGCATATTACAGTGTCTGACATCGTATTTGCAAGTTCACACACCTCTTTAACATTATTATTAGAGATCTCCGACTGGCAAAGTCGAACATCATTAGTGCCGACGTGAAGAACAATCTTACTGAATTTACGTTTATCATTAGCCAGCACTTTTAAATTTGCCTAGATGTCAGGCGCTCTGGCTCCCGGTAAACAATGGACTATAGTGGTTGGTGTCTCTATTTTCCTACGTTCCGTACAATAGAATCGCCAATAACTAGAACACTTTAATCAGGTTTCTCAGTGGGTGCGTCACTGAGTGGGGAGAACCTGTTTAATGTTTTAATCGGAATGGAATAGCAGTGTTTTGACCCACGACTATGCCGCCTCACTGTCACCCAATTGCCCTGCACAGGCACATCCGGATCCGAACGATGTACAAGACTCCCTGAGCTAGTCACATCCAAAGCCGTATCTACAGCCCTCACATTCTTACTATCCTCAACTAAAGTTTGGATGCATGTCTCTAGTTCTAAAATCTTCTCTGTCAGCCTAACTATTTCCCTGCATTTATCACATGTGAATCCCTCACTGCTGACAGAGATAGATAAACTATACATGTGGCAAACAGTGCAAAAACAATAGCAGGAGAAGAAGCCATTACTCACTGTGATTGATGAATGATTCCAACTTAACTTACCACTGTTTACCCCTGTAGTTTGAAGAAAACAGTAATAGACGGGAGTAGAAACACGAATGACAAGCTAACCGGTTAACAAATGCTAATGCACTGCACTCGCGGTTTTAGATTAAAAGCAAACAATCAAATTAGTCAGATTAGCTTGATAGATAATATCAAAAGTATGGTGGGAATTAAGTTATATTTTACTACTTAAATAGAGAGTGAAAGTAAGATAGAGATTCAACAGAAAACGAAGCTACACGGAGCTACAAATGCAAACCTCTCAGCAGCACGGCCACGACCAAACAGGAAGTGAGATCAGGGCAGTGTCACAGTGACAGCTACTATCCTTACCAGGTCAAGAAAATATGATCATATTACTCCAATTTTACAGTCTCTGCACTGGCTACCTATTAAGTTTCTTATCAGTTACAAAATATTATTACTTGCCTATAAGGCCCTAAATGGTTTAGCTCCTGCATACCTAACTAGTCTTCTATCATGCTACGATCCAACCCGCTCCCTAAAGTTGCAAAACTCAGGACTCTTGGTAGTATCTAGGACAGCAAAGTCCACTAAAGGAGGTAGAACTTTTTCATATTTGGCTCCCAATCTCTGGAATAGCCTTCCTGATAACGTTGCAGGTTCAGACACACTCTCTCTGTTTAAATCATATCTCTTTAGCCAAGCATTCATATAATGCATCTCATGATCTTGTACTGCAGTTATATCTGATAAAACACACATTATTATTTTTATCTTGGGTTTAACAAATAATTTTTGCTAGGATGGAACAACAGCTACACTAATTATGTCTCTATTTGTTTCTCTGTTCCTGTAATTAGGAATTACACAAGCTTCAGTCTAGATCCACCCCTTAAATAATCTGAGATAACCAAACATCTGATAAGAGATGATGCCAACCCCTCAGAAGAACTCAGAGGAAGCCAACCCTCAGACAGTATACAGAATTAACCATGTTTTGCCATAAGTTAAATATATTAAGTTTCTGCGATATATAAATCTATTGCAGAAACTTAATTTCCTATAAAGCTGCTTTGCAATGATTGTATCGTAAGAAAAGCTATACAAATAATATTGAATTGAATAGTTGATCATCACACATGTTATTCTTTTAGTTCATTATAAGTATGCTTGAAGGGGTCATGAACTGTCTCTGTTTTTTTATTTTGTCTATGAGGTCTCTTTATAATGTTATCAAGACCAGAATTTTGAAGTAATAGGCTATTTTCTGTCCTGTTCTGACCCTCTCATCAGAACGCTCTTTTTGAATAGGTGTGGCGGATTGTAGATTCGGAAGTAAATGCCCACTGTTATGATTGGCTTGAGTATGTTTGACAGTCTACGTCCTTCACAGATGACACTTCTGTGTTTCAGGTTAAAATGCATAAATACTCAGTACATATCAAACGATCTGTTTAACAGACAAAGCAATAGTGACCATATAATAAACAGTTACTCAGACTTGTGTTGTGAGTTGTGACATTACTGTCGGATCCAATAAAGTTGGCACATCATTGTCTTTTAGTTTCAATCTTTTTGAAAATCCTGTGCATGGTTTGTAAACGAATCCACGGTAAAATGAAGTGAACAAAAGACAGCATTCTTACTGACGCGGTCTAGATCTTCAATAAAAATAAAGTTAATTCACTCTTTACCAATGTTGTGATCAAAAGGAATGCAAATACTGTGTTTTTTTCTTTGTTTTTTTTTTTCACAGCTTGGCACTGCACAGTATGGAAGGCCGTTTCCGCCACTGAATAAAAAATAAAAAACTTGTTTTTTTTCTAATAATTGCTAGATACCAACTCGCAATTCTGACTTTTTTTCTCATAATTACATGATACAAACTCGCAATTCAGACTTTTTTCTCATAATTACATGATACAAACTCGCAATTCAGACTTTTTTCTCAGAATTTAGTGATATAAAATTGCGAGTTATAAAGTAAGAATTGTGAGATATAAACTTGCAATTCTGAGAACATATCAGTCTTTTTTCCCCTAAAACTGGATTTTAACTCGCAATTGCGAGTTTCTATCTCACAATTCTGTGAAAAAAAAGTCAGAATTGTGAGATAAAAATCTCACTAAATGAAGTTCTTAAACGTAAGTTAGGGAGGAGCGAGCCCATCTAATCATTCAATCAACAGCCAAAGTATATAAGCAGCTGCTTACCTCTCTCTAGTCCCAGCTGTTTCAGCATCCCTCCACCTCCCCAATCTCCACCTTCTTCTTAGGTACCTTGCCCTTCGTAATCACCTTTTATCAAGTCCCTGGGGGGGTATATCAGAGCTCGAGCTGAAGCTGCTTCATCGAGCCCCTCATCAGCGGACAGCAAGCCAAACAAGTTTACTCGATTACTCTAATGATTATATGGGCAAACGAACTCGTTAACCTTTTTTTATTTTCTATTCAGTGGCGGAAATCGGCTTCCATAGCACAGTGTCTTTTTATTTATTTATTTTTTTTATTAAAAAATAATACAATATTTAATAATTAACATGGGGCATACGGGCAACATTACATGTAGATATAAGGACTACACAAATCAGCATAAATTATATATATATATATAGTCACAAAAAAAAACAACCTTTACAGATATCTTACAACAGATTCCAGAATGTTAAATGTTTTAGAAGCCTTTGAATTTAAAGGTTTGGACACATTCTTAAAGAAGTAAAACAAATTTTTATATCAGATGAAAACATTCTAAAGTTAGGTTTACAGCAGGTGGCGTAGCCACGGGTGTGCCAGGGTGTGCCGGTGCCACCCACAGTGGCAGCTGGCACACCTAAAAACAGATGCAGAATTATTATTTTTTTAATCGTAATAAAAATAGGCAGCGCAAAGGAGGGGCTAGCAGATGCTTCAGCACCCCCAAGAAAGACCAAAGCACCGCCATTGCACCCATAAGAAATGAAATAAATTAAAAACATTTTACTTATTATTATGCATTCACAACTCTGCATTGCAATATAACGTGACGTGATTAGCAGGCGCACTTTTCGAATTGACAGCATTTTATTTAAAATATTGATCGGTTCCTTGTGCCAAGAAGGCCTGTCCCCGACTAAAGATTTCACTAGTCACACATAAATTGATTAATATAATAACTTAGGCTACTAACCATCCTTTAATATATAGGCGTATAGCCTATTCCACTATTCCATTCCTATATTGTTTCTCTGTGTAGCCTACATAAATAAAAGCATATATATATATGAACTTGCTGTTGAATTTTGTATTTTTGAAAGTTCAATAATAATATAAAAAAAACTTGCCGGACGGATTCATTACCCCCCTTTGTTCCGGGACCTCACAATTGACAGATTAAACAGTGCTTACAGTATTTGTTAATTTAAAATGTTATTAAAATTTTTAATTATTTTCTAAAAAAAAATTAATAATAATAACATAATTGAGGCATTCAAGGCCAGACCACGCCGTCTTGCCCTTTGAGCAGCTAACAGGCACCATTAAATGTACTCTGCTATGTTGTTGGCGATCCTGAATGTAATGTATAAAAAATATTTTACTGCTTTCTCTAATGTGTCTTGCAAGACATCTATTCAAGATTGTTTATTGCACCAAAAGTAATTTAAAAGGAACATTATATGTAGGCCCATGTACAGTTTAAGTCGCCATTGCAGGATGTTAATGATATAATAAAAGGAGGGATTATTTAAAAGCATTTTGTTTTTATTTAGTACAGCAGCTACAGCTGTTTTTACATAATAGATTTTTACATAGCCTTAGTCACTGAAGTCAATGATTATTCTTTGATAAAGTAAATGTGCTTTGCTCACTGTATAATTTGTTCGTTGTTTGAATAACCGTGGAAATGCGGTGTTATAATTAGAAACTTAAAATGTATTTTTATTAAACCTGTGATCATCAGGTTAAATAGGAGTTTAGTCTTATTAAAATATGTGACATAAATTGTACTTGCCTAAAAGGGGTTTATGATGTGTGTAGTTAATGATTAGGCTATGTGAGCGCGTTTGACTAGAGCGCAGTTAAAGAGCTGTTGTAGGTTATACTGTATGTGATTGTCGGTGACCCTCTTGAGCGAGAAAGCTTCGGAAAATGGAAAAAAAACTACAACAACAAAAATATAGCTGCAAGCAGCGATAACCAGGGTTCAAGAATTTGAAGGCCTAAGGTGGTATGCTTTTAGGGTCTAGGCCAACATAGCTGGATGCATAGCTGACAGTGAAACTCATCGAAAATGGACAATAGGCTCACAGAAACACACACACACACACACACACACACACAAATATAAATGAAATGGTTAAAGGTCCCATGGCATGAAAATTTCACTTTATGAGGTTTTTTAACATTAAAATGAGTTCCCCTAGCCTGTCTATGGTCCCCCAGTGGCTAGAAATGGCGATAGCTGTAAACCGAGCCCTGGGTATCCAGCCTTTGAGAAAATGAAAGCTAAAATGGCCCGATCTGGAATCTTCCCGTATGTCGTCATACGGGAAAGGTTACCGCCCTTTCTCTGCTTTGCCCGCCCAGAGAATTTGGCCCGCCCATGAGAAATGAGATACAACCGTGCGAGGCGACCGCAGCATTTTTCCTCGAGAGACATCATGGCTTGCAAGCAGCGAAGCATGGCAGTTGCTCAGTGTTTGGATGTACAAATGAACAAGTATTTTTGTAGTTCCTTCATCCGAGCCTATGAAGAAACTGTGGGTTCATTTTATTTTCTCTGGTAATGCCGACAACACTTCCCAAACATTTCACCGGCGACTCTTTCCTCAACTTGGGCCAATACAAAGCTGGCCTTGCTGAACGCGTCTGAAACAAAGTCTGGATCAGTACCAACTCTCCTTGGCTCAGCTACAAACCTCGGACAAGTAAGTCAACTAACGCTATATAATTTTGTTTTAACATTAGCTCTGCAGCTAACAGCCCAGTTACTGTCGCTAAAGTAAAGGTAGATAGCATCAAGTATGTGTGAATACACACACTGTAACGCGAGTGTTGTACATTTCTTTGTTGTTTGGATAACCGTTCTGATGTTGGTGTAACGTTACGTTAATGGCGCACGCGATATCCAAATTTCCAGATTGCATAGCTTGATGTAATTGTAATAAGAAAGATTGCAAAAACTAATATAACATTTAAAATATGTAAACAAAAGAATTATGTAATATAATTTCATATATATAATTTTAAGTATTAATGTTATTTAGTAAGCATGCTTATCTTCTATCTTATTACAACTTGCATCTGGAATATATACAAAGTAATAAATTGAGTACTAATTTATTGTCTCTACACAGGCCAGCACATCAAGTGCTTGCATTCAGCTGCCTCTCTCAAGGGATGTTGTTTGCCAGACAGACCACTTGGAAACACATACTGTAGGCACAGCTATCCATAAACACTCTGCGGCCCCACTTTAGAAGTGAAGGTATTTACCTGCCACCTTCAGTACATTTACTTTTGATGTAGTTAGTAAGTTTTCTGGCATTTCTCTTTGCTTTCATTATGTGTTGTTTCATTAGACTTTCCTTAGTAAAGTACATTTTGGCCACAGGTGTCCAGGCAAATGTCTCCTCCAATGATTTCGGTGTTGGTACATCCAATGCAGACCCTTTGTGCCTGTCATCTACACCTTTAAAGAGACCACCCAAAAGAACTCGTCTAGACTTCGAAGAACAGCTGGAGGACAATACATTGGAGGACAGCTCTTTAGTACAAGCTTCAAAGGGACATGATTCCACTTATGATCCTGCTGACTCCAGCATAGCATCGTTAGACTCTACACTTAAGTCGTAAGTTACTGACTGTGAAGATATACAGTGTGTGTGGCTCGCAATCTAACATAAAGGTTTAGTCCCAGTGAGACTGTTGTTGTTTATAGCATTACTTTTAGGATTGTTTATGTGCATAAATATTATTAAACCAGCAGCAAACAGGGTGATGGTTTAAATTACAGTCCAGATGAAAGCTCAATATGTTTTACTCAAAATTAGTTTTCCTTTCTTTGTGGTTTGATATAGAGAAGATTCATCCACTCCCAACCACAACAGAAAAAAGTACATAGTGTACGAGAACTGCATCATGGAGTTGTTTAATGTTTGTCCAATCTGCACGCGGGCATGTGATGTGAGGACCCAAAGGCTGGGGACATTCCTGTCTGTGAAGCAGCATTGCCCCCATTGCACATTTAGAAGAGACTGGAATAGCCAGCCTATTGTGCCATCTGGAAATCTGCACCTTTCTGCCACCGTGTACCTGAGTGGTGCATCTTTCATACAAATCGAAAAGGTAAATTATGTGCAAATGTAGTGACTTTGACTGTAAATTACTTAAATTTAGATCAAATTACATGTATGTTTTATCCCCCCACACCAACAGGTCTTCAAGGCAATGAAGCTGCAGTTGTTTAGGTATGAAACATTGCGACGTCATGCCAGAGCTTTCATTGAACCGGCAGTTATTCACCACTGGAAAGCCACACAGGGCGTGAATCTGCAGCGGCTAAGTCAGGAGGAAAAGTGATACTTGGTGGTGACATGAGCTGACTCTCCAGGTATTCATGCTTTACTGAAATAGTGTAGTTTATACAGTGTTTAGATATTTTTGAAGTTAAAAGGGTGACCTAAATAAAATGGTATCGTAATATCAAAGTATTGAATATTGATTATTAATATAACTATTTGAACAAAATCAGGCCACTCTGCAAAGTATGGCAGTTATACAATGATGGATCTCCATACTAACACCATTGTGGACATTTAGTTGGTTCAGGTGAGTTGTCAAAATTGATTTTGCAAATGTGTTATTGGTTAGAATTTTAAAAGCAAAGTCTATAATGCCTTTTCTGTAAATATATTATTTTTTCTGTGATAACAGAGCAATGAGGTTGGTGGTAGCTGTCACATGGAAAAAGAGGGCCTGGCAAGGAGTCTCGTGGCGTTAACCTTGATTGCATCGTCACTGATCGTCATCCACAAGTACAGAAGTTCCTCAGGGAGAGAAACATAACCCATTACTACGATGTCTGGCACATGGCAAAAGGTATATTGTCAGTGGCAATATGGAGCTGATTGACGTCCATAGTCCATTATACCATACAAAATCTATCAGTTTTGCTCCAGCCTTTTCCTTTCTTTGAGTTTTTCATGATATCTTTTTGTTGCGAAGGACCTGATGTTCGATTTTTTTTTTTTAAGCTTGCATAAATATCCCATTTGGTGAAAAGACTTGTCCTTACTTTGAAATTGTTACAATATTAGTAAATTGTAACAAATGCTTTGAAATGTATTATGAAATACTACAATTGATTAATCACTAAGTTTATGAGTATCTTAACTAAGTGGAATGTATTTTGCTTTTGTTGTAAGGAATTTCAAAGAAACTGGAAGCAATCAGTAAGCAGAAAGACTGTGAGAAACTCAAGAAGAGAATGAAAAGCATCAACAACCACATATACTGGACTGCAGCTGGCTCAACCTCCGAACCAGAGAATTGCAAAGTGGGCGCTATCCTGAACCATGTTCGAGATGTCCATACACATGAGGATCCTCTTTACCCCAAGTGCGAGCATATGATACGCAAGACAACTGACAAGAGTAAATGGCTCCAAGCAGGTATTTAATCAATATACAGCCTAAATGTCAAAACTGCAAACAGACAACTACAGTTATTTAGTCATTTTCAGAAATTGACCAGAGATCATCGTTGTAATATTGTGTACTTTATTGTTTTCAAATATGATATTTTCTTGTTGGCTGCAGATGCTCTATCTTTCAACAAGTTGGAGAAGTTGCTGTCAAACAAAAGAACACTGAAGGATGTTTCAAAACTGAGCCCCCACCACCAAACTTCATCGTTGGAGGCTTTCCATGCCGTCATCCTTCGTTTTGCCCCAAAGAATGTTGTCTTTCCCTTTATTGGAATGCTGTGCAGGTAAAAGAAAGTTTGTTTACTCCATAGTTTTGGTAATTGTAGCCTAAAATATCTGTCAATATTAACACGGTTTGTCTTGTACTTACAGACTCTACCTGGCTGCTATGCATTATAATGAAAATGGGGACCGACCACAGGCCGAAACGGAGGAAGGTGTACCTCTCTTCAAAATCTAATTTCCAAAGGCTAGGAAGGGAGAGTGCAGGGTTAAACCTAAAAAGACACAGCAGACCTTTGGTAAGGGTTCAAATAGGGTTCAAACAACATATTTTGGAGTTTTATAAAATTATTTTTCTTGATGAAGAATCAAATAAATATAGAAACACAGTAAAAAAAAATCCAACAAATAAAAAAAATTTGGTTTGTGCTTGTGTTTTATAATACAGGTTATGTTGCTGACATGATGGACCTACTTTTTGAGAAAGTCTTTGTCAACCCTCGCCATACACAGATGAGCTGTTGGCCATCCCTGTTCCAGAGTACCTATCAGCTCAGTATGAGAAGCCGGACAAGGAGGAGGTCATTGCCAGCTTTGTGTCAAGGTTCAAACAGGGGGCAGTTTAAACCCTACGTAGTGGCCTTCTTCATTAGGAAACTCTGAGCGGATGCGCAGGACCACCAAGCTGGAATAATGACCCGGATTCTGTGTCCCAGGAGGCCCCAGCACCAGCTCACAAATGAGCGATAGGAGAGATACCTGTAGCGACTGAACAATTGATTCTGATATTTAGTCTTGCAGAGATTTAACATTGGTTGGTGTTATTGTTATCTAAAAAAATATTCATATGCTCCTATGGATCATGTTCAATGCTTGTTTTGTAACAAGTGTTTTTTTTCTCTCTGATGTAAATAAATCTTGACTCTGTCTACACTATTGAAAAAAATGATTCACAAGGTTTTTGTTGGAATAAACAATCAAGACTCAAGACAAGACTTTATTTTTCTTATTTTTAACTACTGTAACAAAGCACAACTTACTGGTGTATTCCTCTCAGCGTGAGGACCATAGTCAGCTCTGTATATTTGGCCGGCATTCTGCAGAAGACATTGAGGCAGACAGGATACAATCCAGGATGGTCAACCATACAGGTGAGCTGTTCTTCGACCTCCCGTAGTCTTCTAGTAACCTAATTAGAATTACAAATGGTAAGTGTCAATTTTAGGCACAACTAGTTGTCAAATGAAGAGACAAAGTAGTTTACATTTTAGTGGTGAGAATGCTACCTGGGGTATCTCCAAGCAGCAAATATTCTCAGCTTCCGAGGGCATGGTAGCACATTTTCCACAATGGCACCTATCCAAAAAAGTAGATGTAATAATGCCTGAAGTCTGCCTAATATAGTGGCGCTGGTTATTGTCTATAGCTGATAATATATATATATATATATTTATGACAGAGTGGGCAAGCAGGTGTTGAGTAGAGGTAAATCTTCAGGAATAAATCATGGGTCATGTTTAACATGACTTAAATATACGTGAACATGGACAACATTGTCATAAAAAGTTTTTCCAGAATACAGTCTTCTCCAAACTACAAAAATTACTGATATAGATGCTAATCCAGCTTTAGGACGATAGCAAATCAGAGGAACATGAAAAGCCAACAACATAGGCTAGCATTAGCTACATGATAATAAATGTAACAGCATAACGTTACATAAACATACCAACTAAAGTACCGTATACAGACACAATATTTTAAACTAACCATTCTGAGACGCGTTCTGCTGAGTTGCAACATCTTCGTCCAGTGCTTCTCCATCTGGGTCAGATTCTGGGTCAAACTGAAAAGCTTGAACGACTGCGTGTAAACGAGCCATTGTGATACATCCACTGTCAACATTAGCGCATGGTACCGTGGGCAAGCTGGTTAAGGCCACGCCCACCATCCACCTTGCCCCGCCTCTCTCCTCCTCATTAGCATTTAAAGCTACAGACACAGAAATGGCACGTCCTAAGGAAAGCTCATTGTGGGACTTGCTCATAGTGGCTGAAATTCTGCACCAAGGATGAATTTCGGGAAAAAGACTTCTGATACAGTACTAGGGACCACTTAGGCCTATATAAAAGCATCCAAAAAGTAGCATGTCATGGGACCTTTAAACTATCATATTAATAATCATTAAGCTTGCTTACACAGATACACACGCAGAATAGGATAACAGACACATGTAGCCTACACAAAAATAAAATGGTTAAACTAACATATTAATACCCAATAAGCATGCTTTATTTATTTAAATTTTTTTGCATTAATCTGACAATACATGTGGCACACCCAGTTTTTTTGATGCACATCCAGAGTCTCCTTTCTGGCTACGCTCCTGGTTTACAGTGAATAATTCTGGCTTTATGAAGGTGAAATTTACCCAGAAGACAAAGCAATAATACAGTATGTTCAAGATTGCTGTCTTTAGAATGAAAATCTGACAGGAAAATAATAGATTCTGTAATATCAATAATTTGTTTACAGCAGAAAGAAATTAAGAAGGTAACTTTTGACCAAAAAGACTTGGAGAATGGGCAATGACAAAACAGATGTAGAATAGATTCCTCATCAGTATTACAAAATGAACACAATGAAGGGATATTCTCAAAAAACCTGCTTAAGAATAAATTACATGGGTAGTATCTGTGAACAGTTTTGAAGTGGAGTTCTTTAATTTTACTTGGAATAAAAAATCTGTGAGGAAAGGTCCATAAATTATTCAAATCAGAGTCCGGATAACAGATCCTCCATTTAGATTGTGCTTTAGAGGGGCATCCAGGAGTTGAAGATAGAGCATTTCTGATAAAGACGTTATTGCATTTTTTATCTAATACATAAACTCCATTAAATGCAAGTGTAGGAAAATGGTTGTTTATAGAACCATAGTATAAATGTGCTTTAAACAACGTTTTTAAACTGACGGATACTTTTAATCACTTTATTATAATCTCTTAGTGAGATTGTTGCAGCTTTTAAAGACACAAAATCAGGAAAAGAAAGAAGGTCTCCCTGAGCATTGAATAAATCAGAAAGAAAAAGTATATTTTCATTCACCCATTGAAAGAAAAAAAGAGATTTGTGACCAGACAATATATTTTCATTGTTCCAAATAATACATGTGTGCAGGGAGAAATTATGTTTAAAAGCAATCTTCCAGGATTCTAGGGCTTGTTTATGAAAATGTGAGAGTTTAATGGGTAATTTACTACACTTAAAGTTACAGGACAATACAAATTTAAGGTCACCACAACATTTGAAGATTAGGTTAGGGATCCAAAACCAGGGTAGCTCATCATTAGATAAACCATTCTTAATCCAGTTCATTTTGAAAGTCTGGTTGATGGTTGTAAAATCTAACGCGTTAAGACCAACCTCTTTGTAATTTCTAATCATAAATTTCCTTTGAACACATTCTGTCTTATTTTTCCATATAAAGCAGAATAGCAGAGAGTTAATAGATTTGATAGTTTTTTTTATCAACATAAAGGGAAAAAACAGGATAAACTAAACGTGATATGCCCTCAGTTTTAGTCAACAGGACTCTCCCATAAATAGTCAAGTCTCTCTGCAGCCAGCAACATAATTTTTTTAAAATATTATCTAGCCTTGGCTGAAAATTATGATGGAGGCAGTCTGAATCTGATCTGTAGATATCAACTAGATATTTTACATGACATTTAACTTTAATGCCATCAACATAATTTTTATTTGAATCATGTACATATACAATTTCACTTTTGTTGGAATTTACTACTAACCCTGAAGCTTTGGAGAAAAGATTAAATTCATTTAAAGCAGCAGAAACTTGTGAATCATTTTTATGAAAAAGACAAGTATCGTCAGCTAACTGACTTATGATCAATGTATTCCCTCCACTATTTATACCTTCAATATTGGAGTGCTTTATATGCAAACTTAATAGCTCAGCGGCCAATAGAAAAAGAAAAGGAGAGATAGGGCATCCCTGGCGAATACCTCGGCCCACAGAAAATTGGGGGGAAGTGCCAGAAGCTATGGAAACACAGCTGTTAATACCGTTATATAGAGTACGAATTGCGTTAATAAAGGATCTACCAAAACCAAACTTAGAAAGGGCTTCAAAAATAAAGAGATGCTCAACTGTATCGAAAGCTTTATAAAAGTCGATAAACAAAATGAATGCCTCTTTATTTATGAATTCAGAATAATCCAAAATATATATAATTAATCTAATATTGTTAGAAATATGTCTACCTTTTAGAAATCCAGATTGAGTGTTAGAAATTATGATTGCTAAGCAATGTTTGATCTTTTCAGCATATACAGAAGCCAATATTTTATAATCAGAGTTCAAAAGGGTGATCGGGCGCCAATTATCCAAAAGACTGGAATCATTATTAGGCTTAGGAATAAGACAAATGAGACCTTGTTTCATTGATTCCGCCAATTCACCATTGTTTAAACACTCAATAAGGGTTTCATAAAGAAGAAACTTAATGGAGTCCCAAAAGACTTTAAAAATTCAAATGGTAAGCCATCTGGCCCTGGAGATTTATTGTTTGGCATTCTTTTTACTATATTAAACAGATCCTCTATATTAAAGGGTTCCTCACAAAGTTCTCTATTCTCGTGATTCATTTTAGGAATCACAGAGTCAATCTTATGGAAAAACAGAGATGAAGCATTACGATCAAAAGAAGAGGTGTATAGATTTTGATAACAATTAAAAACATGAGAAGAGATTGCAGTGGGGTCATTCGATAATGTGTCATTAATATATAGAGAGGAGATCCTCTTATTACTTCCACGTTTTTTCTCTAGGTTGAAAAAGTAGGCAGAGTTGTTTTCACCAAACTCAAGCCATTTTGCTCTTGATCTAATGAATGCGCCTCTTGCTTTCTCTAAAAATAAATCATCCAGAGTGCTTTGTAAAGTATAAAGAGAATCCTTGTCATCCTTTCCCGGGTTAGGATTCTTTCAAATCTCACTCATCTTTCTAATTAACTCTGTAATTTCCTTATTTTTAACAGACACTCTATTTTTTCCAAATTTTATAGAATTTTCTACTTTCGTATTTAAATAGTTCCCATTTAGAGATGGCCGAGATATTAGCCTGGGATATCAGATTCTCCACGATTTTCCTAATCTCCTGACAATATGAGTCAGATAGCAAAAAAGAACAATTTAACTTCCAGTAACCAGGGGTTACTTTTCCTCTCTGCTTAAATTTTGTATCAGAAAAATTTATATAAATTTTGATGTAAATTTATGTGAAATTTTTTTTATTAAAACATTTATAATTTTTTTTATAAAAATGTATGTAAATTTATATACATTTTCTGCATGATCTGTTAGAGGTGAGGGTGAAATTTCCGCTGACGTTAAATATGAAATTAAAGAATCTGATAGTAGCCACAGGTCTATATGAGATTTTTGAGAAAAATCAGATTTAAACCAAGTGCACATGTGGTTATCGGGGTGTAAATATCTATGTGCATCAATTAAGTTCAGCCATTGACATAACTTTCCTATTAGTGGGTTAGTGCTAATAGACACAGTTCTGGGCGGAAATCTATCATTAACTAAATCTGGTGCCTCATTGAATTCCCCACCAAATAATATAAAGGCAGAGAGATATTTGAGTTTCAAATTACTTACATTAAGGACTATACCACCAAGAAGAAATGTATTGTTTGAAGAATTGTTGAACCCATATATGTTAACCATTATAAAGAGATTGTTATCCAGTAGAATAACTGATATAATCCATCTTCCTATCCCTGAAGAAAGCGTTTCTATAATCTTTCCCTGAAATCCATCAGTGAGTAAAATAGCGACCCCACCTGACGAACTGGAATTATGACAGAAAGAAGTAGGGCTCGCCCACTGGGTACGCCAGAATTTTTCATCGTCCACACATGAAGGTGTCTCTTGCAAAAAATAAACATCCTTTTTCATGGATTTACAAAATAGAAAGCTTTTCGTTTGTTTAAGTCACGTAGCCCCCGAACATTCAAAGAGAAACGAAACTAAACATAGTATTGAAACTCAACTCTGAGTAAATACAACTGTTATTAACAGATACAACAAATGAAGTAGATTACTTCTTAGAAGATATGCAGAGCATAAAGCTCGAATTCCCAATAAAGCTTGGGAAGGTCAACACACCCTGTCGTGGACCCATAAAAAATAAAACAATAATAATAATAAATAAATAAAATAACAGTAGTAATTGTATATTATTTTATAGTATTAGTATTTTAGTAGTAAGTTTATTTTAAGCACAGTGTCTTGTTGTCTTCAGACGCAGGGGCGTAGATTACGCGGGGGACGTGTCCCCCTCACTTTTTATAAAAAGTAAATTCGTCCCCATCTTTATAAAAAAATAAGATCTTCGAGCCATCTTTATAAAAAAATTCTGTGTAGACTGTCATCTTGCCATTTGTTCCCCTTTTGATGATGAGAAAATCAAGTCTCTATACTGGATCATTACCATCAAGCAGACCTCACAGGCACCCTTGGAGGGAGTCAATTTTGTGATGTCTGGAGAGGCTCTAGCCCTGATCCATCTCATCACCGGACTCAGAGCCCAGCCCACTGCCAACCTGGCTGCAACACAGAATATAAGCCAAAGCCCACTGCAGACGGGGTGCATAACTAAATGATTAGTGAATGAGTGAACGAATGAGCGATTTCTGACACAGCTTGTTTTGTTTCAATTCCTGTTGCCTTTGTTCTAGTTTCCTGCTCTCTTTAGTTACTATAGCAATTCATTTGCTCATCACTCCTTTTGCTATTTTAGTTTGTTATTAGTGAATACTTAAGTTCCCTTGTTTCCTCAGTTCATTATCAGAGATAGTACCGTGACAGTATAAGGGTGAAACTCAAGTCAGAGGTCTGATTAAAATAAGAGATGAGCTAAAATTTGTGGTTTTGTTTCTGTTCATCAAGGAGGAACTGCAGTTTTCACTAGTTTCTGCAGTCATTACTTCCCCAAAAGTTATAAATAAAAGTAGTAGCTTACATGCAACCATCAAAAATATTGTTTCTGTATTCTTTAGACAAAACTGTTTTTTTTTCTTGTTCTCATAATGACAAATAAAAGCTTTTCAATTTGATAATGTATGATAAAAAATCATTCTGTATAAAACTTGTAGAGTGATTCATGGGACTGAGCATTTGACACATCGGGTGCAGATGACGTTCTGAGGTTTTAACAAAGTCTGTCTTCAACCATCTATGTTTAATTGCTTGGATATGGAGCTCTGGAAACTTCCCTTTGTGTTTTGTGAGTATTATTTTATTTCTAAGTATTTAATTAAATATAATATTCAATTATATTTATGCACTTTAGAGACACTTTTATCCAATCTTTGCTAAGGCACTGGATTCCAAAATTAAGTCCCTGAGTGCTGCCTAAATAAATGGACTGATGTCATATAGAACGGTTGGGGCAATGCAACACAATTTCTTCCTCTCCTTATTATTTTTATTTAGAAATCGTGTTCAGTGCACTGTAATTCAGTATTGTCCTATGATTGAGAGTAATGGCAAATACAGTGATATCAACATTCAGTTGCAGTGCTTATGTGTATCATTGGTTAAAACAATATATATATATATATATATAAAGCTTTTCATTGTAAACAATAATGTGGCATAAGTCCATTTTGCCACATAATGAAATCATCACGAATCTGTTTTTCCCATTTATGTCAATTACAAACGGTATATATTACACATTGATATAAATAGACCTTCCGTATACATGAAATAATGTGCATGAAGAAAACCACTAGGACACTTCAAATTAGTCTTATGTTTGTGATCAGACTGTTGGCTTGAGGTTCCATAAACAGTTCTCTTCTATGACACAATTTGTAAAACATCACTCATTTTAATGTTTACCTGGACACATGCTTTCCCCAAAAATATCTAAATAAGAATTATTTTCAATATTTGTCTCTGCTTTTTCACTCTGGAAAGTTTTCAGAAAACTCACTGGTTCCTTAGATGTTTTCTACATCAGCAGATAATCATCTGCACTCATATAGACGCCTAGTTATATACAAATTAGACAAATCTTCTGCAAATTAAAAACAAATAATTTTCTAATTGTCAAGCTGAGAAACATTTGAGCATAACATTTTGGTGTTTTACACGGAAGGAAGAATGTACCTCAGTTGATCAGCTCCATGTTCACGCTGTAATTAGTTTTTCACTTTGTGTTTTTAGTGCTGATTTCAAACATCCACTCTGGACACACTGATGGTGAGTCAATTTGATTTATGCATTTCATAACATATATGTGATTCTACAATGTTACAAATCAGCAAACAAATTGAGTCTTGCAGAATAAAAAGGGACTGCAATGCTCTGGTTCTCGAATGTATACACCCTGCACTGCAAAAAGAGATGTGTTAAAAATGACACATGTTGTGCAGAATTTTAACACAATGTGTGTGTTAAGATGGATCCGCCGAGGTTTAAAAACACATGAGGCACGATGTGATTGGCCGACAAAAAAATAGCCGTTAATATTTTAAGTTTAATAAATTGAGATGTATATATTGTATGTTTATTTTATTAATGATTTTGTTGTTTTTTGACACATCTGTTTTTGCAGTGTGGGTGTCAAGGTCACAGATGACCGTAACTGCTCAATCCAAAATATTAAAATAACCCATTTCACATTTACATAACAGTCATTGATAAATCCAAGTGAATTTACAAACCTATCTTTATCAAAGGAAAATAATAGTCTACTGGTTAATCTTTAATTTATGAATCTTTCTGCATAATCATTGATTCACAAATTACAGACAGATTACAAGGTAAACTAACATTTAACTCATTATTTAGCATAAATCACGTTACACAACTTACAGTTTTTGCCCGTTGCTTGAACACATTTTGCAAAACTTCGCTCATTGTGCCAAAACTCTAAACACAAGTAAACATGACACAACACTGGGAAATATACCATTCACATCTGTGCCAAATTGAAACTCTACTCTCAAAACCTAAACTCTGCTATCAAAACCTAACATTCCTTTGTCAAAATGTAACTCTGTTGACAAAATGACACATACTTGCATCATATGCAAACACTTTCAGATCAGGGGGAACACAATAGTCTACTTTATATAAAACACTGCAGTCTTTGATTTTCATTGTTTATTCAGAAGGCATATTTTCAGGAGACACATTTTCAAACAACCAAAAAAGCAAATAGGCCTACTCAATATTGTACATTGCAGCACTGTACATTGCAGTACCATGAATTCAGATAAAGCAAAAAAAACAAAAAAAAATTAAAACCTTAATACAGTAATAGAAAAAACACTATACCGTAAACACAAAAAATCATGACAATTGTGCATACGTGGGCTCATGGATCCCGCCGTCTGTTGGGGTCTGGCCACAGGACCTCATCGACATCGCAAGCAATGTCTTCTCCCGCTAGGCACCGGGGAAAATATCCTCTTGCATGTCGAAACCATCCATGGATTGCTGTCACCTGAATGTCGCCGCAGGCCTGTTCCATTGCCTGCAGAAGAGGCATGCGGGCATGTGGTTGGCGGTCATATACACGCCATCTCTAAGCCGGAAAAAATTCCTCTATAGGGTTTAAAAATGGTGAGTAAGGGGGCAAGTATACCACTTCAAATTGATTGTGGTTGGTGAACCAGGCCTGGACCAGAGCAGCCCGATGGAAACTGACATTATCCCATATCACCACAAACCTGGGCTGATCTGGTCTGTTCTGTACAACTATATTATGGAGAGCATCTAGAAATGTGAGTATATGTTGGCTATTGTATGGACCTAGTTTTGCATGATGATGCAGAAGCCCTCGAAGGCTTATGGCGGCACACAATGTGATATTTCCCCCGTGCTGCCCTGGGACGTGCACAATTGCCCTTTGGCCAATTACATTACGACCCCGTCGTCTTGTTTTGCTTAGGTCGAATCCAGCTTCATCAATGAAAATGAATTCATGAGGCTGTGCAGCTCCATCCATGGCCAAGATTCTCTGTAAAAAAAAAAAGAGAACATATTACTGTACTACAGTGCTACACATACAGAACCCTCACCCCATCACACAGGTACCTGTGTAGCTCTCAGAATGGATCCATGTGGTACTGATATGGTACATATTCAGCTGCTACTGGATTTCACCAATACTGTATTGTAAATGTAAAGGACAGTTACACTTACCCGTACATATTCAGCTCAAGTCCTTTGACCCTGTCACTGTTCCTCTCAAATGGGACTCTGTAGAGCTGCTTCATGGTGATGCTGTGTTTTCCCAAGATGCGTCTGATGGTGGTGATGCTCACATGGTTTATGTTGTTGAACACTTGCCTGTCTGCAAGTATTTTCTGTCGTAGCTGGTGGAGACGGATGGCATTGTCTGCCCTCACTAGGTCCACAACGGCAAGTTCCTGCTGTTGTGTGAACAGGCGTTGGCGTCCTCCCCCAGAAGGTCTTCGAGTCATTCTAGAAATACAACCACATATTGTCATCGGTTTGCTTATTTTTCTTACAGTACTTTACTGTATATATTGTATCATCCACTGTACAACACTGTACTTCAATATAAGTAATCATGGTATGTTTCACAAAAACTACCACTTTGGCTGCAAAAGGAGCATTAGCACCCTGCAATACCCTGTACACTTGATATGGTAATGTGATATACTGTAGAACAGTGCTATAAAAACCATCTGAGTAGAGTAGAAGGTAGAGAGGTGAAGACATACCTGTATTCTAGTCGGAATGTTCTTATTACAGATGCCACTGTGAAGCGGCTTAGATGTGGGTGGACTCTCTGCCCAGCTTCCCTCATAGTCAGGCCATGGTTGATGACATGGTCCACCAAAGTTGCTCTTATATCATCAGAAATATGGGTCCGTGCATGGCCTCTTCGACCTCCTCCTCCTCCTCCTCCTCCTCTTCCTCCTCCTCCTCCTCCTCCTCTTCCTCTTCCTCTTCCTCCTCCTCCTCCTCTTCCTCTTCCTCTTCCTCTTCCTCTTGCTCTCCCTCCATCCATGCTTGCAAAGTTCTTTAAATGGCTAAACTGAGGGCTTTTTGTAGTTGGCTAATTGGTGTTCAGTTTTGCAAGTAAGTGCCTTCAGGTGTGTATTTGAGTGGTTGCAATTACCCGATGTGTTTTGTATTTTGGATACATGTGTTTTCCAAATGGCACCCTGAGATTTCATTTTTGAACGAAGTGTCTTATGTATGAAATAGAGTGTAGTATGCAGGACCATGTGTGTTGCATAAAGGAGTAAGTGTGTTGCATAATTGCAACTAGAGTGCAAAGCAGCGCTTTTGTTTAAGGTATGAGTACATGTGTTTGAGGTATGGTAACAAAAGCTTCAAGTTGTGTTACTTTAGTCTAAGCATGGGTCTATAGTGTTCAAGCAACGGGCAAAAACTGTAATTAACCAATGAAGATTTAAATATGAATCGATCACGTGCACATAGAAACAATGCTAAATATATATCGAGAAAAACTTATGGCTTGTCAAAACACCCACATTTGCAGTCTTGGCTACTTGAATGCACACAACAGGAAGTGAATGCCCAAAGCTATCCCAGGTCTTAAAAACACCAAAGCACAGTGCCCTTAACGCAGCATGCATCATGTTCTGGAAATACATCACAAGATTTTGCCGAGATCTCGGGAGCAGAAACCTTTCCAGTGTAAGTTAAATGTTAATTATAATTAATTATTACATATAATTTGGTACATTAAAACAAAGTGTTGCACATTCGAATACTTAGACCAGACACAGGAAACATGTCAAAAGTAGACAACTGGTCAAGTGAAAAGACCACAAGTGTGGTTATTTGGACAAACCCATACTTTGAGGTCATGTTGTCAGACTTGTGTCCCCGTGTCCTGTGTTTTTCCTCCCTCATGTTTCCTTGTGTCTTCTTGTTCCTGTCTTCATTGTTAGTTTATTAGTCTCCATCTATTTTTAATTAACGCACTAGTTCTCCAGTGTTCTTAAGCCCTGTGTTTCTGTGTCTTCAACACCCGGTATTGTTTGTCTTCACTCCGCTCATATGGTCTCTTTGGAAATTGTGTCATTAAAGTCTGTTTCTGGAAGTTTGCTCCCAGTGGAGCGTTTTGAACATTTTGAAGACCAAATCGCCAATGGATATTCAAATGAGCCAGGCAAAAACCTATATGAATTGCACAGTATATGAATTGCACAGAATTGCAAAGCAATTACAATACTTTAAAGGTCAGAATACCTAGAAATACAAATGTGTGGTAACAATTGCACACTTTATTGTAACAATTGTAACAATTCACACTTTATACAGACAGCAGTCATCATTATAAGCTGCTCTCAGACAGCAGCAGAGGAGCTGGAGGAAACTACACTGTCAGTTCTGCTGCTCAACATCACACAGGAGTTTATGTGTGCAGAGCAGAGAGAGAAAAACCTGCCTATAAGACAACCTACAGCAACAAACAACCACTATGGGTCACCAGTCAGTATTTTTTATTTAATTTTTAAGAATGCACAAATTTAAAACATTTCTAAATTGTAGCTGTAATTTCCTGCTCAGGTGTTTCTCCTCGAGTCTCTCTGATCATCAGTCCCAGCAGAACTCAACACTTCACATTGGTCTCTATCTCGCTGAGCTGTGAGGACCAGAGTAACTCTGATAGATGGAGAGTGAGAAGATACACAGACCGTGGGCAGCTGGAAGATTGCTCGTCACGCTGGGCATCACAAACAGGATCCACATGTAAAATAAGCTCCACCGTCCCATCAGACACTGGAGTGTACTGGTGTCAGTCTGAATCTGGATATAGCTATAATCTTGTTAATATTACTGTACACAGTGAGTATATATTTCTGTATTTATTAATTTCACAGGCAGTTTACAGTCGGTGCATAAAGCTGGTTAGTACAGGTAGCAGGGATCCTTAGCATTCTTGAGGCTATGGACACCAGTATTCGTTTTTAAAGCATAAATAGTATGATTAGTGTGTTCACACTGAAAATTTCAAAAAGAAAAACTTCACATCAAATACCCAGATGATGCACTTTAAAAAAATAAGTATGGGAACGTTGCTCACTTCATGTACTGTTGTACACTTCATGTACTATCACAGCTTTAATTACATACTGTAGGGGTGTGGCTATCAGATTGTGATGTTGGATGACACAATAAACTTATAGGCTATAATTACTAGAAAGTTGAGGACATAGTGCACAGACTTATAGTGAATAGTGTCTCGTGTATCATTTGGGACACAACTTATATTAGTGGTATAAGTTTAGAGGTGTATTTTTAACTGGGATCTATACTCTTAAAGATGGCATATCATGAAAACCTCGCCTTTTCCATGTTTAAGTGCTATAATCGTATCCCTGGTGCATCAACCAACCCAGAAAACATGAAAAAGGACAACCCAGTAACTTTGTTTTGGTACGCCTTTCTTAGTAAGCATGTGAAAAACGAGCTGTTCAGATATAGCTCCTGTCATGAAATAGAAATGGCATCTTATTATAATATTATCACCTTTTTACTTGCAAGTGATAACGATCTAGACATGAAATAAAGCTTAGTTTAGTTCATACATGCCACGTGCCAGCTGCTTTCTGTGCACGTGTTTCGGATGTGTGCGCTCAGAAAACCCTATATCAGAAGTTTAAACTAATATGGCTTTAATATGATTTCAGCATGATAGACATTATAATCAAAACCATGTAGGTCTCCTTTAAAATAAAGGTTCTTTATTAGCATTGATGCTTGCAAAGTCTCAGTTATGTATGTAAAAAATGTTCTGTATGTGTTTTGTGGCCTTATGCATACAAAAATAAATAGGTTCTTTAGCAGTTCTTTGTGGTAGTTGGTGGTTCTTTGGCTCGTAATCATAAGGGAACCAAACTAATTTAATTTCTATATAGCACCTATAAAGAACCTGTAATGATTTCTTCAGTGGTTCTTTAGGGTGGTCAAGGTGCTATAGCACCATCTTTACAGGTATATGTGCTATTTAGCACTTAAAGTGTTTCCCCTATAATTACAAGCCAAATAACCACTTTTAGTGCTTTTTAGCACCATTTCAGTGACTTACATTTTTTTACACTAAACACACATAAATATTGTTTTCTCAAAAATACATATATGTGCATTCATATTGCTTACCAGTGTTGTGCAAGTTACTTCCAAACTGTAATACATTATAGATGACTTGTTACTGTTATTTCAAAGTAGTTCGTTACCTTACAATATTACTGTCTCAGAATTGTAATGCATTACATTACTCCTGTATTACTTTTGAGTTACTTTCACCAAAATAACTACAGAAGTAGATATTAATATTCTAAAATGACAAAATGTACTAGAGCCCTGCACGGGCCCCGGCCCTGGCCCGAGACGAGCAGGCCCTCTCCCAGTCTGTATCCGACAGCTTGTCAGAATTACAGGCCAGAGTCCGACCCGAGCCCGTCTTTTTTTTTTTTTTTTTCGACTCATGTCTCAGCTATTCAAATAGTTCAGTTTTGCATGTAATGGCAAACAGTTTATATTTCGTTTCGTTTCATTTAGAAAAAACTTTGAGCATTTTTTTTGTTCATTAAATACGTTTTTTCATTCTTAAAGTAACGACCAAGCGGCCAGCGGCAGACCGGCAGGCTAATCATAACATATGTTTGATCAATTTAGCCTTCTCAAATCATCACGACTTCCCTAAAATAAAATCTATAGATATACTAAAACAGTTCAAGCATATAACAATGTTTAAACATTAAACCTAGATAAATGTTAATAGTTTGTGCTGAGAGTGGAAGCTAAAACGCAGGACATGGTAAAGGTAAGAGTAATACATCATTCGGAACTGTAAAGGGTATACTTTTATTTGTGTGCACTCCCAACATCAACAAAACATCCTGCTTTTATCTTGAACAGGAGCGCTTCACAAAATGAACCGAAAGACAGCGAATAAATGCCTCACAGACATGATAAATATATCTATAGAAAGCTTTAAATTACTAAACTAAATAAATAAAAACAAAAATGCTTTCATATAATCATTATCCATGAAGATGCACTTCTCTCTAAAGGCACGTCTAATGAGTAGATGGCGAATCCTTACTATTTCCCCCGGACACATTCATGGTAATTATTTTTGCTGGGGCTTTACGGCAAGCTTTATTGCGTGTATTTGAACGCAGAACTCTTCAGCTGTGCTGACGGCTCGCTGCTTCTGCGGGACACTAAACACCGTCGAGCCGCTCTTCACAGTCACGGCACGGTCTCCTGTTGTTTCCACCAGCGCAGCAATTTTTTCATCAATAATTGATGGATGTCTAAAATATAAGAATAAGGAGAAGCCTAAAACAGCCAGCGTCTGAACTATGACGTGAATATTGGCCCCTAGGGATGTAAAAAAGTTGGAGCCCGAAAAAGTGTGTTGTAACGCAATCGTTACTGAACATGTACCGAGTAAAATATTACTGAAAATGTATTAGTAATGCCTTGGCTTACACCATTGTGTTACAGCAAAAAGTAATAATTTACTGTAATGTGTTACAGCAAAAAGTAATAATTTACTGTAATGTATTACTTTTGTAATGCGTTACTCCCAACACTGTTGCTTACATATGATTGTTGCCCTGTGTTTTTCTGAATACAGTGTAATCAGCCATTAAAATGTTTTTAAGATATTGAAAAAAGCACAAATACTGTATATGATATGAGCATACGTGATGTATTCTCGGGGCTGTGCTAAGTACTACTTGCCAATAAAATGGTGTGATAGTATAAGGGCTTCAGACATTTATCACATCGAAGTTGTTCCCATAGCATTAGCTTCGCAGCGTTGAAGTAAACCTATGAAATGTAACTGTAATGAGGGGTCAGTGACGTTGTGCTCCATTTGCAGCTTTATTAACACAAAGAAGAGGTCAGACAGGCAAAGATCAAACAGCAGTATCAAGGGCAATGTAGACAAGGCAGATTCATAAACAGAGACAGAGCAATGGGTCGGGGCAGGCGGCAGACAGAGAGAATAATCAATAGGCAGGCGAGGTCAATAAGGCAGGCAGCAAACGGTCAGAATAGAATTAACAGTCCAGGTAGTACACAGGTAATCACACAAGGGAAAAACGCTCGGAAATGTTAGCAATAGCAAAACAAGACTTTGCACTGAGCCAGCACCGGATGGCTGGTTAAATAGCCCAGGTAATTGGCGACAGGTGTGACTGATGATCAGTGCCAGGTACGGGGCTGCTGGGAGATGTAGTTTAACTAATATTCGGGTGACGGTTCCCGTCGATGACCCGAAGAGGGAGCCGTAGGAGCACTCTGTGTGACAGTAACCTTTACATTTCACAAAAGTTTCTTTATTAAAAAGGTACATTAGATTATTAAAATGTTCTTTATACAAAGAAAATTAATTCTTTTGAAACCCAAAATTGTTGTTCTGTGGCATCGCTACGAAAACACCCTTTTGAATTCGTATGAATTTATGCGACCTCACGATTTTGCCAAATCGGAGTATTCTATCGTTGCCAATTATGAATTTGTCAATTACCTACACCCAACCCTGCCCTAAACCTACCCGTCACTGGGGTTTAGGCAAATTTTACAAAATTGTAAGAGTGAGGTCGTATGAATTAACCACCTCGTAAAATATGTACAAATTGGTCGTGAGATAGTGTTGAGAACACGCATGTGCTGCACCTTGTTTACGAGCAGAAAAATGCACACACATGGAGGAGAAGAATTGTTGAATAAAGTCATCTTTTTTTTTTTTTTGCACACAAAGATTATTCTCGTAGCTTCGTAAAATTCAGGACTAGTCTGCATGGCCTGAATAAAGCAAACCAGTATCTTACAAGTAAAGTTTTGATGTAAAACGATTATAATAGAGGTAAAGATGATTACAATATCAGTTTAAGGCAACTGGTATAATGGTCTGTTGCTGTGTTTCTGTGACTGTTTAAAGCACATGAATGAGACACGTGATTAGGTGTTTGTTGCTAAGCATCTAACTGTAACATTTTAACATGGCATTGTTTCACACTGTACAACTTTGGCACAGAAAAGCGTGCCTAGCGAGCTATTCACACAGAACACGTTTCTGCTTTTAAAAAGTCGAGACAAGGGCAGTGGAATGGGAATATAACAATAACAGTGACAGCTATACAGTGCAGTCAGCTACTCTGTTTACATAAAGTTTGTGTTTTCTCTGTTATGAAGTTGGTGTTATTCTGGAGAGTCCTATTCATGCTGTGACTGAAGGAGATACTCTGACTCTACGCTGTTTATATCCGTATACAAGCCCACCAAACCTCAGAGCTGATTTCTATGAAGACGGATCACTCATCCAGAATCAAACTACAGAGATGATCATCTCTAATGTCTTAAAGTCACATGAGGGTTACTACTACTGCAAACACCCAGAGAGAGGAGAGTCACCCAAGAGCTGGATCTCAGTCAGAAGAGTCTCAAATGAATCTTGCTGTATATGTGAGCTAATTTTTTTTTTTTCATATGCTCTCGTTCGGATATAGTGCTTAATAAAGTTAATTTGTGTCTCTTTTTCAGTGTCTCATTCAGAATTTCAGATCTCTGTCTTCCATACACTCAGTTCTGTACTGGCAGTTTGCCCATATCTGCTAGCGACAGTCGTGCTGATCTTCAAATGCTACAGGATAAGAGGTAAGAAGTCCGATTTATCAGATAAATTACATATTTATCTGATTTATTTGAAGCCACTGTAATCATATTTTTATTGATAAACAGCTACCTCTTGTGTAGCTTTCAAATTTTCTTTAAAGAGTTAAGTGATGACAGTTGCAATTAACACAGGAAAAAAAACAAGTGAATGTTGAGATGTTTGTGTATTTAATTAACAGTTACTTCTGTTGAAGAGGAAGAGACTCCTGTTTGACATTATGTTGGGATGGTGAGAAATGTCAGCTTCATCCTGAACTTATCTTTATTTCCTATTCACAAGCTTTTACTTGCCTATTGGCAGTTTACTTACTGTAATGACCAAGTTTGAGAGTGATAACTGCATTTAAATGCAACAATGAATCCCACTAGTTATTATACTCACAATGTAAGTCACTCCGATTCACAATGGCTAAACTTTTGATGTTTCTATGTATGTCTGCTCCACATTATAACCACATGAGCACTATAATGCAATTTGTATGATCATGTATATTCCTTGTATCACTGCTATGCCTTGTAGATTTTTGAGATTTACCTGTCCATGTTTTTTTTTACAGTAATATTAAAGCGGATGCTTTGTTAGTTTCTTAAGTATGACCTTGTTACTTGAACAGTAAAAGAAAAAGAACAACAGCCTCTTATTACAATGTATCATCTTTTACATGCCAATCTCTAAATATTTGTTGATAAGTTTGTTGTTTCCAGAGCCAGTGAATTCACATGCTTATTTACACATCCTGTTGTTTTGACTGGTGTGTAAAAATGCATGCTAGTGTTCACATAGTGAGAGCTGCCTGTTTTGGTAACATTGTGATGGTTTTTAAATGCAACTGAATGGGAACACATGGTGTCAAAAGCTGAATATGTGTTTAAATTTGTGAAACACAAGGATAGTGTTAATACTTCTGGGAAATCTTCTAGAAAGTGCTGTTCCCTATCAATACCAAACTTCGTACTGTGTCGTAAGACGCTATGGGGAAACTCCTTTTTCTCCACGTGAATTTCACGTATGAATTCCATCACTTAACAGCGACATTTTCTATCAGTTGCACAAAAATGTCTGTAAGTAATGTAAATCATGCTCGTGACAACATTTGTCAATATAAAGAAGCTTATAATTACTTAGAAATGCGACACCTCTCTGTATTACGTATTTCTTTTCACTTGTTGACATTTTCATTCTTGTGAATTATAAACCTAAACGGATTAACAAGCGTCATACATCAATGAATTACCTCCGTTGTACTGTAACAGTACAAACCCTCTTTAAACATACAAAAATACATTCTTCACATCATATAAAACTCTGATTGTTTTTTTATAACACACATAAATAAAGATGAAGGTCTAGTAACTCAAAGTAATCGTAAACAAGCAAAACTCACAAAATCAGTTCTCACAAAAGAAAAACGTAGTCAAAGAGTTCCCTATCGAGCTGTCACGAGACATCACGGAGATTTCTCCGTTATGGGAACTTCTTCCTTCAACCTTTCCTGAAGTCCTATTGGCTCACGCCAGTCAAATGACTGGCCAATTGTCGCATAAAGCATGCAAATCGACGAGCTCGAGACAGTATAAATGCGATGCTCGCGACAATTATCAGAATCTTTACTTCACCTTGAACTCGTGATGGCTTCAGTGTGTAAGATCTGCGCGGACCCATCGAACCGCTGGATCAGCATCTCCACTGCGTCGCCTGCCTGGGCCTGGCCCACGCCGAGGCGGCGCTGGGCAGTCCGACTGTGGACATTGCGGCGGACCTGCCGGTCCGCGTGCTCCGAGCCCGCGCGATGTGGTTCGCGGCCTGTTGAGTGGGGCTCACTGCCGCCAGCGTGCCGCTGGTGAGCCCCCTCTCCTGGCGGCGGGGCGTCGTCTTGCCGTGCCGCCCAGCAACGGTCGCCGCATTCGCCGATCTCTTTCCCGAGGACTGTTTCCGCCCCCTTCCAATATTGAGGGATTCGTAGCTTTTGGCCACGAGGAGGCGGCGAGGCCATGTCCATCTCGGCCTCGGAGAAGGGACGGTTGGGCTGGATCGGGCCGAGCAGCTGAACAGCTCAGAGCCTTCAGGCCTCCAGGAGGAGCTCATGAGGTTCTTTCGAAAGCTGTTCAGGAGTTGGAGCTCACCTGGAATCCTCCGGAGGAGCCTGTCAGGAGTAAGCTCGACTCGTGGTACTTCAGGTCCACACGCCAAAGCTGGCCTTAAGGACATCGGGTGCCTTTCTTCCCGATGTTCACGAACAGCTCGTGAAGGCGTGGTCTGCGCCCCAATCGGTAGCGGCGTCCATTCGAACACGCAGGCCATGTTCTCCCACGTGGATGGGGCGAGGCCCGCGGTTACGTCGCTCTCCCGTCGAGGAGACCGTTGCTGCACACCTGTGCCCTGCAGCAGCGAAGTCCCTGAGGCCCGGACATCAGCCTGCCGTCGAGCCGTGCAGAACCACCGCCCATCTCGCTAATAAGGCGTATGCCTCTGATGGCGGCGGCATCAGCGTTACGCGCCATGGCAGTGCTGCAGGTGTTCAGGCCAAACTCCTGCAAGCGGAGGGGAGTCCTCACTCCTGAGGCGGCGAGGATCTGCGGCGCTGGCGGACTTGGCGTTGATGGCGGCGGCGGCCCAGTCTGTGGGTAAGGCCATGGGCTTTATGGTCGTCCTTCAGAGCACCTCTGGCTAAACTTAGCTGACCTAAGGATGCCGATCGAAGGTGCTCCTAAGCTCCTATATCTCCCTCCGGCCTCTTCGGTGATGCCGTGGAGACCATAACGGCGATTCGCTGAGACTCAAAAGCGGCAGCAGCGATGAGTCACGTGATGCCTAGCAGCGCCCCCAGCAACAGACTGCGAGATCCAGATCTTCGTCAGCGCATGGCTCTGCCCAGCGGAGAGATTTTGCCAGGCCTGCCCAGGCTGGGGCTACTGCTACTGCTCCTCGACAGGAGCCAGGCGTCCGGAGGAAGGTGTGGGGCTCCGGCAGGAAGCGCCAAGGTCAGCGGAGAAGCCAGCGACGCGACTCTCGCCCGCCCCGGCTGCTAAGCCGTCTTCCTGACGATCGGAGGAGGGAGGAGAGCGAGAGCAGCCCGGCTCCCAAGCGCCCAAAGTTCAGCTGCTCAAATGTGTGTTGAGTGTCCATTCAATAAAAATGCATACCTTCTCACAAAAGAGCTTTCTCCTCCTCACTCAATAAATCGGTTCCCTTGCCCCGCCTCAGTGCAGTGCAGGTCCGCATCCAACACAGGTTATAGCCGCGCAGCAAGCGACCGAGCAGCTAAAGCCGCTCGTCAGTTCATAGCGGCGTGGAAGGTTATTCCGGGGAATCTCGCGTTGGCTACTCAGCGTGATAGGCGAGGATATACTCTTCAATTCAGGCGCAGACCACCCGTTTCAATGGCGTGGTGCAGTCTCTAACATCGCCTCGAAATGCCCAGGCTCTGAGGCAAGAGATTGGCTGTCTGCTCGAGAAAGGAGCAGTAGGCGAGTCCCACCACACGAGCTGGAGGCGGGTTTACAGCTGCCGTGGTACCCAAGAGGATGGGGGCTTCGCCCAATTTTGGATCTCAGACCCATCAACAGGCGCTTTGCGAGCGTCCGTTCAGGATATTAACGCTGAAGCAGATCCTGGCGCGGGTCGCCCGGGGACTGGTTTGCGTCCGTGGATTTGAAGGGCAGCGTACTTTCACATTCAGATAGCGCCGCATCACAGGCGGTTTCTGAGGTTTGCTTTCGAGAACACAGCGTGCCAATACTCTGTTCTCCCGTTCGGGCTGGCTTTGGCCCCGCGCACATTTTCAAAGTGCGTGGATGCACTTTCCCCCTCAGAGCGGGCGGGATCGCATCCTAAATTATCTGGACGATTGGCTGATTTTAGCTCAGTCCGGGACACGCTACTCAGCCATATAGACTCGCTGCTTATTCACCTGGAGTCCCTAGGGCTATGTGTGAACAGGCGAAGAGCATTCTGCGAGTCAGTCCATTCTGTATTTGGGAGTTTGCATAGACTCCTAGAAATGAAACCCGCCTCTCGCGGAGCGTGGCGGCCATTTTGTCTTACCTCGCCATTTCAGAGAAGGCAGCTCTGTTCATTTGAAAGAATTTCAGAGACTACTGGGACTCATGGCGTCAAGCTTCGGCAGTGTGTCATCTGGGCTTATTACACATGCGACCACTGCAGCTGTGGCTGGCTCGAGTCCCTGGGACGGCATGGACCTCGGGACGTTTGAGTATCGCGGTCACCAGCGGCTGCCATCGCTCTGGCTCCGTGGCGCAGAATTTCTTCAGCGAGTCCCCTGGGGTTGGTGACCTCACGCGTGGTGGTCACAACAGGCCTGATCGGCCTCGGCTGGGAGGCGGTGTGCGAGGATGCCAGCCGGGGCAGTGGTCAGAGCCTCAGATCCGGTGGCACATAAACCGATTGGAATTGGAAGCAGTCTTTTAGCTCTGAAGGAGTTTCAAGCACAACTGGAACGGCAGCATGTACTGATTAGCACCGACAACACGTCTGTAGTCGCGTACGCCATAAATCGCCAGGCGGCGTCCGTTCGAAGGCTTTGTGCAAGCAGGCAGCGATGTTACTGCTATGGGCGGATTCTCGCCTTCTATCCATCAGAGCAACGCACATCCCGGTCTTTTGAATCGCGGGGCAGACATGCTTTCAAGGAGGAGAATTCCTCAAGGGAATGGAGGTTACACCGAGTCGGTTCGGATGATTTGGAACCTCTACGGGGAAGCAGAAGTGGATTTATTAAGCTCTGGCGAGAATGCACACTGCCGTCGTTCTTCTCTCTGTCCACTCCCGTTGGAAGGGGCCAGCGCTCTGGCAGCTGGCCGACAACCAGGCTTTATCGTTCCTCCGATCAAGATATTGCCTCTGGTGTTATGCAAGATCAGGGAGGAAGCCGTCATACTCATAGCTCGAACTGGCGAACCAGCCTTGGTTTCCGGACCTGACAGAGCTGCTGATAGCCCCACCTGGCGATTCCGGTCAGGAAGGACATGTTATCTCAGGTGGGCGGCTCGGTGTGGCACCGGAACCCAGAACTATGGAACCTTCATGTGTTGCTTCAGGGTTGTCAGGAGCTAGATGCATTGCAGGCTCGTGTGGTCGGCACACTCACGGCGCGAGCACCCTCTACAAGACGATTATATGCCTTAAAATGGGGAGTGTTTGTGAAATGGTGCCATCAGGCTCACATCGACCGGTTGTTTGCACCGTGTTGGATGTTCTGAGTTTCCTGCAGTACAGGCTGGATAGTGGATCGTTACCCTCGGCTAAAGTCTATGTGGCGGCCATTGCCGCGTTCCGTTCACCGCAGGGTGGCCAGTCGATCGGCAGAGACCCCATGGTGGTGAGTTTTCTTAAGGGCGAAGGCTACACCCTCCGAGGCCACCTTCGGTTCCGCCTTGGGACCTAGAGGTGGTATTAAGAGCTCTCTCTCAGCCACCTTTTGAGCCGTTATCATCAGTGGGTTTGAAGGAGTTGTCTCTCAAAACTGCACTCCTTCTTGCACTCGCGTCAGCCAAGCGCATAGGAGATTTGCCGCGCCTTTTCTGTGGATAGTGACTGTATTCGCTTTGGACCCGGTGACTGCAGCGTCACTCTCCGGCCAAGAATGGGGTATGTACCTAAATCACTTTCTACACCCTTCAAGATACAGACTGTTTCTCTGTCTGCCTTGTCTTCCAGTCAGCAGCCTCGAGTGAGGCAGATGCTCAGACTTCGGTGTGCCCTGTCAGGGCTTTGAGGATTACATCGACCGTTCAGCGAGCTTTTCGTCAATCTAACCAGCTATTTGTATGCTATGGTGGTTGTGCGAGAGGCCGTGCTGTGTCTAAACAGAGGCTCTCCCACTGGATCGTGGGCGCTATTACGGCTGCGTGCTCTGAACCAAGGTTTGGAATGTCCTTTACACATTAGGGGCATTCAACGAGGGCCATGGCTTCCTCGTGGGCTTGGTCGAGGTATGTCTATTCAAGATATATGTGTTGCAGCCGGCTGGTCTTCTGAGAATACTTTCGCCAGGTTTTACAGGCTGGACGTTCAGTCTTTTGCCTCCCAGGTGCTGTCGTAAGTGGCTGATGCATGTTTACTACATTGTTTGCTCTGCATACCCTTTACTAATACGGTTGTTCTGCCCTGTGCTCAGTGCAGATTCCTGTATGTGTTGTTTTATCTAGCGATACTTTATCATGCTAGGTTGGGGTCATGCTATACAGTCTGTGCAGTTCCTTATGCTCGTTGTGCAAGTTGCCCTGTTTCAGCGCAGCCAACGTTATTTCTATCCAGATATGCAAATTTGTATACCTTTGGGTTAGACGCTTATTGGCTTTCAGCCACCTATCAGCGGTGAGCTCGCCACAGCGTCACTATTGTGGGAAGTGTCTACGCGTATTCTATCTGCTGTGTTTTGGGGTAGGGCTTCGTAGCCTCTCACGGCGGATTTAATATCGTTCCCATAACGGAGAAATCTCCGTGATGTCTCGTGACAGCTCGATAGGGAACGCTCCGGTTACTATGGTAACCTCGGTTCCCTGAGAACGGAACGAGACATCACGGTAGACGCCGTGTTCGCTTCTCCCTCAGCTTACGGTGTTCAGTATCCGATTCTGATATAATTGTCGCGAGCATCGCATTTATACTGTCTCGAGCTCGTCGTATTTGCATGCTTTGCGACAATTGGCCAGTCATTTGACTGGCGTGAGCCAATAGGACTTCAGGAAAGGTTGAAGGGAAGAAGTTCCCATAACGGAGAAATCTCCGTGATGTCTCGTTCCCGCTCTCAGGGAACCGAGGTTACCATAGTAACCGGAGCGTTTTCTTTATCCCTCAGCGACAGGATGAAATTGAATTTTTGCAATAGTTCACAATCTTAAAGAAAAACACACACAGAAAAATTGAGAAGCATAACAAAATTGCTTAATTTTCTTAGACCGCATGCGAACCTCATGCGTTTTCAGCAGCTTTCTTCGTCTGAATTAGACACTGGTTCAACATGTATACCACAGCGTTAACCGCCCTCTACTGGCAAATCATAGAATTGCGCCAAAATACTAGAGCTTCTTAGTCATATAACAACTAAAGGGAGTGGAGAATGAATTTACAATATTATTAAACCAATTTAAATGCGCAATTTAAGGGGGTTACACACGGATCTAATGCAATGTTGCACATCAGCTGTTTTTCCCCAAATGTTCACTTAAACAACTTTTAACCCTCTACTGCATATGTTGCCCTCAGCCAACGGAAAGTTTTTCTTATGCCTCATGTTAAGCGCATGCTTTTTTAAATGATTGGAATCAATTAAAAAAAATTAAAAGTATCAAAGAACAGTCCAATAAGGTGTGGGAGTTACTATCAAGCACCATTTGAATGTGTGACATCCTGTTCTGACACATGGTCACAGGAGCACATGGTGTGAGAAGTTTATTTGCTTTAGTAATCTTATTTAAAATTACATGAACTGTACATAAAAATATATGTGCCATGATTAATCACAATTTGAAAATACTAGGATTTACCTGTAAATGTGTTGAAATAAATAAATGCATGACAAACTAGTTTAAGGAAATAGAACCTTTCACACCTCCGCCTTGTATGAGACATAATCCTTAGTATTATTTTGTTTTCATTCAGCCATTATCAGCCTTTATACTGACAATAAAACATTTACCAAGCCACATCACTTCAATCCCAGTACACATTTACCCAACTATTATCAAAAGTATTTCTAAATAGATACAATAAAACATTTTCTTGTGACCTTACCTTATTATGACAAAATGCATTATGAAGAAGAATTGGACCTGTTCTGCAGCTGCATTAGAGATAACATTAGCATCATGCTTCATAAGACAATTTATTACATTAATAGTACACTTTAACTGAGAACTCACTTCAAACCACCATCGAGTGTTTATAATAATTTCCTTTTGCGATAACATACGGAATTTGGTTGTTAACGTTGGTTGTAATAGCCTTTTAACGTTATATTGCTGCACAAATTTTCATTTCAGCTGTACACATTCATCTCAAGAAAATCACATACAAACCATATTCTATCGTAATCGTGTGTTTATTATCTTATATAATCTATAGAGGCTGTTGTCATGTTTATTTCTGCTGTGTAAAAGCCTTAACATACATGCTCTGGCTAAACTCACGTTGTTTGTGATGTTACTACCCCCTCTCCGTTCTTAAGTTGCCAGGTATACATTCCAAGTATAATAAACATTAGTAAAAGGATCTATTTTGAGTTTTATTTGTCTATATACAATTTGGGCAGCCACGGAACATTATAAAAGTAGCCAAAAAAAAATGCAACCCATGGCTCTGTAATTTTTATATCTTATAAAAGCGAGGCCGGTGGAGTAAATGGTAATGAACGACACCTGCGCCACTCACCGGTCTCGAGTGGAGGAGTGGAGGAGCTTCGGAAAGGGTTAATGAGGAGTGACGACAGTGGAAGAGGAGAGAGGACCAGGCCTGGATTTTAGTTTGTGTTTTGTGTGCAGCAGTCGTCCGTGAGGGGCTGCCGCTTTTCATTTGTATTTGTTTATTTTGTTATTAAAGTGTCTTAAATGTTCGCCGGTTCACGCCTCCTTCTTCCCGTATCTATCAACTGTGTTACAATGACAATTTGCTACAATGTAAAGTAGTGGGTCCCCTCAAAATAACTCAACACACAGCCATTAATGTCTAAACCGCTGGCCACAAAAGTGAATACACCCCTAAGTGAAAATGTCCAAATTGGGCCCAATTAGCCATTTTCCCTCCCCGGTGTCATGTGACTCGTTAGTGTTACAAGGGCTCAGATGTGAATGGGGTGCAGGTGTGTTAAATTTGGTGTCATACTGCTCACTGGAAATTCAACATGGCACCTCATGGCAAAGAACTCTGAGGATCTGAAAAAATTATTGTTGCTCTACATAAAGATGGCGTAGGCTATAAGAAGATTGCCAAAACCCTGAAACTGAGATGCAGCACAGTGGCCAAGACCATAAAGCGGTTTAACAGGACAGATTCCACTCAAAACAGACCTCGCCGTGGTCGACCAAAGAAGTTGAGTGCACAAGCTCAGTGTCATATCCAGAGGTTGTGTTTGGGAAATATATGTATGAGTGCTGCCAGCATTGCTGCAGAGGTTGAAGGGGTGGGTGGTCAGCCTGTCAGTGCTCAGACCACACGCCGCACACTGCATCAAATTGGTCTGCATGGCTGTCGTCCCAGAAGGAAGCATCTTCTAAAGATGCTGCACAAGAAAGCCCGCAAACAGTTTGCTAAAGACAAGCAGACTAAGGACATTGCAAGGTAATATGTAATATATATATAAGGGAAACAGGTAAATTTAGCTCAAAGGGAATCATTTGTGATTTTATAGGGAATTTGAACAGACTCACTGTTTTATGACTGATCAATGATTCGGCCAGCAATTAACTGAAAGAGCCGTATAAGATCAACTCTGCACTAGATATTAAAATCCAAAATATAGTGAAAAACTATTAAATAGCACAGTAACAAGAGCGGCAGTTTAAGTTAAGACATTAACTTGTAAGCACAAAACACAAGATACTTCTCTTTTCAATATAAATAAGACTTTATTTATATAAACCTAAGACATAAACTAATGTAACACACGCATTCACGCGTTGCATAAAGAGAGAAAGTGAGGAAAGGATGAGTTTAAGATAAAGAAAATGTGAAATCCCAAGTTTACAACAATATGTGCTATTGCCTAGACCTGAACCATCAATCACTTATTTAACCCTCACATTGAGTTTCTCAATGAGGTTAAAATTCATATTAAAATACACCAGCTCAGCAAGAATCTGGGGTTTGTACTTGCGTTGCTTTTGTGTTTAAGGGATACCCTTTTCTTGTGGTCTTTGCAGAAAGGGGGGTTCCCAAGGTTGCTGATTGGCTGACAGTTCAATAGTCGTTGAAGTGACATCTTGGGAAGCCAATGGTTGGGCGTTGGCTGAAGATGCTGAGTTGTGGTTGGTAGAACTTTTGAGGCGGTCACAGACTCGAGTTGAACTCGGAGATGAGGCGTAGTGGCAAAACTTAAACTGAGAACACGAAACTTGCAACGGAAAAGAAAATGAATTAAAGTAAAAGTATGTAATGAGACTATGTGGTTTTTCTTCTTATCGTGGTGTTAAGTAGCAGCTGGCATTCAGGCCAGAGCATGCTCAAAGAGCAGCGTCAAAATGCGGTGGCAAAAGCAAAAAGAAGAAGAGGAAGAGAGAGAGATGGTTTGATGGTGTCCTGAGTTTTTAAACTTGGCTTCTGAACATCTGGGGTCTTGACCAATTAAAATTGATCTTAGCTCATTTCTCCTGCCAATCAATAAATCAATCTGTCATGGTCAGTCACATTGTCTGAATTTTCACGCTCTTGTAGAATATCATTTTGGAAATTATATCTATAGTAGGACTATTATACATTTGAAAAAGACTTGATTGGAAGAGACGTTTAAAGCATGAATTTTCAAACACACACATACTAAACAAGAATACCCTTAGGCTATTCAATAGTTATAAAAAAAACATACCCAATATGTGATTACAACATGAAAGTCAAAAGTATGGGTTATATACGTAATATTGTGTTATGCATAGAAATTATTAGTTGTTCATAAGTCTTTTTAAGATGATTTTTAGGTGTATATAGAAACGGCAGTCTATATGAAGTTCTGTATAGGACATAAGGACATGTTCTGTGAACAAAGGAATTTCTGTCTGGTCTGTGTCTTGCTAGCTGGTTGGTTGGGGAAGTCAATCTAAGAAAGTCTGTAGCTCGTGATTTCTATCGTGGAACACATGTGATGGCTATCTCTTTGACCATCAATCTTGATTACTTGCCCCAAATTTGATAATCTCCTTCCTGAGTTGGGATTATCAATAAGTGTTCCTTTTGTTTTAATGTTGCAAATTGTTCACTGAAAGAGGCTTGCTGGTTAAGCTGTATTCAGACTAGTTGGAGCTAGGAATATGATTTATGACGTCCTATTGGGCTTCTCTGGAAATTCGGCTCCTCAAGTTTCAATGTTCTGATCGCATCTTAAATTTGTCTGATTCGGTCCCTGATATCCTACAACATGGATTACTGGAACCATGTCCTGTGGTCTGATGAGGCCAAGATAAAATGATTTGGTTCAGATGGTGTCAAGTGTGTGTGGCGGCTACCAGGTGAGGAGTATAAAGACAAATGTGTCTTGCCTACAGCCAAGCATGGTGGTGGGAGTGTCATGGTCTGGGGCTGCATGAGTGCTGCCGGCACTGGGGAGCTACAGTTCATTGAGGGAACCATGAATGCCAACTGAATGTGCTGCGACATACTGAAGCAGAGCATGATCCCCTCCCTTTGGAGACTGGGCCACAGGGAAGTATTCCAACATGATAACGACCACTGCCTTTCTAAAGGTGATGGACTGGCCAAGCATGTCTCCAGACCTAAACCCTATTGAGCATCAGTGGGGCATCCTCAAATGGAAGTTGGAGGAGCAGGGTCTCTAACATCCACCAGCTCCGTGATGTTGTGATGGGGGAGTGGAAGAGGACTCCAGTGGCAAGCTGTGAAGCTCTGGTGATCTCCATGCCCAAGAGGGTTTAGGCAGTGCTGTAAAATAATGGTGGCCACAAAAAATTGACAATTTGTGCCCAATTTGGACATTTTCACTTAGGGGTGTACTCCTTTTTGGCCAGTGGTTTAGACATTAATGGCTGTGTGTTGAGTTATTTTGAGGGGACACCAAACTTACACTGTTATACAAACTGTACACTCACTACTTTACATTGTAGCAAAGTGTTGCTTCTTCAGTGTTGTCATATAAATATATATAAAAATATTTACAAAATGTGAAGTGTACTCACTTCTGTGCATACATAGTGTACATAGACTACTTTTTAAGTGTGTGATCTGTAAAATGACAATAAAAGACTTTCAATCTTTTGCAAGAATCAAACAGATTTCTGAGTTGAGAAAAATAAGGACTGCAATTTTCCCCCCCCAAAAAGTACAAAAATACGAGGAACCCAAAACAGAATTGTTACATTTCATGATTCCCATACTTTGTCTTGGTGTATGGATATTAAACTGTGTGCACGCCTATATATAACATGTACAAAGGCCTAATATAAGTAGATGAGCTCATACTTGTGCTTTGGTTTGTTCCATTTCAGTTCAGTGGCATTAACCAGTGTAAGACGTGCAGCAGTTGTTCACTAGTTTTTGCTGCTTCCATAACGTTATGAAAGCAGACAGTACAATCCTTACATTAATGAACCATCAAAATATTGTTTGATTTTCCTTCTTTAAACACAATGTATATCAACTTGTCACAGGGTGTTTCCTGAGCGTAGTACTGTAAGTTTTGCATAATAAAATTATAATAAACTTAAATAATGACTTATTAATGCATTGTCCACGGAAAGCCTGTGGAGGCCCCTTCAAATAAGTTACAGGTGGTCAAGTGACAGCTGTAACTTATTTGACGGGACTTATATAGGCTTTCCGTGGACGGACCTTTTTCTTTGTAAATATTAATATTGATGAGTTGTAATGTATATGAACTTGTCACAGGGTGTTTCCTGAGTGTAGTACTGTAAGTTTTGCATAATAAAATTATAATAAACTTAAATAATGACTTATTAATGCATTGTCCACGGAAAGCCTGTGTAGGACCCGTCAAATAAGTTACGGGTGGTCATGCACCATATGTGGTGAAATTCACCAAAATCCAACTCCAAAATCCAACATTATGAAGTGACAGCTGTAACTTATTTGACGGGACCTACATAGGCTTTCCGTGGACGGACCTTTTTCAGTGTAATTATGAATTTTGATGAGTTCTAATATATATTAACTTGTCACAGGGTGTTTCCTGAGTGTAGTACTGTAAGTTTTGCATAATACAATTATAATAAACTTAAATAATGACTTATTAATGCATTGTCCACGGAAAGCCTGTGGAGGTCCGTCAAATAAGTTACGGGTGGTCATGCACCATATGTGGTGAAATTCACCAAAATCCAACTCCAAAATCCAACATTATGAAGTGACAGCTGTAACTTATTTGACGGGACCTACATAGGCTTTCCGTGGACGGACCTTTTTCAGTGTAAATATTAATATTGATGAGTTGTAATGTATATGAACTTGTCACAGGGTGTTTCCTGAGTGTAGTACTGTAAGTTTTGCATAATAAAATTATAATAAACTTAAATAATGACTTGTTAATGAATTGACTCCTTGTTCTTTAAACACACCAGAACATTATTTATTCTCATGATGCCAAAACTGAATTTAGCAAATTGCTAAAATGTGATTCATGACAACATTTCTGTAGAAACTTGCATGATAGTCATTGTGACATTTTCTGAAATCATGTTAAAACAAGATTCTCAAAATTACCAAAAAATGTTCTGCAAGATATGAGGTACATTTGTATGTCTTTAATCTGTCATGATGTCAGAGATCAGACTGCAGGTTTCGGGAAGTCTTGAGGCTTTAACACAGTCTGTGTCTTTAATTTTCTGTCATCATTCAGTCAGGATGAAGCTCAGTCAACTTCTTCTTGTGCTCTGTAAGTATTATTCTCTCTTTGTATTTCAGATGATGATAATTGCTTTTATAATATGAATAAGATCAAGTGATTTTGTGTTCCTTTTAATTTTTTCCCCTTTGTGCTCAGTTTCAAGTCCACAATATACTGTTTTAATAAACAATTAACTTTAGAGAGCAAGTGTGCACTTGTGCTATTTGAAAAAAAGAGAAATGTTCCGTTGTGTTTACTGTAGGTCAGTCTGTTTTTCAGTCATTCGGTTTTGAGATTAGTAATGTTGAATCAGTTCTGTAGTTTTGTTTTGCATAGTTATTGTCTGTTGCCTTAATATGTTCACTAGTACTAGTCTTTACATTTAATAAGAACACATTTTCAGTCTTTGTTTTTTTATAGTTTGTCTTTAGATTGTTAACTTTAAACGCCCCCATAAATAGTTTTCTGCTTTGTCAAAATCTAGAAAATATAATTGTTTATCTAGACACATATATTGATATATGCAGCCCTCCACAAAACAAACTATAGCATGAAACACTTCAGAATGAAAATGGTGTTCCGCACTAAGGAAAAGCACTAAGGATTTTCCAGTGAGAGGATGAGATCTTCTGCTGAAACCCCTTCACAACTCGTGATATTAGTGATTTTACACTGACAGATTTTACTACACCAACTCTGACTGTGCTGCCAAAGAGTTCAAGGTTTCATGCCAAAGTGAGCATCATGCCTGATCAACATGTATTCAGAGGAGACACAGTTACTCTCAGATGTGACATTGATGGTGAAGGAGTCACTAGCTGGCAGTACAGCTGGTATAAAGATGGTTCAGCCATTGCTTTCAGTGAACTACAGGAACACACATTCAGTCCTGTTACTGAGTCTGACGCAGGTAAATACTCCTGTAATGGAGCAGAGAGAGGAGGATCACGAACATCAGACATCAGTGATGAAGTTACACTGACATTATCAGGTGAGTTTTATCATTGCTTCATAAACGCATATTAGTCTAACATGTTATTAATGAGTGATTTCTCTATTTCAGATAGACCCCAGACAGTTTTAAGTGTTTCTCCAAAGAAGTGGTTGACTGAAGGAGATCCAGTGACTCTGATCTGTGAGGTTTGTGGCTCCTCTACAGGCTGGACATTCAGCTGGTATACTCTAACTGCTTCATCAGGTAAAATATAATGTGTTTTATGTGGTAACTTTAAATTAAAGGCATAGTTCATCCAAACATTTACCCATGTTGTTCCAAACCATTGACTTTCATAGTATTTGGCTACCAGCAACTGTTTGGTGAAAACTTGAGGGTGTGTATCCTAAATGAATATCCCTTTAACAGATTTATTTCAAATCAAAATTATTATTGAATATAAGTAAGTCAAGCTGATCTAATTACACCCTGACCCAAGCCAATGCTCAAAGAGAAGCAGGATTGTTTTAATATTGCTACAGTTTTTACACATCCTTGAGTCAGCCGAGAGTATGAATGGCTAACCAGTCCCACTAAAGAAGCCTTGAAGGCCGATGAACGTAAAAACTAAAAGTAGCCTACGCATGTAATTAAACTGCACTTGTAAATATGAAGGCCCATTTCTGCAGCTCTCTTTGATTTTAAATTGTTATTTTGACAGCCCCTGAAATGGGGCGTACTGACATTAGTTAAGCAGTTGAACTAAATACACCATAGCACTCATTAAAGAATGAGTATTTCTTGTTTTGAAGGAGCAAGAAAACACATGTTTCTAAAATTTGTTCAACTGAGTGAAAAAGGTCACCCTCTTTAACTTGATGCTGTTGAGCTGAATGTATGGAGCTAATTATTTGCTAAAAATGCTGAGCTGAAGACAAAGCAGACACAACCCCAAATATCTATATATCTGAATATGTATTATATGATTCTATCAAAAATATTACAGAAATTAAAAGTATTTAATTAATCTGAATACATCAGATCACCGTGGAAGTCATTCATAAGATGCATATAGAAATTCCTTTAGTAAACATTTGCACATTCTCACTTTATACAGAAAGCAGCAATCATTATAAGCTGCTCTCAGACAGCAGCAGAGGAGCTGGAGGAAACTACACTGTCAGCTCTGTTGCTCTAAATCACACAGGAGTTTATGTGTGCAGAGCAGAGAGAGGAAAAACAGCCTATAAAACAACCTACAGCAACAAACAACCACTGTGGGTCACTGGTGAGTTCAAACATTTAAAGAGGTCATGAACTGCCTCTTGTTTTTATATTACAGTTCTCTGAGGACCACTTAATGTTATCAAGATTTTTACACCAACAAACATCATTATTTAGAAGTAATAGGTTATTTTCTGTCCTGTTTTTGACCCCCCCTCTTCAGAACATGGTTTGAATAGTTGTGGTTTTCCATTAAAACACGCTTCAGTCATTGTGCAACAGAACATTCAAAACACGCACACAAGATGAAATGCACATATAGAATTTCACAACATACACCTTGCTTATCAAGCACATGAAAGCACACACAAGATTAAATGCACTTAACAAATAATTATTTTGTGGCATAAATAAAAGAAACACACGTTCTAAACTTGCAATAGGCCAAAACTGTGGGGAAATGCAGTCTATTAAAACGGCTGTCAATCTCCACATGACTTTAGAATTTGATTTTAGAATATTAGCTTAGACAAGCTATTGCTTTGTCCAGGGGTGTCAAACTCAAGGCCCAAGGGCCTATTCCGGCCCGCCGTATCATTTTATGTGGCCCGCAAGAGCATATGATTGTTTTAAAAAAAAAAAAAAAAAAAAAAACACCTATGCTACTTTATATCGTACATTATGAAAGTGCATATCAATACCACACGTTTATGTTTCTATTCGCCATTCTATTTATACCCAGAAATTAACTTTAGTGTGCATACGATATGCAGTGTTAGGGGTGTGGGGTTTTTCGGTTGATGACGGCAGCGTAGACTGCCGTTCAGGACGTTTTTTTTTTTTTGACAGATCGGGCTCATTTAGCTTCTCGACTGTTATTGTGCCCAAATACGCGCACACCACACATGTACTGTATGAAATATTGTTATATTTAAAATTATATTATAAATATTCTACATCGCCAATGCACAGGCAAGTACAACGCATATACGCACGCATTAGCATACAGGTGACAGTTGACCATGCAGAGCTTCAGAGAGAAGTTGGAGCATGGGGAGTTACTAAAAGTTCCCAATGCTTCGGGAAAAGCTGCATTTTGGCAGAGTTTTGTCTGTATTGATATTTGTGGGCATGATTGTTGGTGGTGGTAGTTATGTTTGAGGCCTATAATAAAAGTTTACCTCTTAGTAGCGTGTGTGTTTGTGTATAGCAGAAACAGCACGCGTCAGAGAGCACACGTCAGAGAGCTTAAAGTGATATTGATGTTGGTCTTGTGTCGGCACGAATGTGTTCGGGATAAATTTTATATTAATATTAATAAACTAGTGTTTTCTAAGTCGGTGTCGCAAGGATGAATTTGCAGATCCCGACTTGCCATCTCCTCATTAGACCGCCTTTAAGAAATGCATCTACGGATTATAATTATAATGAAAGAGTTTTTGTTTTCTATTTGTTTTATTTAGTTAAGTACTAATTTAAAGCTTTCTATAGATATATTTATCATGTCTAAATTTATCAAACACGCTATGATCAGCTGGCCGCTGGTCGTTAGCTACTTTAAAAAACTAAAACTTACATTTAACGAATAAAAAATGCTCCAAATGTTTTTCTAAATTACCGTAATAAAATAACGAAATGAAATACAATCACTGTGCCATTTCATACAAAACTGAAGTATTCTAATTGCTGAAACAGTACAGTATAAGCTGTTTCGGGAGAAGGGAAAAATAAAATACAGGCTCGGGTCGGACTCGGGCTGGTAACTCTGATAAGCTGTTGGATACGGGCCAGGCTAGGGCCTGAGCGTCTCGGGCCAGGGCCGGGCTAAGGCCTATATTTTAGGCCTGTGCAGGGCTCTACCCCAAATCATCACAGACTGTGGAAACATACTCCAAAACATAACGTAACGGAGGCTTGAGCTGTTGATAGCGGACTAATGCAGTTGATAACTAAGTTTTGAGAGAGAGAGAGAGAGAGATAATGAGAGAGAGATTAATGTTACCTGTGTGAGTCAGTGATCGGCAGCAATGTCTAAAGTGAGACTTTAAGTTAATTTTCTTCACGAACACCGCCATTGTTGTTACCTCGCTTGTGAGAAGTCATGTAGCTTTTAAGTTCTTAAACTATGTTATTGATAAAATCGTCAGAGTAGTGCTAACTACATTAGCACTTATGTTAAGGTGTGTGCAAACTATATGTGTGTCTGTGAGGGAGAGACCGAGAGCGGGAGAGAGAGTAGGCTATGTGCTTTCCATACATAATAAAACATATTTTTTGGCAAAAACATGGACAAGATCTGTCAATTTTATCCTTTTGTTTACTGTATTTATTTGTTTGACCAGTGTCGTTGTGGGTTTTGGTTATTTGTCTGTTGTAAGACCTTTGAAATAACAGAAATCCTTTTGCAAAGTGATATGGTCATGTAATGCGGTCAAGAGAGCTGCCTGGAACTACGTTCGACATGCGTTTCCCTGAAAATAATTGCACGTCTCAAAACATTCACTAATCAGATTCAAGCATTCAACGGCTCGTAGTATAAGCAAAGTGAACGCCATTGACTTTAGACTAGGTTTGAGTTTATGGCGCAGTCTATTTTCAGTTCACCTGAACACACCTCTTTTTAGACCAGCATGCCCATGAGCGCACAAATGGATGCAAATTTGTGCATTTACTATTTAAACAATGCAGCACAGGACGGGAAACTGTGTTGGGCTGAAACTAGAAAAAACACTTGCGCTGCTGTAATAAATTTATGAAACTATTATTTCAGCTTTGGGGAATCATTTATTAAAGATTCAATATTGCTTTGATTGAAGTGATATTAATCTTTAACTTGTGATTTATACTTTATTAATGACTCGTCCAGCGACCATTAACATCAGTACATCTTTACCAATTTTGTTTATCTTACTTCGTGGCCAATGATAAAATAAACAAAATTAGTACTTTATCAAATTTTGAGCTAGGTAACATGATTTTTGGCAAATAGTTTAAAACTTGAAAATTACACAGCCCAAAGACATAATTCTTTATAAATGAAACAAGGTTTATTTGCTAACTGTTATTCTACAATACACGATGGCCTAAGAATACGCACACACATCAGGAGTTTTGTGGTTTTGAAGAAAGTTTACTCTTTTGCTAGTTGCTGACACTACTGAGGAAACCACGAGCAGATCATCGGGCAGAGATCTTTATCTTTACTTTTAAAGATGAATACACCCAGTCCTGTAAGATTATGGAGAATTGTTTGATTACTTGGTTTAAGTTGAGAAGGCCGCAGATCTTGTTGTTTCCTTCAGATGGCTGAGGGAATCCTGGCGGCTGATTGGCTCGTTGCGTAATGTCACTGAGGGAACCCCTCCTACGATTGGCGGTTGCCTGGTTCTTTGAGAGAGGCGACCCTTGAAGTTCTTCTCTGAGTTCCTTTCCGCGTAGCTTCAGGCTATCAAGGTTTCTTCAGGAGTTTGACTAAGTATTTGTAGTGTTGTTAAATTATCGACCAGATGTTACGGTCATGGGCGCTTTAAAGCGTGATCAGTGAGCCGAAGCCAAAGTCTCTGCAAGTCAGCGCCCAGCGAGCAGAGAGCTGGGGGTCCGTTTTAGATGGTGGATTTTGGTTCCTCCCATTTGATGCTCTTCCAATGACATTGTTCCTGTGGGCGGAGCCCCTCTTCACATGGCGCATTTTCCATGCAGTAAATCCTCTTGCGTAGTTGCTTTAATCCCATGAAGAAAATATCTACATTCTATATGTGTTGTAATCATACATTATTATGATAAAAGTTAACTTTCATTCATACCAAATTCTTGCCAATGAAATCAGCTTTCATTCAAACTCAAAAAGTGCATAAACAATTGTATCTACTACGCGGTTAAGGCATAGATTAAACTATCCTAAATTCTAACTAATCATACCAAGCACCTGGTAGTAAACACAGGGAAAAGTTATACATCACATATTAAGAAAATACCATCGGTTCCAATAACACAGCAAGCTCATCAATGCCATAAAATACAACTTGACTATATATATTATCTCTTGGGTATATTGCATTAATAGCAGCAGAGATTATTATTTGTTCTTTTGGAGAACTTTATAAAAGTTTTAGTCTCTTTGTCTGCTAAAGGAGAGAAGAGAAAGACTTCTTGGAATGTCCAGGGAAGAAACGGGGAGGTGTCCTAAGGTCATGGGAATGTCATTTCTGTGGAGATCTGTTGAGCGTCTGCATCAATGTATATCCCTTGTTGTTGATTAAATCATCAATTTAGGCGTTAAACGATCAGGGGTTCCCGGGAGTGTCTGTCGCTGGAATATTTTCCAGATGCAACGTTCTTTGTACTGTTGCTTACTCTAATGTTATTTATGGTAAGCCAGTCAGGAACAACATTGAAGTTCTGTTCTTAAACGCCCAGATGCAGGAAGTGATTCTATAAATCTCTCCTTCTTGTGTCCTTGCGGAGATAAGAAAAAGGGGGTCCTTCTCTTAAATACATCCCAGATGTTCTTCTCAAATTTCTCAGATAAGGAGATTTTAGGGCAGGAAATCGGCCAGCCAGTTCAATGAAGATCGATCATGTATTAACTTGTATGACTTGCAAATGCTGGGAGACCAGTTCCTTTAGAAATGAGCTGTGTTGAGATTATTTGTTTTGTTTCCTCTTTCAATGGCACTACACCACATTGCGCCGGGTGTATGATAGGGCCCAATGAGTGCTATTGCTGTTTTCACTGATGTGCAACCTGTTTATGTGTCAACATCTCAATAAATGTGTTTTAGGGTTTCAAGACCCTTTAAATGATTGGTTCTCTTTTATAAAAAATTTTTTTCTAAATGCTTAACTCTAATTATCTTCCCAGGTATTTCTCCTCGAGTCTCTCTGATCATCAGTCCCAGCAGAACTCAACACTTCACATATGTCTCTCTCTCTCTGAGCTGTGAGGACCAGAGTAACTCTGATAGATGGCGAGTGAGAAGATACACAGACAATGAGCAGCTGGAAGATTGTTCATCATCACACTGGGGATTACAAACAGGTTCCACATGTACAATCAGTTCTACTATCGCATCAGACACTGGAGTGTACTGGTGTCAGTCTGAATCTGGAGAGAACTACCATCCTGTTAATAGCACTGTACACCGTGAGTGCTTCTGGATATATTTATTTCACTGACAGTTTACTATAAATGTATAAAACAAGTTGATCAAACAAGTGCAGGAAGCATACATGTGCAAAAAAAGAAGGAGAAGAAGAAGAAGAGAAAAATGTAGAGTATGCAGGCTGTACAAAAAATCTAGTTTTGCCCTAAAATATAAAAACTAATTTTGTTATCATATTTTGTATATATTCTAGCTATTTACAATGCACACACATTTTCTCTGTTTCTGTAGCTGGTGTGATTCTGGAGAGTCCTGCTCATCCTGTGACTGAAGGAGATTCTCTGACTCTACGCTGTTTATATATACATTCAACCCCACCAAACCTCAGAGCTGATTTCTATAAAGATGGATCACTCATCCAGAATCAAACTACAGAGTTGATCATCTCTAATGTCTTAAAGTCACATGAGGGTTACTACTACTGCAAACACCCAGAGAGAGGAGAGTCACCCAAGAGCTGGATCTCAGTCAGAGGTGAGAACTATTAAACACTATTAAAGTATACCTGTATCAATTACAGCACTGATCTAAATGTAAAATGTATGTATCTCAGCTTTTTCCAGAACATCAAGATCTAGTCACCTCTGTCTCATAACTGGAGTGACTGTCACATTTCTGATCACTGTCTTCTTTGTCCAGCTGTGTTTCTACAAAAACATCAAAGGTTCATAATCTGCCATATTAACATTCAGTAGCACATTTGCAGACACCAACTCTGTTCCTAAACCTTTTGATCTGCCTCCCCTGCAGAAAAGAAACATCTTAAACCATCCTCAACTGGTTTTATGTTCTCCCAACCTGGGGTAGTTTTCAACTAGTCAGGCTGGGAGACCATTTTAAGCACTGTTTGGAATATAATTTATTAACTACTGATAATTATTTGTAAAAATAGTTATAAATATTGACATAGTCTGTTGAAATCATCTGTGAGTCATGCTCTGAATCAGATAAGATAAGCATTTAATTGTTTTACCTCTTTTATTCAGAACATTTACAGTACATACTAATTTTATGTTCGACTAGCTGGAAGAGCTCAGTCTCCCTCTAGTGTCGGTCCACAGCAGAACAGCAATCAGACATCGGAGCAGAACCAGAGTGAAGCAGGAAACAACACAATGCTGTCTGGTCAGTTCCACATGAAATATTTTACCCATAGCCAGAGAAAAAAATAAAATGCTCTGTTGATGCAACTATTAATGAAGACATAAGCATGGGTAACTGAAGTTGTCATTTAATTTATTTTGTCATCATGAGCTTTTTTCTCCTGAAACAGCTCTTTTCTAAAGGAACTGGGACTCGTCAATCACTTTATTTACTTTATTTGATGTGACGTTCGACACAGAGGCTTCGAAGCTTGTATCAAAAAAATGAAACATCTCATATCGAAGCACTGTATCTGAGCTTGATTTGTTTTGCAAAAGCTCGTGATCTATGATGTCCGAAGCTTCATTTGCCTGAAAACCACATGACTGCTTCATTAGGGCCGTTTCTCAAACGGAAAACTGCATCCTCTGTAGGTCACATTTGTAGGCTGCTTACGTCATAAAGAAGATCTTATTTTAGAATATTAACAGTAAAAAGCACCATCCTTCGGATGAGATGTTTACTAGTTACTAAGCTTTACTATTCTAAAAACAGATTTGTGAGCAGTATTTAAACAAATATTTATGTAAAAATTATACAAAGGCTTGTACAAGCATATACAACTCACAACAAGTACAAAAACAAAGAAACATTCATATGAATATGTAAAGTGAAACAATTCATACCAGGGGTAAAATTACAACTATTTAAAGTAACAAAAAGCTTCAAAGGTCTTTCTTGCTTTTTTGTTCTTAATTTGATCTAATGTAGTGCCATTTTGTTTAATCTCTTTTACAAAATGTTCAAGGTTTGGCCATTTTTTCACGTGAATGTGATATTTTCCAAGTAAAATAAGATTTGTGAACAGTATTGGAATTGAGTGGTGTAACTATGATGTAACTTTGTAGGCGAAAACCTGGAAGCGAGTTAGCATTTTAGCACTTCCAGTTCCATCCAGTCAGAGCTTAAAAATATTTAATAAAAAAAAGGTTTTCTGGCGTAGGGGGGCCTACCGTAATGCGGTAGCCCAGGGGCCTCTCGTTATCTCAAGGTGCCCCTGTACATATATGCGTATATGACAAGAGAACAGAAACATTTAAATAAGACTTAACAATAAATATTAGTGTGGATTTCACGAAACCAATTTATATTTCGTTTTTTCACCCTCCCCAAACCGAACCAAACTGTGACGTCAACACTGAGGTACAAACTGAACTGTCATGTTTGTGTACCATTACACCCCTAGTATCTAAAGGCTCTAGCTTTGTGCATGCATATCTTATATATTGTCGACTGTACTATTACGTTTTTCCTGAATTAACTTTACTATAAAGTTAATAAAGAAAGGAATAAAGCACTTTTATTCACTCCAATCCACATGATTTTGGTCACCATTTTACATTTTTCTCTTCAAATGGTAAAAACACATGGTGTTTCTGTGACTGTCACACATGTTAGCACATGGATATGAGGCATGTGAATGGTGTCTGTAGTATCTGACACTAAATTATTTTCACACTGCACAACTTGGGCAACGAAACTTTGCATTAATACCTCAAAAGTTGTTTAAAATGTCCATTAGTGTTTTGTTCCTTTTTCTATTTTCATTGTAGACAGCGTAAGTGGGCCTGCTGAACTCACCTATGCTAACATTGAACTCAAATCTACAAAGAAACTGAAGAAAAATAAAGAAAAACAAAAGGTAAACTGAAACAAAAGTTTCTGATCTTTAATTATCGTAAAAGAAGGACCTTTAATTTGTATTGCCCTCGACAACTCTAAATAGCCACATAAACCACAACAATAAGAGTTACTACTGATTTGTGGCTTAGAACTGTGAAATTCACCTAATCCAAAACTCATTGCATGCAGATTACGTTATGTTGATGCAATATGTATACATATATGATATATGTAATTGTTTTTATATATTCTATCTTTTCTGTATTTTCAGGTGTTGGATCTAATGATGTGATATATGCTCAGATTAAATTAATGCCAGAGAAACTTTCAATCCCAGGACGCTGATGAGTTTAGGCTGAGAAGGGCTGGATAATAACCAGGATCATCAATGCTTCATCTTCTTTGTGATACTGAGCAATTGATTACAATAGATGTATCAGTACTAAATATTAGTGATGAAATCCTTCATGCGGGCTTAGAGACTATGCATGCTAATCTTTGAAAATACAATGACCTGCTTAAAAAAAAAATACAGGAAAATTGATATATTTTTAATTCGACAAACTTTTTATATTTGACAAATGGGATATTTGTTATCATTTATATATCATATCATTTATTTATACCTAATCTTTTTATTGTTATTATTATGTATAATATAGTATATAATATGATATCTGCCTGACCTCACTACCCTATAGGCAATGAGTTTATAAGCAGTGTTTGTGTATTATACAGCATTTATGTTATATTAAATTTTGGATGTTTCTGTTGTGATTAGACCGGCTGGATTTACAAATGTTCAGTAAACTGACACTCTAAATTTACTTTGAGCATCAAGAAACAAACTTGAATCTGTAACCATGTGTTTTTAAAGTATAAATGCATCATTAGTGCACCTGCCTCCAATGACGACTGCCACTCACCAGTTCGAGAACCACTCTGGGCTGCGTTCCCCAAAAGCAGTTAGCAATGGTCGTTAGCATTCTTGGAATGTCTCTTGTTAAAACTGACCAGATGTATTTACAAATATATATTTCTTCATTAATAGTATTATGACAAACATATATATAGACCTATTTTATGTGGTATTATTAAATTGAGCCAACAGTTTCAACTGCAATTAACAAAGATAATAAATCTTTGTGTGGTAATTAGGAATATGTTGTGGCAATTTCTTTCTAACAAACATCATCACTGAGTAAGAGACAACTCTGAGTCCAAATTATATTAATAAAGTATTTATTCCCTTGCAAGAGAAGATCCCTCGTGCACTAACACACATAGCTGTGAGTCAGTCAGGAAAAGAGAGAGATAAGGAGTCACAGTGCCAATCTGTTTTTATAGTCCTTTTCCCTCAAGGCCCTATTTCTTCCCTCCCCTACAGGAGAGATACCAAGTTGTTTATCTATTAATGGTTATACAGAAAAGGCAGGCAAATGCCCCCTTGACCCCCTGACCATCTGCATTTCCTTACCTCTATCACTTCCCAATCATAGTAAATCATCACACACAGAATGCTTATCTAACTACGAGTGAGAAAACATATAATGCATACATCTGAAATGTATGTTTCACTGTTTGATTTATACCCATAAGGAAAAATTCCATAACAAATACAATGATTGTAATAATACTAATCCCATCCTGGGCACAGTGGGCAGTAGGCTTACCTGCACTTCTTTTCTAATCTCCATCCCCATCCCCATCTCTCTTTCTCTTAATCGCAATTTACATCCCTGAATATCTCTGCCGGTCGTTTAACATGTCTATCATAAAACTGAATTAAAATAGGATATATTTGGTTTAGATACTTACATCTTAGCTACTTCATAACTGAGGCATCGAGCTGGAATTTTTACACTCAGCACCTGTGAGTATAAATCCCACTTTGACATTGATGTGTGCTGTAAGACTGATGAGGCATCTCAGATGAGATGTTATCTTGGCTTTTTTCCTTGCAGCACCAATGCATAATTAATAATATAAGGTAATTATTTTACACATTTTTTTATTGGAAAAAATGCAGACCTCGGGGACCATGGTGAGACTTGTGTCCCCATGTCTTGTGTTTCCACGTGCTCCCAGTGTTTCCATGTCCTTATTTGGGTTTTCCTGTTTCCCGAGTTCCCGAGTTTAGCCTACGGAGGGCTCCAGTTCCCTTCAGCCCAGTGAGGGCCCCTGATTCCTGTGAGGTCTTTCTTAAACAAATTATGAATGCAATTGGCCGAAGTTGGTTATCAGTCATTAATAAATGCTTACAAACTGGTACTGTTCCAGTCTACCTTAAGCAGGCTACTGTAACACCATATCTTAAAAAAACGAACCTCGATCCTACATCTCTTTTAAATTTTTGGACCATCTTAAATCTTCCTTTTATTTAAAAGATTATGGAAAAAATTGTATTGACTCCATTACAGTCTTTCTTGTCAGAACTCCATTAATTAAGTCTTTCAATCATGTTTTAAAGCTCTACATAGCACTGAATCGGCTCCGTTAAGAGTCTTAAACGACATATGTGACCCTGGACCACAAAACCAGTCTCCAGTCGCTGGGGTATATTTGTATAACCGAAAATACATTGTATGGGTCAAAATTATACATTTTTCTTTAATGCCAAAAATCATTAGGATAGTAAGTAGAGATCATGTTCCATGAAGATATTTAGCAAATTTCCTACCTTAAATGTATCAACTTAATTTTGGATTAGTAATATGCATTGCTAAACTTCATTTGGACAACTTTAGAGGCGATTTTCTCAATATTTTGAATTTTTTTTTGCACCCTCATATTCCAGATTTTCATATAGTTGTATCTCAGCAAAATATTGTCCTATCCTAACAAACCACAGATCAACGCTTATTTATTCAGCTTTCAGATGATGCATAAACCTCAATTTAGGAAAAAAATGACACTTATGACTGGTTTTGTGGTCCAGGGTCACATATTTCTCAAAACAGATTCAGGGAAGCCCATGATGCTTGTCCTCTTAGGCTTAAGTGCTGCATTTGACTTAGTCGACCACAACATTCTTCTGTCATGCCTGGAGGGTTTTTTAGGACTTCGTGGTATGGTTTTACAGTGGTTTCATTCTTATTTGTCAAATAGGTGTTTTACTGTTCAAATAGGGCTTTGCCTATTAACACCTCAAAAGAGCAGATATTGTAAAATCTTATCTAAATATGACAAAAGACAATCATGGACGTTGTAAAGTACGTTAAGTTACCTCTTCCGTTCAGTAAAAGAGGCCGTTAAGATCTCCGTTTCTGAGGCAAAAACCACATCCGCGTTTTTACATTTAAGCTATTTTTGGACTATTTCCTCCCATGACACCTCAAAGTACTCCCGTACACAAACAATGAATGATGACTTTACGTTTTTAATCTTTACTTCCCATAACGTCTTTCACTCGCTTTTGGCTTCTTTCAGGCTGAGAAAATGGCGGCTTCTTGCACTAGTGTCGTTGGGTTGCCGTCGGATGTTGACGTGATGTGTGTGCTCTCCTTCACAGCGCCGCTGGGTTATGATCAAGACCAATTTTCATCCCAAAATTGACTTAAAACAACCCAACACCCTTACCCAGCGGTAAAACATGCATATATAGGCCTATTTAATAATTTGATAAAAATTATTTCTAGGGACAATTTGGTAGTTACTGGATATTGATAGGGTCTAGGTAAATTCCCCTAACATTCGCCCTTTAATTCTACACCTTTGGTGCTTTACAATACAGATTGTTTCAAAGAAGCTTCACAGTATTAGATAGAAAAATTACAGACTCAATGATGCAAAAACAATTTTAAGCACGAGGCATATTCAAAATCTTCTGTAAAGTAGCTCTAAAAAAAGATTCATTATTGTGTCAAGTCAGTTCAGTATGATTCAGTTTACTTAAGTGTTGATGTTTCACAATTTGTCAATTATGAAAAAAGCTGGAAAATAATAAATACATTTTAAAATTTTCTTACAAAAATGTCATTTTAATGCCACTGATACAGATAAAGGAATACAAATGTTAAACTTACAATTATACTTATTCAAATAAGTTTTGATGACGTGTTTGGGGAAACTCCTGTTTACTCTGGTACTGAAGCCTGATTTGTTAACGTTTGTGTAGCTGCACAAACCAATGGTGCTCGAGCCCGCCAGAGGGGGTAAAGCCAATTGCTATATAAGTAGGCCTGGAGCGCCATTTAATCAGAATCAATGACTGAAATGACAGCCATCAATTCGCGTGCAGCTATAGCACAGCTAGTTTCGCAACGCTCGTTCCCTTATCTCAGGGAACTGAGTTTAGCAGAGCATTCCCTATCGAAAGGTAACTCCCGTTGTGTCGTCTTTTGACGACTTGTTTGGGGAATGCATCCAGTAGCGCTGTGCTATAAGCAGATGCAGAACTAAGTCTGCTCTGCGAGCAAAGCCAAGGACCACTCATCGAGGGCTCCATAAGCCTAAGTCACAAAGAGACCCGAGAATATTCTGAGGTCTTCTTGACAACTTTCCCCACCCAAGGGGAGGGTAAAAATACACTGACACATTGTCACGTTTTTCCTGTATTTAGTTCCTTTTTCCAGTCTTGCTTAGGTTTTTCTGCCCCTGTTGTTTGGGTGGTTATTGATTAAGCACAACCTGTTCCTTGATCAGTTCCTCATTCAAGTTACAAGGTGGTTTGTCTCCTCCATTTTCCATGATCCTGAGTTCCTTGTGTTGTAAAATTAAAATGTATCTCAAAACCAGGTGAATTTAAGCTTACAGTTTTTCTTCATTAATTTATCATCATTTTAAAATGTATATGTGTATTTACAATACTGTATATTATACTGTAAGGCTCAGTATATAACGATGTGAAAGCTCTTTGTTGTTTGCCTCACGTTATACCCACATGAACACACACTATAAATTGTTAGTATGTAAAGTCTTAATTTTAATTCAAGTCTATGACCTCTTAATTGAGGTTTTACATGTCAACCTTTAAAGACCTCTGCTCTAAAAGAATGATTACAGTTAGTACAAAAATAAAAAGAATAACATCAAATACTATCAAAATCCTGAACATGCATCTCTTGAACAGCCATTCACATGTGCTTATTTTTACACATTCTGTTGTTCTGACTGATGTGTATCAATGTTGCATGCTAGTGTTCAATTGGTGAGAACTGTGGGTTGTGGTTACATTATTATGGGTTTTGAATTTGAATTGGTTTTGAACATGAACACATGACGTCAGTTACTGAATGTGTGTTCAGAGTTGTGAAACACAAGAATAGTTTTAGTTATAGTTTTTAAAACTATTTTAGAAAATTGTGTTATGTCTCAGTTAAATACTGACTCATATTTGATGTAGCCTACATATTTTCTCTGAAGAAAAAAAAAGTGTTTTCCTGAAATTGCTAATTTTTTATGATGGTGCCTTTATTCAATCTACAACAACCAGTGTCATGATTCCCCAAAGAATGTGTCTTACGATTGTTTTTGTTTTTTTACTTAACTTTTTTTATTTAACTTCATACATAGCAACCTGCGATGGGGTTTGGGTGGCGTCCTAGGCCCCCTCTCCCTTACCAGGCCCTTGGAATCATCCTAACCTTCCCCCGTTATGGCGCCCCTGTCAATCGCTAAGAAAATATGCTATTTTCTGTTGTCAATACTATTTAATGCAAACAGTGGGAATTATCTACACCTCAGTCTTATAACATTAAAAAGTATAGCAAGTAATACAAGTTTCTGATGGAAGTGAGTCAGGGGAAGCCCAGATCTGTGAGTTTGCTGAAGAGGATGCCCGGTATGATGGTATTGAAGGCTGAGCTGTAGTCGATAAAAGTATCCTTACATAGATCTCCTGATTTTCCACATGGCTCAACGCATTACTGGGAGCTATGGCTATTGCATCCTCAGTCGATGTGTTGGCTCTGTAGGCAAACTGATGTGCGTGAAGGTGGAAGAGAGGCAGGTCTTCAGATGGTGTATGACCAGCCTCTCGAAGCACTTCATTATAATCAGCGTGAGGGCGATGGGGCTGTAAGGCCCGGCTCGATCGACCCAATGACGGCAGTCGTTCGGCGGGTGAAGGCCTTTTGCGTATTACAGTCTTTCCTTTTTCACGACACAACAAGATTAAATGGAACACTTTCTCTTATATATTTTATCTCGTTATTTCATCTGACTCCATAAATGAAAAGGTTTTAATGATATCTGTGCATCATTAAAAATCATGAAACGATGATTGATTATTCTTTTCAGCTCTTTTTAATACTTTATCCGCTCAGATGTAGGGAAACTATATCGCTTAGAGGCTCTGTTTTTCACAGGTCTCACGGACACAATCTCGTCAGGCCCGGTCATCAATCAGAGGTAAATTATGGTTATGTATCTAAGATTTGCCGTTAATTCACACGTACACAATCAGAGATATCGAATAACCCCCTTGGAGCCCCCTCAGAACTTTAGCTCAATCATTTACTTCAGTACAGGTTTCTTGGCCACTATTAAATATGTTAGCAGATCAATGTACCACACTTATAATAGCTTTGGATTGGTCAAGTCCTTGTTTAAAGTAACATTAAATCAAAAGTCAGAGGTATAGGCGTAGCCGAGTTTAGTCTGACCAGACGGCATTCGTCGTCCCTAAACGGAATTATTACCCGCCTCTGCACCCAAGTAGACTTGAAATGACGCCGGGTATTAGCCGTCGCTAAAACTGGACGAGGCTTCATGGAAATATACGAATCCACTGATCTGTTAGGGAGAAAGCAATCTTAGAGGCAGTCAGAATAAAATCAAATGTTACAATTTATTGACCAGGTCATCAAGCAATAATTCAAAACTCCAATGTTACAAGAATAGAATCATCAGTTAAATTACTACCTGGCAATGAAAATTACACACAGCGATTTGTGTGGGCAGTCAACCTACAGACGCCTAGAACCTTGTGTCCCGTTTCCTTATAAACCCAGATAATTCAATAAGCCCACCAAATGGTGGTATCTTGTCATTATAATTAGTCTTTAGAATTTGCAACCAAATGGCTTCTTGATATCCTGTGGCAGAGAATGCTTATTTACATACAGGAGGTGATTTGAATAGAAGATCAGGGGGAGGACACACCCTTCAGTTGTACACTACACTTCTCATACTTTAGAACTTCTTCTAGCTTTTCATTATGATTGGGAGAATGAGACCAGTTTACCAGGCGCACTGAGACATTTCAAATGATATCAAACATGTACAGTTACTTTTTTGTACATACATTACATTGCATTGGTTTTTCAGTGAGTTCTAGAAAGGGGGGGCAAGGGAAGATGATGAGACCGTAAGTACAGAGTGTGATGCTGCTGTTACATATGCAATAGATAGTTTTTGTTGATTCTCAGGAGGGCCTTTTGTCCTCTCGAGGGGGGGGGGGGCAGACATACTGGCACCATGCTTACAGGGTGATAGTCATTGAGGCTATCCGTGGCTGATTTATTTGGTTTAGGGATGATTGTGGAAGATTTCAGGCAGGATGGGATTGAGGCTTGTGTCAGCGAAAGGTTGAAGAGGCTGGCGACGACTCCTGAGAGCTGGTCAGCACATCCCTTAAGCACCTTCCCTGGGATGCCATCAGGGTCTGCAGCTTTCTGTGTGTTCACTGTTTTGAGCATCCGCATTACTTCATACTGCGTGCAGCCTGGTGCAGGCTGAGGTGATGTGGATTTTTTTGGTGTGTCAAAACAAGCAAAAAAGTAGTTCAGCTCCTCTGCCAGCGAAGCCGAGCTGTTCCCAGCTGAACAACTGCTGCCTCCGAAGTTTGTTAGGTGCTGGAATCCCTGCCATAATTATTGTGATTTGCCGTAATTTTTAAAAGTTTTGAGAGTGGCATCTGCATTGAAATGCAGATATACATCACTTACCTATTGGTGTGACTTTGTGTGGGTACAGTATGTGTGTATAGAGTTGTGAAGTTACCCAGAGTAACAATGGCTAACCATTTGTAAAAATAACAATTTACATCGATCATCATGTTCAGAAGTTTACTTTATCGTGGCCCATAATGTAGTGTTTCCTTCCTGAGCACCACTGAAAATTTGCAGTTGTGAATGAGTCCCTCAATTGTACTCAGTGTGAAAAAATGTATCTCAAAATCAGGTGAATTTAAACTTACAGTTGTTCTTTATTGATTTATTATCATATTAAAACTAATATTTGTCATTTTTTTATTTAGTATTTACAATACTGTATACAGTAAGGCTCCGTATATATCGATATGAAAACTCTTTGTTGTTTGCCTCACGTTATACCCACATGAACACACTGTAAATTGTTAGTATGTAAAGTCTTGATTTTAATTCAAGTCTATGACCTCTTAATTTAGGTTTTACATGTCAACCTTTAAAGACCTCTGCTCTAAATGAATGATTACAGTTAGTACAAATATAAAAATAATAACATCAAATACTATCAAAATCCTGAACATGCATCTCTTGAACAGCCATTCACATGTGCTTATTTTTACACATTCTGTTGTTCTGACTGATGTGTTACAATGTTGCATGCTAGTGTTCAGTTGGGGAGAACTGTGGGTTGTGGTTACATTATTATGGGTTTTGAATTGGTTTTGAACATGAACACATGACGTCAATAACTGAATGTGTGTTCAGAGTTGTGAAACACAATAATAGGTTTAGTTATAGGTTTGAGAACTATTTTAGAAAATGTTGTTATGTCTCCGTTAAATACCAACTCACATTTGATGTAGCCTACATATTTTCTCTGTAGAAAAGTGTTTTCCCTAAAATTGTAAAAAATAAAATTATGATTGTACCGTTATTCAATCTACAACAACCAGTGTCATTATTCCCAAAATAATGTGTCTTACGATTCCTTTCTTTTGTTTTACTTAACTTTTTGAATTAACTTCATACACTGCAACCTGTGCATCCAATTCTGTACAAATGACTCTTATAAGCCATTTATTTTAGTGACTCAATATTACAGATTACAGTGCAACCAGGGCGAATGATTACCCAATTAATGAATCTTGTGAGCCAGTTACTTTTTAATGAATAAAACAACAAAGTGACCAGGGAACTGAAATTCCAATGACCTTTACAAAGCGTTTTTAGTAACAAGCAGGAGTAATTCATGAAATTAAGAGGAATACCAAAATTAATATATCTGGCACTTCTTTCATGTCTACTCGCATATCATACTGGGCTTTTCTAGTCATAAAAACACATGTGCCATCTTAAGGCTGATTTATATTTTGGCAGCTATTTGCACTATTTGTGGCTATTTGATAGAGGCTATTTACACTAAGAACAAATATAAATATATGCTATTTACACTGTGTAAATCCTGCTATTTTAACATAGAGAAAATTTTATCTATAGCTATTTGCAGTTAGTGTAAATAGCATCTAGTGCCTAGTGTCATTAGGGCCGCTATGGTCTCTGGTCCCCCTTAACATCCTTGACCTTCCCAAACGATGGGGTGGGGGTGTTTGGGTGGCGTCCTGGGTCCCCTCTCCCTCACCAGGCCCTTGGAATCATCCTAACCTTCCCCCGTTACGGCGCCCCTGTCAATCGCTAAGAAAATATGCTATTTTCTGCTGCCAATACTACAGGTGGGAACCAGGGTGAGAGTGGTCTTTTTCAATGTTCTGAGCTCTGCTGAGGCAGCGGGAGTTGTAAAGGTCCTTCAGAGAGGGAAGAGGACTGTACTCCCTTTCTCTCTGCCTCAGTACAGCTTCCATACCCTACGGTGATACAGCATGTCAGCAGGCTCTCCACTGCAGAGCGATAGAAAGTCTCCAGCAGCTTCTCCTTCCAGTTGTCCTTCTTCAGCACTCTCAGGAAGTGAAAGCACTGCTGTGACTTCTTTATGACCGCTGTGGTACTGGCTGACCATGTGAGATCTGCTGAGATGATGGTGCCAAGAAATTTGAATGTCTGAACCCTCTCTACACAGTCTCCATTGATGTAGAGGGGAGCAGGGTATGCCTATATATATATATATATATATATATATACATACATACATACATACATACATACATATACAAACATACAGAGCTGGGAAGGTTACTTTTAGAATGTATTTCACTACAGATTACAAAATGCGTGCTTTAAAATGAAATCAGTAATGTATTTCGTTAAATTACTCCGGTTTAGTAACGTAATCTAAATACTTTAGAATACTTTGAAATACTTAAGCTATGTAACATAAGGGAACATATACTTGATGTCTTATTTTTATGTTTTCCAAATCTAAATAAGTGACATACCAGTCATACAATTTGTGTTTTCTTTGCATTTTTTATCAGTATCTTTGCATCAGTTTAACACCGCATTTCTATGAACAGCAAAAACTATTTTTGTAATTTAAATCTACCAATCAATATAAATTCAATTTGAATACAATGAATGGGATTCAGTGCAGTTTCATGCTGCATTCCAAGCTTAAGAACAAATCCAAACATATCATAAAAGTAGCAAAAACAACTGGCACAGTTTGTTATACAATAGGTTTTGTTTAAAGAATGGACCAAACTTTAAGTGATGACGTCATAATCCTCTCTATGGAGAAGCGATCGGCACAAAATAATTGCTGAGTCAAAATTGACAGGGTTCGTTTCCCAAAGCAACTACAGTCGCAAGTAATGTCATTATAGTACAACGTAATTTAACAACCACAGTTTGCTAATGATGCTTTTGGTAAACATACCCCAGATCTATCCAGTTTAATGTAAACCATTTACACTGGTTTCGTTAAAAAAAAGAAATGATTCATTTAAAAGATTGACTGAAAAGAATCATCTGTTCAAATCGAATCACGAACTCGCATTACCATGCCAAAGATGATCTGTTCTTGAACATTACTGATGAACTTGAAGTCTTTGTTCATTCGAAAAGCACACAAAGCTATTGTTTGACTTTATACACTTTTATTTAATCCATGATTCATATGGATCTGTTAACTGAAATCAAAGTGTGAATTTATATTTTTACATTTTTATGCATTTAGCAGACGCTTTTATCCAAAGCGACTTACAGTGCTATACATTCATGCTATACATATTTTTGTTATTACATTTTTATTATTTTATAGTAATGCGCATCGTATCATACGAGTCAATAGGTGTCATCATCGTATAGTCATGTCGCATGTCGTCCGGTCTACCATTCACTACCCGAACTTTACCTGACTTGCTGATGTTACTAACCGGTGTGTACTTACCTTCCAGGCCCCTACGTTACTCCCGTTCGTCCTCGGACACTCTGCTCTAGCTCACCTACAAAGAAAGAGACTCTAAGACTCCAACAAGATGTACCAAAGACTATCTTCAGCATTTCAACTTACCTGCCACTTCTCTCTTCGACCACCATATCCCTAGTTAATCAGTAAACCTGCTTGTTACTCACTTACCTGTTTGTGTCTGGCTTATTTTATGACAGAAGACCGTACCAGGAACCAACACCTTTATTTATCCTCTTTCACCATCACCCGCAGAGGTCCTGGAAGAACTGGTCGGGTCTCTCTCACACCAATCACCCATCCACCATCTGCCTCTGTAAGTCCCATCGCCCTGCTTGCTTCATATGCTGGTGACACTGCTGAGTGTGGAGGCTTCCTTCTACAAGTGGCGATTTTCATTGAGATGTAGCCGCAGAAATCCAAAAACGGAACGCTCAAAGGTAGCCTTTTTGATTTCAAGGTTTCTTTATTTGTCACATAATAAATTATACAGGGTATAATTAGAAGTGAAATAGGCCATTAACCTGTCCATACATAACACACATATATGACAAGGGGGTAGACAGGACAGGAAGACAGGGAATTGAAGAAAAATACAGCATAACATGAGGAAGGTGAGGAGAAAAAAATAACCCCCAGACTATGCTCCTTGGGGAGTACAGTGTGAGAACAGGAAAAACACCTCAGCAACAAAAGCACATACACCATAGACACACGACTTTGCAACAGGGGAAGTAATCCAGCTCCGGCAAGCAGCCATCCGGTCCTGCAGTTACGTCCGAAGCTGATCTGTCTGTGCCATGTCCAAAACTCCTCATCATCTCCCCGTAGACAAGCTTATTCTACTGCCCGTGCCCTGCAGGCCCTATTCCCATATTGAAGAGGATTTTGTCACTGACCTCCCCGTATCGGGGAGTAACATCTGTAGTTTACAACTACCTTTGTAGTGGTTGATCGCTTGTAAATTCAACCCCCTCAAGGGACCACCTACTGCACTTGAAACAGCCGAATGTCTATTCCCTCAGGTGTTCCGAAACTATGGCCTCCCAGAGGAGATCGTCTCAGACCGTGGACCTCAGTTTATCTCCCGAGTCTGGAAGGCCTCCAGCTGTGGACTACTGGTTCCGAGAGAGTGTTGGACTTGGCTCACGCCCATCTCCAGCGAGCAGTGCGGAGGCTTGAGATCTTCGCAGATCTCTAACGTACCGCTACTCTCAGGTGTCAGCCAGGAGATCTGGTCTGGTTGTCCACCCGGGATCTGCGCCTCCGCCTGCCCTGTAAGAAGCTGATTCCCCGCTACATTGGTCCATTCCCAATACAGAGGCAGATAAATTAATTCACCTACCTTCTCCAGCTTCCACCCAGGTACCGAATTCACCTCACATGCCACGTTTCACTCCTTGCTCTTCCTCCACCATAGTACCCACCGAGCCAGAAGCACCTCCTCCTCCAGAGATCCAGGACAATCCCTCCATGTACCAGGTCAAGGAAATTCTGGATTTGCGGCGACGGGGTGGCAGACTGGAATATCTAGTCGACTGGGAAGGATATGGACCGGAGAGGTCCTGGGTCCTCAGAATTCCACCACACCCGTCCTGATCATCCCACACCCCGAGGTTGAGGCCGCCCTTGTCGCCGCATGAGGGCGTCAGGAGCTGCCCCTGGAGGAGGGGGTAATATCAGGGAAATATCACAGTCACTTCAGTCACCACAGTCATCAGCACCCATGATCACCAGATCCAAATACCTGATTATTGTTACTTGGTTACTTTTTATGGAAAGTAATCTGTTTTTACTTTTCAAATCTGGGCTTGTTTGTTTTTAATATAAAAAAGTTCTTATTTTTACAAATGTAAAAGCCATTTTACAACAAAAGTTAAATGAATACACTTCAGGCTGAAGGCAATGTAAATTCATGTATGTACAGTAGAGGGCGCAGCTCAAACAAATCGTATGAAAAATATGATGCAGGAGAAGAAGTCTAACACTATTCAGCAATAACAAAAATGAAACACAAATGTAAAATGTTTTGCTTATTATGGTTGAATTTGATCATCGAAGTTCAGTAGCAAAGACAGGGGTTAATACATTGGGATTAAATACATAAATTATATTGGTCTTAACATAATTATTGCAGGTTTGTATAATATTCTGAGTTTGTATTTGACTGTTTTATTCATTTTGAGGACTACTGAATCTGTTTTTGTGCAGGTGAAATTAGTTAATACATGTTCATATTTAGTCTAGAACTACAGTAAGATCATGTTCAAGTGCCTCTGCACTTACTCTCCATTTCTCTCAACAAGAAAACTGTCAGTCAAGACATGGGAAACAAAGTAACTGGAGTTACTTATTTGAAAAAGTAACTCCGATATTTCCTTCTAAATTAAATAGTAATGCGTTACTCTTTACTATAGTTACTTTAGAAAGTAATCTGATTAAGTAGCTCATGTTACTTGTAATACGTTACCCCCAAAACTGGTGATAATATTGGTAAATGGTATTAATATGGTATTACCACACTAGTGTAGCAAGTTATTGGCCTATTCGGTTTTGTAGTATGGTTCAAGGTTCAAGGTTCAAGGTTTCTTTATTTGTCACATGATAAATTATACAGGGTATAATCAAAGGTGAAATGTAGGTCAAATCAGGTCCGCTCAGTGGACAGTGCAAAGAATAAAAAAATAAATAAAATAAAACAAATTATATAAGAGTAACACCACACAACAGCATATATATATATAGGTAAAAAAAGAACTAAAAAGTAAAATGTGCAATAGAATAAAGAAAAGTGCAAAACAGTAAAACAGTAAGATGTGCAAAACAAATAGGATGTGCAAAAACAGTATATGGGACTTAATAAATATTAGTATAAACAGGAGGGATGAGAGGGATGTGCAACGGGTTGTACTGGGTATGCACACATAGCGGCAATACGGATGATGAGAATATGAATGTTTTTGTTACAGATAATAATGAGTCTTGTGAAAGTTTATGGAACAGAGTTTGTGTTAAGGAGCCTGATGGCCTGAGGGAAGAAGTCTTTGCCATCAAGCTCCTGAAGCGCCTGCCAGATGGCAGTAAACGGAAAAGATGGTTACCGGGGTGGTTTGAGTCTTTGATGATTTTAGCAGCTCTGCTTCTGCAGCGTTTGAGGTAGATGCCCTGCAGAGAGGGGAGAGCAGACCCTGAGATGCGCTCAGCTAGGCGCACGACTCTCTGTAGAGCTTTGCAGTCCTGGTTTGTGGCATTATTATACCACACTGAGATGCACTGAGTCAGAACACTTTCTATGGCCCCTGAGTAGAAAGTTTTCAGGATAGCTGGTGAGACCCTCCACCAGCTATGTATGTTATAGGTCTCAGGAAGTCTTGAGGCTTAACACAGTCTGTTTTTAACTGTGTGTCATCATTCAGTCAGTATGGAGCTCTGTCAACTTCCTCTTGTGCTCTGTGAGTAATAATTTATCTGATATGGATGTAATAGCTATTATATTATGACAATTCTGAAGTGATTTAGTGTTCCTGGATATTTTTGTTTCATGCTACTCAGAGTTTTAAATCCAGCTCTAGTCCATGATATATGATTGAATGGCGAGCTTGAGAGAGGAAGTGTGCAGTTATTGCTGTTTGTAAAATGCACTTTGTTGTATTATAGATCAATGCATTTGTTCAGTCATTAATTTTTGTGTTTTTTAATGTGTGGGTTTTGAATCAGTTAAAACGTTTTGTTTAACAATATTTCGCATACAAGTAGATATTCACCAGATACTTGACATTAAGATTGGGTTTTTATTTTTCTGTGTGTGATCAGACTGCTGGCTTGAAATTCACAAAACAGTTATTGATATGATCTTTAATTAGATATGTACAGTATATATGTGTAAAATATATCATTATGAATAATTATTTTTCAAATATAATTGGCTCTGCTTGCATTCTCTAGACAGAGAATGGAGAGAAATAAAGCACCCTTGTGCTTAACCTGCGCGCAGTCATATTTTAACCAGATCACCACTCATCAAGATGCCACTAGATCTAGACAAATTAGGCAACCCATAAAAGACTGGAACATTTTAGCATGAAATTATGGTCTTTGATAAAAAAAAGAATAATATATCTTTATAATTTGGCTAATCTAATACACCTTATCAGTTCAATTAAATTAAATATTATTTGTATAGCGCTTTTTACGATACAATTGTTGCAAAGCAGCTTTACAGGAAATAAGTTTCTACAATAGATTTCTATATTGTAGAAACTTAATATAATTAACTTATGGCAAAATTTGGTAAATTATGTATATTGTCTGAGGGTTGGCTTCCTCTGAGTTCCTCTGAGGGGGTTGGCATCATCTCTTCTCAGGTTTTCAGTCTTCTCAGATCATTTAAGGGTTGGATCCAGACTAAAACTTGTGTAATTCCTAGGGATGTTAATCCCGTGGCAGAAACATAGAGACATACCTGTTGTTCCATCCAAGCAAAAAATATTTGTTCAACCCAAGCTAAAGCATAATAATGTGCGTTTGATCAGATATAACTGCAGTACAAGATTATGAGATGCATTATGGGGGTATGGATTGTAGCTTGATAGAAAATTAGTTAGGTACGCAGGAGCTAAACCATTTAGGGCCTTATATGCAAGTAATTATATTTTGTAACTGATACCGAACTTAATAGGTAACCAGTGCAGACACTGTACAATTGGAGTAATATGATCATATTTTCTTGACCTGGTAGGGACTCTAGCCGCAGCATTTTTTACTATCTGTAGCTTGTTTATTGAAGATTCAGGACAACCACCTAGCAGTGCATTACAATAGTCCAGTCTAGAGGTCATAAATGTATGAACTACATTTTCTGCATCAGAAACAGTTAACATGTTCCGTAGCTTGGAAATGTTATGATGGAAGAATTCTATTTTTGTAACATGAGAAATATGATTTTCTAAAGATAAGTTGCTGTCTAATATAACACCCAGATTTTTGATTGTAGAAGAAGGAACAGGACATCCATCTAGTTGCAAATAGTGTACTGTGTACTGTTTTTAGGTCCAATAAGTAATATCTCTGTCTTATCGGAATTTAATAGCAGAAAAGTATTGGTCATCCAATCTTTTACATTTTTAACACGTGTGTGTGTGTGTGTGTGTGTGTGTGTGTGTGTGTGTGTGTGTGTGTGTGTGTGTGTGTGTGTGTGTGTGTGTGTGTGTGTGTATAGTGTTGGTTTCAAACATCCATTCTGGACACACTGAAGGTGAGTGAATTTCATCATGTATTCACATATGAGTATACGCTAACACAATCTGCGATTTGGTTGGTTTTTAATAAACAGAACATTAATTCGCTGTCAAAGTAAAATGTGTCAACATTAAGTCTAGCTGGAACATTAATTTATATTGGATTAAGAGTGAGGAATTTACCTTCACATTTCAAAATACCACTGCATGTCACTGATTTGGACCAGATTAGGGTTGTGTTATATTTGCTTTTTATTATTTTTATTTATGATAATATTTATCACATTATTTCATTGTGAGTTGTTGTCATTGTACAGAAAGACCAAAAGCCAAAGTGACCATCAAACCTGATCAACGTGTATTCAGAGGAGACACGGTCACTCTCAGATGTGACATTGATGGTGAAGGAGTCACTAACTGGCGGTACAGCTGGTATAAAGACGATTCAGTCAATGTTTTCAGTGAACTACAGGAACACACATTCAGTGCTGTTACTGAGTCTGACGCAGGTAAATACTCCTGTTATGGAGAAGAGAGTGGAGGATCACGCAGATCACGGCACAGTGATGCAGTTACACTGACAGTATCTGGTGAGTTTTATTATTTCTTATACTGTATGCAAAAAATGTCTATGACTGCTTAATTTCAGATCCCAGAGCAGTTTCAACATATTCAGATGTTAAGGGTCAAGGACCAAACTCATCTAGCCAATTTTCTGTAACTTTGCACTGATTGTTCTTCAAATTGAAGATGATTTCAGCTTCTGAAGTCTTGACCATCAGGCAATGTGAAGTATATTGTCAACCATTTGTAAAAAAAAAAAAAAAAAATTGTCAAACAAGGTTTCACAAGATTTTTATTATTTTTTATTATTTTATTATTGCTTTGCTACCATTGATAAATTGCACCCTAACAAAGTTGTCATGACTTTTCTGTGATTCAATACACTTTGTACTGTAGCTCTCATTTCAATTTTGTTTGGTCACTGCACCACCGACTGGTCAGAAGCTAAATTTACTGGAAACTCTAGTACCTATTCAAAACGTTGGTAACTGATATATCTTTGACCAGTGGTATAGATGGCAAAAGAGAGTTAGTAGGGCACCTTGTCTCCAGATATTTGATTGATGAGGGTCATAAAAATTATATCCCCACCCTCCTCCCACCCATAACTGGACACCCCCCTCACCTCGTCTAACCAGCCATCTGGTTATCCCCCCTGCGATAAGGAGGAATGCCTGTTTTGGGAAATGTGTTTTTGTGTGGGCCATTGAAATGTGCTATTAAACTTTAAAATGTGAAACTGTGTTAAATGGGAACAAAGGGAAGTTTTTATTAAAGTTTTTTCACACACACAGGCATATCAAGAAAAAGTATCAAACATATACGTAAAATGAGCGATGACCGTTTTTTTTTAGAAATGACTAAAAAACAAGTCAAGACGAGCTAGTGTTGGTAAAATAAATTTATGAAAAGGTAAAGTTAGAAAACAAAGAACAAATCAAGACACGTTAGTTAAAACAACAGCATACGATACTTGTCAAAATCTATGTTGTTTACAAAATTAGACATTAGAAACGTTCGTCAAAGTCTTGTAACATTACAATTTAAAACTAGTTAGTTTGACGAAGTTAAAGAAAAAAAAAAACACGTAGCCACTATCTAAAAATAAATTAATATCATGCCGTTAAGTAAGAAGATACTTGTCAAAATCATGTAACATTAAAATGTAAAATCAAGCTTTTGTCACAAGAAAAGTTAAACAAAATACAAAAAATAACCACGCATTTTACCATGGCGTAAAATAAATAAAAATCAGATGTTAGTTATGGTAATTAAAAACTTTGCTGTTTATAGTATCTCACGATGGCATGACGAGACCTAGAACAGTAGCGCCGTTAAACATGTAAGTAGATTAAAACTATAAACCAGAATGCAGCTCTGATGTGACTTATCTCATTAATAAACAGTTGCATTTGCTACTACTGAACTGCTGAACAAACTATCAGAATTTGTGATGTGTTAAAACGTGTCGGTATAGAGCAGATGAGGACAAAAACTACTTGCCACATATTTTCATAAAAAGAAGAACAAAATATTAAGACATCTATTTTCTGGGTCAGACCTAGTCATGAATCATTCTGCCTTTCGCTTAAAATGATGTATCAACCATAAGTCATTTACCTAAATATTGTTTAGAGAAGATTACCTCCATCAAGATTCCAGTTCCATCAAACCTCTACAAATAATCCAAAACGCTGCTGCAAGATTATTGGCCCTGGCGGTCTGTACACAGTAGCCAGAGCAAGAGATAGGACAGATTTCTTTTACATATCTGACAGTGTAACATTAAGCATAAGTATTTTGAATGAGTTAAACCTGTATCCTGTTTTCTGAGTAACATTGAGAATATCACTAAATATTGTTGTGACACTGTCGCCACGACCAATCTGACGAGGCTCATGCTTATAACAGTATTTTGGTGGAGTAGATTCATTTAGACCAAAATAATCATTTGTTTTAAGCCAGGCTTCAGTCAGACAGAGTACATCAAAACTATTATCTGTGATTATTTCATTTACAATAACTGCTTTCGGTGTGAGTGATCGGATGTTTAGGAGCCCAAGCTTTAAAAATAGTTTTGTTCATTTATTTTGCATTTTTCTGGTTTAATCACGATCAGATTTTTTCTTGATCCTGCATTAAATTAATATTTTGACCTCACTATTCGGGGAACAGATACAGTCTGTATAGATTGGACACTGCACGTACTTCTATCATTTAAGTGGCTAGAATAAAAGTCATCATAGCAGTTATTTGAAAATTGGCTTACTAGTCAGATGGAGCGTAGCGTCCTGGAAATGTTGTACGACAGGAGTTCTGCTCTGATTCTGCTGGGGTGCAGGCCATCAGCACGGAAAAGTCTAGGTTGCTCCCAGAAAATATTCCAATTCCATTCGTTTAAAGCAAACATACTTCTGAACCTTTCGTGTCCTCGTCGATATGTGGGAAGAGGTCCTGACACGATGATTGTCGTCGCGGGCGATGTGCTGCGTACCGTCTCGATCAGGCTCCTGAAGTCCCTCTTCAGTGTCTCCGTCTGCCACAGCTTGGTGTCATTAACCCCCGCGTGAATCACAACAGCTGCAACGCTCTCATCATCCTTCAGGATCGCGGGTATCTGCGCAGAAACATCAAGAATACGAGCATCAGGGAAACAGTGAGTGTGCACTTTACCTGGACTATTGAGTCTCCGATGATCACAGCGTAAAGTTCTGTCTCGCAGAGAGGAGCGAAGCGGTTACAGGAGGAGATCTCGAAGACCGGAGGAGGAGAAGTTGTCGACCAGGGCCTGGATCGCGTCTTCCGCTGCTGGACCAAGGATCCTGGGTTTCCCGGCGCTAGAGTAAAGGACATCTGGGAAGATCGCGTCCTGGGTGCACGAGGCCTGTGCAGAGAAACACATGGAGTAGAGGTGGTGGGAGTGTTAGCAGCGTGCTGCATACTTACCCCGAACTTGTGAGCCTGGGATGTTTCCAGCGTTGCTTTCCGTTTCCTCAGCTGGGCCTGCTTCCCAAGCAGCTCGTGGATCTGTCTCTCCATGACCTCCAGCTCCAGCTGCACCGAATGCAGCTCGAATGTGTCCTCACCTGCACTCAAAGGTAGACACACATTTTTATGACCCTCATCAATCAAATAACTGGAGACAAGGTGCCCTACTATCTCTCTGGCAAAGTAGGAAGATCTAAGGGTTGTTAATCTAAAGGTTATGGGTTTGAACCCTGCTTAGGGTGATTTTTACACCATTAACTCTTTGCATTACTCCATGTCAGTGCTGACCTAACTTGTCCCGTAATTGCTGCTAGTAGCTGTATTTTTTACATTGTCTGTGAAATCAAGAAATCATTGATGACAGAGAGTGGATGAGACTTTCTGCAAAAAAAAAAAAAAACTCATGCTACTATTGAATTTATACTGACAGATCTTCCCAAACCAACTGTAACTGTTGAGCCACAAAGTTCAGTTTTCATTGGAGACACAGTTATTCTGAGATGTGAGGTGGATCAAACTTGGGTTACATGGGAATTTATCTGGATAAAAGACTCAACAAAAACTCAATTGATTGAAGCTGCAACTAAAACAATTGATTCAGTGAAATTATCTGATGGAGGAGAGTACAGGTGCAGAGCACGAAGGGAAGGATATTACACACATCACAGTGAACCAGTAACAGTGACAATATACGGCAAGTATTTTTCCTTTTCTCTGAGTTCAACAATTCAAACAGTTCCTAATGCTCCTCGGTGTAATACACCCCATCTGATGAAACTCAAATAAAAACAGCGACTAGGAACCGTTGTCATAAATGGTCAATTCGTTTTTAACATTAAACAAGAGTCATATAAACATTAAGTATTATGCTACAATATTCTACCTGGAAAAAACAAGAACTTATATTCCCTAATAATATTCCCTTTGGAATCCATGGGCTTCCACACTAATTTATTAACTTCAGTACTTTTGTAATTTGAGTGGTACTGGTAGGTTTCTGTGGGATATACAAGAATGACGCGCTTCGTCTTTGTGTCATTACATCTTGTCTGTAAAAATAAATAAAGAGTCCCAGCTAGTAGATATTGCATATGAGGATGCTGTGGGTGGCAGATCATTAACAGCCTTTTCTCACAGCAGCTAGAATAATTAAATGTATTAATTGGATTGAAGATTGTAATCCAGAAAGGTCAATGTGACAATCAACTGGAGATTCACCCATAGTGACTAGTAGTCTACAGGTAACACTTATACACACTAAATACAACAGTCACGCAATGCTGATGTTGTTAACATTTTAAAAACAAAGTATAACAATAATAATCATTTGCATGGTTTGATGTCATATGAGCGAAACGTTAGATTTAATCACCAGTGTGATTTATTGTAATGTTATTTTTTCTAGTAGTCAGAACAAAAGTGGTAAACATGTTACTTACTTGTTCAGATGACATTTTCCAGTGAAAACTCTTATTTGGGTCATACTTCCAAGATGTAGAATCTGTGATTCCGAAGTACAGTGAATATCCACACCAGTGTGATGACTGACAGCCACACATACTCCTCAAAACTTTAAATTCATCTGCACTAAGGAGCCATGGAGATGCACAACCCACGTAAAGATAATAATTCTGCAAATAACTGCAATTGCAGGTTTCAAACAGAAATGGCAACAAAGAGGCAAAACTTAAGGCCTCCAGCTTTAATTAAATAGTTAATATTGCTGAAATACAAAATTCAAGGAACTGTTTTGACTAGCCTAAATCGATCCTCATCTTTTATAAAGGGTGTTGCTCAATTGCACAGAGTTCTTTGAAGCCGTCTGTCAAGATTTCTACTGATGAATCCGCTTCAAGGACTGGAATTATTTGTTCATACAGTAACTGTACATACAACTGTAACTGTAAACAACACTTTTTTCATTGTGAATTGTTGTCATTGTACAGAAAGACCAAAAGCTAAAGTGACCATTAAACCTGATCAACATGTATTCAGAGGAGACACAGTCACTCTCAGATGTGACATTAATGGTGAAGGAGTCACTAACTGGCGGTACAGCTGGTATAAAGACGATTCAGTCAGTGTTTTCAGTGAACTTCAGGAACACACATTCAGGTCTGCTGCTGTGTCTGATGCGGGAAAATACGCCTGCTATGGAGTAGAGAGTGGAGGATCACGCAGCTCACAACACAGTGATTCAGTTACACTGACAGTATCAGGTGAGTTTGATCATATACTCTTATACACGTTTAACATTTTATTAAGTAGCGATTTGTCAATTCCAGATCTCAGAGCAGTTTTAAGTGTTTCTACGCAGAAGTGGTTGACTGAAGGAGACCCAGTGACTCTGATCTGTGAGGTTAACAGGTCATTTACAGGCTGGACATTCAGCTGGTACTTTGTATTGATTTCATTTGGTAAGACTGAATGTGATTCACTTGTTAATATGTTTTTTATTTAATGTCAAAAATATGATTTAACATGAGTCAACGGTGGTTCATTGGGTTTATGAAGTGCAATTTAAGTGCTGCAAGGCTTTAAAAACAAGTTTTCCAAATGAGTAGTCCTATCCTAAACACATTTAGCCAACAATAGTGTGTCAGACTGGTCTGCACAAAAAGAGCAACTTTTGATAGTGCCATAGAATCAGTGTTTACACTCTTCATAAAAAATATATAGCTATGAATGGCTTGCATATAGTCTTCTGCATATTAGACTGGGGTAGAGACAGTGTTTTAAGCTTATATTACCTTTAAAGATCAAATTAGGTAGATATACGTGTTTAAGGTGACAACTACTGTACACATTCTCACTTCATGCAGACTACAGCAGTCATAATTATAAGCTACTCTCAGACAGCAGTAGAGGAGCTGGAGGAAACTACACTGTCAGTTCTGCTGCTCAACATCACACAGGAGCTTATGTGTGCAGAGCAGGGAGAAGAAAGCCAGTGTATTATACAACCATCAGCAACACACAACCACTATGGGTCACTGGTGAGTTCAAACAACTTTTTGGGATTCATATTTAGGGGTTTATATTTAGCAAAGAAAATTTTTCTTGGCTAAATTTTAAACATTGAAGCTGTTACTTCCTTTTCAGGTGTTTCTCCTCCAGTCTCTCTGATCATCAGTCCCAGCAGAACTCAACACTTCACATATGTCTCTCTCTCTCTGAGCTGTGAGGACCAGAGTAACTCTGATAGATGGCGAGTGAGAAGATACACAGACAGTTGGGGGCTGGAAGATTGTTCGTCATCACTGTGGGGATCACAAACAGGATCTACATGTACAATCAGTTCCACTATCGCATCAGACACTGGAGTGTACTGGTGTCAGTCTGAATCTGGAGAGAACAGTCATCCCGTTAATATCACTGTACACTGTGAGTCTGTGTTTATTCATTTCACTGACAGTTTACATATCAATGCATAAAGTAATTTGATTAAACAAGTTCAGAAAGCATTAGATCTGGGGCCTTCAACCATTTTGAGTCCAAGGACCACCTGGTACTGTACACATGGTAGGAAACTGAGTTGCATTTTAAGCCTGGTGAATTACGGACTGGAAAACTCTATGTCGTAGCCATCCCGGTCTATGACTTTCCTTTGGGCCATACTCCTTCTAGTAGGTACTCAACCACTCCAACGTCGCCATTTGAGAATCACTTGGATACATACCTGTCAACACTTGCGTGCCAAAATCCGGGAGACCCTCGCGGGGGGGGTTGGGGGTACAAATAAGTGCATACATAATAAGTCATTACTAATAAAAATAAAAAGAGTAGGCTAATAACGTGACTTACTCCTGTTTCTTTATTATTTTTATTATAACTGTTACATATATATTTTTAAAAAAAATTAAACAGAAAACACTGTGGAACAAATTACATTACATTACGTTTTAACATTGTACATAACATTAACATTGTGTGTTTATAGTATGTGCTGCCCTTCTGTGCCTCGGCTGCATGAATGTGCTGCTGTGATTTAATAAGCTGAGGTATGTTGTTTTTCCCACCGTGACCGATAGTAAAATCAGTGCAACACACTTTCAAAAGGCGTGGGCGTCGTTTACATGGCTTCGAGACAAGAAATGTAATTCTTCCGTCCAGCTGTTGTTAAATTTACAAATATTTGTTTTCTTCGCCGGAGAACCACCTGACTCTTCTTATTCCATTTCTACCACTGATGCTAGATCCAACTTCCCGCGCCTACTACCTGCACAAAAATCTACAGCGCAACTGGGTTGTAGGTTGCCAGGTTGAGGTCACAAATGGTTTGAAATGTGTGTATTGTGTCGATTGTGTGAGGTGATGCGTTTCATACAAGATCTGGCAACTGTACAACCTTGGAATAAAATATTGATGTGATTATTCATATAACTAGATTTAAGCCATACAAATTACGGGAGTTTCCCGGGAGAAATAACTAAACGGGAGGGGGGCGGGAGATGGGTGTGAAATACGGGAGACTCCCGGGAAAAACAGGAGTGTTGACAGGTATGCTTGGATAGCATACACCAGCCCATCATCCAGGACCAGTGGAAAAGGACCATCGGCCGTACTGGACTCTGAGGAAGGAGGAGACAAGAGGGTTTGTGAGGTTTTAAAAAAGTAAACATGGAAGGTAGGATTAATCCTGTAGTGAGTGAGTTGTAGTTGAAATCTGACTGCAAGATGGTAAAGGGGTCAATGAACCAGGGACTTTTCCCAATGCACTTTCGGCTGGGCAACCAGAACCTGATGTCTTGATATCCTTGGTGTAGAACCTCTTCCACATACTCCTCCATGACCTTTTGTTCAGGAAGTGAAAGGGGTAGAACCTCTCTCTGGGCTATAGACTCATTTTTGTGAGATACTGTATACTGACTATTTACAATCCACACACATTTTCTCTGTTTCTGTAGTTTTTGTGATTTTGGAGAGTCCTGCTCATCCTGTGACTGAAGGAGATTCTCTGACTCTACGCTGTTTATCTATACATTCAACCCCACCAAACCTCATAGCTGATTTCTATAAAGATGGATTACTCATCCAGAATCAAACTACAGAGATGATCATCTCTAATGTCTTAAAGTCACATGAGGGTTACTACTACTGCAAACACCCAAAGAGAGGAGAGTCACCCAAGAGCTGGATCTCAGTCAGAAGAGTCTCAAATGAAAACTGCTGTACACGTAAGCTGATTTATTTCTTCATATGTCCTCATTCACATATAGTGCTTAATGAGAATACTCATAAGCCACATGTTCAAATAAGACATGACAGCATGAAAGTACGCAGCCAATGAAAAACACAAGTTGCTTGCCACACAGCAACAAAACATAACATGAATGCACACAGCCTATTAAAACATGAACTGCGTGCAACAATACAAAACACAACACATGTGGAGAGGAGAGACCGCACGATCACTCAACAAGACAGAACAGGGAGCGCGAGTGTCCGAACCCCCGACACGAAACCAAAACTCATGACATGAGTGCCGGGAATCCGAACACCACACTCCAACACGAAACAGACGAGAGAGCGCACGGCTCGAGCACACTCGAAGCCACGTGCTCACATGGAAACAGGACATGACGGGAGTGTCAGGGCTCTTTCACAAAGCCATAAATAACACTTGACCGAAGTGACAGAACCCTGACAGTTATATTTAGATTACAGTAAATGCATACTTCTATACAAACTGCACGTTAAATATACTATTTAATATATCTAAGTATTTTTACGCAGTATTGTCCCTTGAGAAATCATACTAAAATATTTGCTGAAATGTGAGGGGTGTTCTCATTTTTGTGAGATACTGTATACTGACTATTTACAATCCACACACATTTTCTCTGTTTCTGTAGCTGGTGTGATTTTGGAGAGTCCTGCTCATCCTGTGACTGAAGGAGATTCTTTGACTCTACACTGTTTATCTAAATATTCAACCCCACCAAAGCTCATAGCTGATTTCTATAAAGATGGATCACTCATCCAGAATCAAGCTACAGAGATGATCATCTCTAATGTCTTAAAGTCACATGAGGGTTTCTACTACTGCAAACACCCAGAAAGAGGAGAGTCACCCAAGAGCTGGATCTCAGTCAGAGGAGCTTCAAATGAAAGCTGCTGTACACGTAAGCTGATTTATTTCTTCATATGTCTTCATTTACATATGAAGAGCTCTTTTCCAAAACGCGATAAACGCCAAATTTAAAAAAATGAGTTCGTCATGCCATTTTGCTGTGTACTGAACCTATTCACTGCTCCATCAATGTTTCATGCCAAATCGCTATATTTCCTTGTTTAAAATGTACTGCAAGATGCAGTTCTTTTCCAAACCGCTATAGGCGCCGAACCTGTTTTTAGCCTAAATGCGATATGTCCTCTCGACCAATCAGAATTCGTTCGATGCAATCCAACATGGTGACGCTTTGAAGCGTTTGTTTGTGCTCAGTCTTCAAAATGAGTGCTTTAAACTCTAATAACACTTTTGATGGCCTGGATGAGCCAGTGAGACCTACACCTGGGGGTAGAAAACGCAGACTGGACAAAGAAAATCACAAAAAACAACAAAAAAAGAAGGTTCCCCTCCGGGAACATCGAGCTGCGTCGAGACGCTAGGGGAACGCCATCAGCGTTGTCCAGCTCTGAATCATATGTGTAATCAGTCAAAATTGACGGCCAGGCGTCCAGGTGCGGTGGCGTCACGACCAGGATGCTTAAAAGCACGTGATGTGCAGCCGGCGCCAGCTTTTTGTCATTCAGCAAAGCTCTCTGTGTGTGTCAGTCGAATGTGTTCTGTGAGTCTGTTACTATCAGATAGGAAATAAGAAAGTTTATTCTTAAAAGATAGGCAAAGAAAGACTAGAAGCAGACATATCAAAGGCCAATGAGGGCGAAAGTAGATCACGTTACAGACTGTGTGTTCCTCTCTGACTGGAGGCGAAAACTCTCTTTGAGGAGGGAGTTTTCACCTGCGTCCTCGCAGCACCTGCCACGCTGCCGCTGAGGCGGAGCAGTGGCTGTGCTCGCAGATGATTAGATGGGAAGATTAAGACGGGTGATCCCCTATCTTCTTTTCCCATCAGATCCAGCGTCCGCTGTAATGCATTGTGCTCCCGCCGGGCACGCTCCGAGGAGTGTGTCCGCGCCTATGATCTCCCAGTCCCGCTGCTGCTGAGGCACCGCGGTGAGTGAGATCACGGAATCGCATAGATCTGGCGGACGGGTTGGAGACGGGTTCGCCCTATTTCCACCTGTATTCCCCAGGTCTAGCGCTCTCTCGGGATACACACAGTTTTTGCGATGATCTGGCTGGAGGCGAAAACTCTCTTTGAGGAGGGAGTTTTCACCTGCGCTCCTCGCAGCACCTGCCACGCTGCCGCTGAGGCGGAGCAGTGGCTGTGCTGAGATGGATTAGATGGGAGATTAAGACGGGTGATCCCTATCTTCTTTCCCATCAGATCCAGCGTCCGCTGCAATGCATTGTGCTCCCGCCGGCACGCTCCGAGTGTGTCCGCGCCTATGAATCTCGCGCCCCGCTGCTGCTGAGGCACCGCGGCGAGTGAGATCACGGGATCGCACATAGATCTGGCGGACGGGTTGGAGACGGGTTCGCCTTATTTCCACCTGTATTCCCCAGGTCTAGCGCTCTCCGGGCGGAAACCTAAGCTGTAGTTCTTCCCCTTGAGTGAGAGTCGCTAATCTGCAGCAGTTTCTCTCCAAGAAGATTTATTTGTTTTGTTCCGAAGCTCGCGTTGCGAGGCAACGCGCGCATTATGGTGATTCTCGGTTCATTTATGCACTTCAGACCGTGTTTACTTGTCTGGGTGTTTGCCTGCATTTAATTTTGAATAATTAACTATGCATTTTATCCGACTATGAAAGTTAGATATATATTTATACATATATATATATATTGTAGAGAAATATATACAATTATATATCGTATATGACATACAAGAGCCTCTTGGGATGCTTCTCAAGTGAGAGCACAATGTTTACCTCTCTTCCTCCAAGGAGGTTGAGGTGGTCAGCTTGGGCTGCTGGGCGGAGCAGCCCCAATTGTGTTCCAGCTCCTTATTCGGGAATGTCACTTCGTACTCGCCAGAATCGAGTCAGAGTGACGCGCCCGGCCAAGACGGATCTGCGGATCGATAGTCTTCGGCCAGAACGCCCTGATGCAGGGCCTTGAGGGCCGGCCCCTCTGGGGAAGAGCGGTGTACACCGCATTACACGGTGCCCGTCTCTCCTCAGTGCCCTCAGGAGATCAGTCTGCTAACCCTGCCAGTGTTCTAGGGCACAGCGGTCTTCAGCGAGCGCTTCTCTCAGTCTCTTCCGCCCAGAAATGTAGCGGAGAGGGGAGGCTCGCTACCCCTTCGGGGGTCTCTAGAGCAGCTAGATCGGCCGTCCCCTGCCGGTCCTCCGTTCCAGGGCACCGAGCTAGCCGCTCTAAGTACACCAGAGGCCAGTCTCAAGAGACTGGTTCCCTTAGTAAGTCACCTGGCGGTGTGGGAGCCCTTGCCAAGCGTGTCTTATTGGGGTCTGCCTGAGCAGACTCTGGTTCCTAGTCTTCCTTAGAGATGACGTAGGTCTGAGGACCGTCATTTCCAATAGGAGGCTTCTGAGGCAGTCCTGATGCCAAAGCCCAGGACTGGTGAGGGCAGGCCCCTCTGGGGAAGAGCGGTGTACACCGCATTACACGGTGCCCGTCTCTCCTCAGTGCCCTCAGGAGATCAGTCTGCTAACCCTGCCAGTGTTCCAGGGCGCAGCGGTCTCCAGCGAGCGTTTCTCTCAGTCTCTTCCGCCCAGAAATGTAGCGGAGCTGGGAGGCCCGCCACCCCTTCGGGGGTCTCTAGAGCAGCTAGATCGGCCGTCCCCTGCCGGCCTCCGTTCCAGGGCACCGTGCTAGCCGCTCTAAGTACACCAGAGGCCAGTCTCGAGAGACTGGTTCCCTTAGTAGGCCACCCGGCGGTTTGGGAGCCCCTGCCAAGCGTGTCTCATTGGGATCTGCCTGAGCAGACTCTGGTTCCTAGTCTGAGGCCTTAGAGATGACGTGGGTCTGAGGACCGTCATTTCCATTAGAAGGCTTCTGAGGCAGTCCTGATGCCAAGGCCCAGGACTGGTGAGGGCAAGCCCTCTGGGGAAGAGCGGTGTACACCGCATTACACACGGTGCCCGTCTCTCCTCAGTGCCCTCAGGAGATCAGTCTGCTAACCCTGCCAGTGTCCAGGGCGCAGCGGTCTCCAGCGAGCGTTTCTCTCAGTCTCTTCCGCCCAGAAATGTAGCGGAGCTGGGAAGCTCGCCACCCCTTCGGGGGTCTCTAGAGCAGCTAGATCGGCCGTCCCCTGCCGGTCCTCCGCTCCAGGGCACCGAGCTAGCCGCTCTAAGTACACACGGGTCTGAGGACCGTCGTTCCCTTAGGAGACTTCTAAGGCAGTCCTGATGCTACATTCCAGGACTTATGAGGGCAGGCCCCCCTGGGGAAGAGCGGTTTACACCGCATTACACGGTGCCCGTCTCTCCTCAGTGCCCTCAGGAGATCAGTCTGCTAACCCTGCCAGTGTTCGCGCAGGCGGTCTCCAGCGAGCGTTTCTCTCAGTCTCTTCCGCCCAGAAATGTAGCGGAGCTGGGAGGCTCGCCACCCCTTCGGGGGTCTCTAGAGCAGCTAGATCGGCCGTCCCCTGCCGGTCCTCCGTTCCAGGGCACCGAGCTAGCCGCTCTAAGTACACCAGAGACCAGTCTCGAGAGACTGGTTCCCTTAGTAGACTATTCGGCAGCGTGGAACTGCTGCCAAATGTGTCTCGATGGGTCACGCACACTGTAGAACAAGGCTATGTGGCGCTCTGCCGCAGCCTTTCTACGGGCGAGCAAGCTCTGGTAATGGAACAAGAAGTGGGCACTCTCCTGAGGGAGGAGACCATCGAGGTGGTCCCTGCTCTAGACAAAGAGTCCAGGTTCTACAGCCGTACTTCATTGTTCCGGGGAAAGGGGTTGCGTCCGTCTTAGATCTAAGCTAACTGAACCGCTCAGTCACACGACTGAAGTTCAGAAAGCTCTCTTCGAGCACGTTCTCTCACCAGATCCGAGGACTGGTGGTCACGAGCGATCTAAAGATGCATACTCCTTCCCCATCACAGGAAGTTCCTGAAATGTGCTTTGGGGGCAAAGCGTATTAATATCGGGTTCTTCCCTTCGTAAAGGATAGGAGCAGCCATCCTGTCGAGGCAGGCATCCAGCTCCGCTAAGGGGCTGGATGCTATGGTACAATCGTGGCTGAGGCTTCGTCTGTACGCCTCCCCCGATCGCTCAGCTCCTGGGAGTTCTAGAGAGAGTGCGCATGGACGGGGTCCTTCTATTGAAAACCCTGTTCTGGCCGGGCCGAGTATAGTCTCTGACCCGATTTCTCTCCTCGACGGCTCTCCATGGGGGATTCCCGTCAGGAGGGATATCCTCTCACTGGCAGCGGGCATGATCTTTCACCCCCGCTCGGAGTTGTGGAAACTATGGGTGTGGCTCCCGAGGGGGCACAACTCATAGCCTCTGGTCTCTCAACTGAGGTTGCTGAGACCATCCTCCAATCTAGAGCTCCCTCAATAAGGAAACTGTACGCCCTGAAGTTGAGACTCCGGGTGCGGAGACCGCCAGCTTGATCCAGTTAACTGCCTGTTGGGACAGTGCTGGAGCTCTCGCAGGCCCGTTTCTCCGCAGAGTTAGCCCACTCCACCCTGAAGGTCTACGTGGCGGCTATAGCACCTACCACGCCCCTCTTGGTGGCCTCTTAATAGGCAAACTCTCTTTTTACGTTTCCTCCGGTGGAGGCCAGGGTGCTTATGCTAAGTAGTGGATCTGGATGCTCTCCTATGACCTCGAGTCCTCTGATCTCCCCTCGCCTTTGGGAATCAAGGCTCACTCTACTTAAGGTATGGCGGCCTCCAAGGCCTTCTGGCAGGTGTACCTGTGCAGGACATCTGTGACGCTGGTGGGTGGGCTACGCCCCTAACTTTCCAGGTTCTACGACCTGGCTCTGCGAGCCACCCCTGGCTTGTCTTTTCCTTGCCATAGCTGTGCACTCCACACACTAAGCAGGGATTTGCAAGTATGGCGGCGTGATATCTCGCTCCCTAGCGTCTCGACGCAGCTCGATGTTCCCGGAGGAACGTCCCAGGTTACGATGTAACCCTGGTTCCCGAGGGAACAGACGGCTGCGTCGCAGGGCCATACTTCCGGCATCCCTACTAGAGCTATGCTTCATTCCTGGAAGCTGGCGCCGCTGCACATCACGTGCTTTTAAGCATCCTGGTCGTGACGCCACCGCACCTGACGCCTGGCCAATTTTGACTGATTACACATATGATTCAGAGCTGGACAACGCTGATGGCGTTCCCCTAGCGTCTCGACGCAGCGTCTCGTTCCCTCGGGGAACCAGGGTTACATACGTAACCTGGGACGTTCTCAGGTGGCGCGTTAATACCCACTGTGGGATGTCAATGTAACAGATGTGTATACCAGTAAAGGTGGTGTTTAACCGATTGCCGCTAGAGGCTGTAGCCTTTGGCATTCCTTGTTAGAGCGCCCGCATCCCGCGCTGGAAACCTGGGTTCAAGACCCGCTCGGTGTGATGGTGCGGACCCGTGGGGGTTACATCAACACAAGGCTGGTGCGACCGGTTTATAGTATGAGTCCCTGATATCATATGTTGCATGTTCTCTTTTTTTTTAAGACACAAACCAACATTTAAAAAAAAAAAAATGTATTTGTAGCGTTTTGAAAAAAAAAAAAATCTTTGCATTTATAATCGACAATATTGTTGTTTCATTTAACAATCATTGTTTAACATGTTCAGACTGAGCCAACAGACCATTTTAACAGGATAAATTGAATATTAAAAAAATGTATGGGTCTAGGTAAAAAAATTTCCTTTTCATGAAAACTATTAAAATGGATTTATAGCGTTTTGGAAAAGAGCTCTTCATATAGTGCTTGATAAAGTGGCTGTGTTTCTCTTTTCAGTGTCTCATTCAGAATCTCAGATCTCTGTCCTCCACACACTCAGTTCTGTACTGGCAGTTTGTCCATATCTGCTAGTGACAGTCGTGTTGATTTTCAAATGCTGCAGAATGAGAGGTAAAATAGCTGACTAACTTATTACATTTTATAATCACTATATTTAATTGACCACCAAATGAGTCAGTATTATCATATCATGTATTATTTGGTTATCATCTTTGGCTTTCTTAATGAGGGTATGTTCTGTGTAAAGCTGCTTAAAAAAAGCATATTATTAATATTAAATTGAATCCATATGTTCTTATGTATCTTTTTTTACTACAAATACACAAATTCCCTCATTGACATAGACTTGCAATCCTGGTTCTAGACTTAAGGAAAAGTTAATCAGGAGTCCCCTGCCAGCGTGTTCATAAAATTCCAAGATGACCCCACCCCAGTTTCACTGTCAAGAAATAACAGTGAGAAATACAATAAAATACAGCCAGTAATATAATAATAATAATAATAATAAAAACATGAAAAATACAATAGAAAAAAATAGATACAAATGAAATAATTTAGTCTACTAAAACTAATAGCCTATTATACAGAATTTGAATAAAATAACCAAATGTAAAAACAAAACACTGCATAGTCTTCACCATATGAATTTAATTTCCATTACTTGGATTACTAAAGTTAATCAGTAAAGAGCAATGAATCATTTTCTTTTTCTGTTGTTATTTGATTAGCATTAAATTACAGAAACAGCATCAGGTTTATTAGGCAGCTTCATTTTAAAAGGGTCATATGATGTTGCTAAAAAAGTATATTATTTTGTGTATTTGGTGTAATGCAATTTGTTTACGTGGTTCGAGGTTCAAAAAACACATTATTTTCCACATACTGTGTACATTATTGTTGCTCCTCTATGTTTTGCTTTTTTAGCTTTGATTTTTACAAAGCTCATCGCTCTGAGAAGCGAGGTGTTCTCTGATTGGCTAGCTGTCAGTCTGTTGTGATTGGCCGAATATCTCAAGCGTGTGACGGAAATGTCACTCCCCTTACCATATCAACACCGGCGCTGCATTGTACAGTCGACGTTAGGGATGGCTCCGCTCAATTTGTGCTTTAATATACTTTTTTACGTATTTTTACTTTCTCTTTTTACACGCATAACGTCTGCACTATTTATATACGACAGAAGAACACTTTTGGACATTGGACACCACTGCACTAACCTGCTTCAGGACACTTTATCCACGGATCCAGCGTGGCCATTGGAGATACTTCGGACCGCCGAAGTTAACAAAGGCCGCCTCAATAATCCCAGGCGGCGAAGGAAACACCGCGGGAGACGTGCTGGAATACGCAACAGACTGAGGAAAAGGGCTCACAGTCCTCCTCTACCGAGTATTCTGCTCGCTAATGTACAATCCTTGGAGAATAAGATGGACGATCTTAGAGCCAGGATTAGTTTCCAACGGGACATCAGAGACTGTAACATCCTCTGTTTGACCGAAACATGGCTTATGCCCTCGGTCCCGGACAACGCTGTAACGCCGTCTGATAACTTTTCTGTTTTACGGATGGACAGAACAGCCGAGGCTGGAAAAACCAAAGGTGGTGGAGTGTGTTTCATGATCAACAAGAAATGGTGTGACCCCAGGAATATCTCCATTCTGTCGCGTTCCTGCTCGGCTCATCTGGAACATCTCTCCATTATCTGCCGCCCATTCTACCTCCCCCGGGAGTTTACATCGATCATCATCACTGCCGTATATATACCACCACAAGCAGATACTAGCGTGGCTTTGTCCATACTTCACGACGAGCTCAGCGGCTATATCAACAAGCACCCTGACGCTGCCTCCATCATAGCTGGGGACTTTAACAAAGCCAACCTCAAAAAAGTCATGCCAAACTTTCACCAACATATATCCTGCCCAACTAGAGGACAGAATACACTGGATCATTGCTACACCCAGTTTAAGAATGCCTACAAAGCTCGTTCCCTGCCGGCTTTTGGCAAATCAGACCACGCGGCCATATTTCTCACACCGGAATATAAACAACGGATCGTTCAGAGACCCCCGGTGGAGAGGGAAGTGACGCGCTGGTCCGCCCACTCTGAAGCTATGCTACAGGCGTCTCTTGATGACGTCGACTGGGACATGTTCCGGGCGAGTTCAACTGACGTCAGCGAATTCACGGATGTAGCAGTAAGCTTTATCAACACGCTAACCGAGCAAGCCACCGAAACAGTAACAATAAGGACATTCTCCAATCAGAAACCGTGGGTGGACAGATCAATCCGTGATGCGGTTAACCATCGCACTGCCGCATACAATGCTGGTCTTTTGTCGGGGAACATGAGCGAATACAAAACAGCGTGTTATGCTCTCCGGCGTGCAATAAGAGCCGCTAAACGCCGGTACAGGGAGAGAATTGAGTCACATTTCCAGCTCAATGACTCTCGACGCATGTGGCAGGGACTGAAGACCATCTGTTCCTCTGGAAATAACTCTTCCGCGGAGGTGAGAGCAGATCCGCTGCTGGCCGAGGAGCTAAACACTTTCTACGGCCGCTTTGAATGTAACGTTAATGGCGGCGCGATCCTGCCGAACAGCTCGTCAGGAAGCAGCAGACAGAGCAGCGATGGTTTTGCTATCACTTTTTCAGAGGATGACGTTCGGAGGGAACTAAAGAGAGTGAACGTAAGGAAAGCAGCAGGACCTGATGGGATTACTGGCCGCGTTCTGAGGTCCTGTGCTGATCAGCTTGCTGGTTTGTTTACTTCCATCTTTAATGAGTCCCTTGCTACCTCTGTTGTTCCCACCTCCTTTAAAAAATCTGTCATAATCCCTGTGCCTAAGAACAGTAAACCCTCTTGCCTGAATGACTACCGTCCAGTTGCCCTCACATCGACAGTCATGAAGGTTTTTGAGAGACTCTTAAAGAAACACATTTGCTCCTCCATCCCTGCTACCTTGGACCCTCTTCAGTTTGCCTATCGGCCAAATAGGTCTACTGATGATGCCATCTCCCAGGTACTGCACTCCTCCCTCACTCACATCGACAGCAAAAATGGCAACTATGTCAGGCTGCTATTCATCGACTATAGCTCAGCTTTCAACACTATAGTCCCCACCAAGCTAGCTGTCAAACTATCAGACCTCGGCCTAAACACTTCACTCTGTGACTGGATCCAAGATTTCCTCACCGCCAGACCACAAGTGGTGAAAGTCGGCCAGTTCACCTCCAACTCTATCACCCTGAATGTAGGAGCCCCACAGGGCTGTGTACTGAGCCCCCTGCTATACTCTCTATACACCCACGACTGCGTGTCCTCACACAGCTCCACTTCCATTGTTAAATTTGCTGACGATACTGTGGTTCTGGGCCTCGTTTCCAACAATGATGAGGCCGCATACTTGGATGAGGTGGAGAGACTTACATCATGGTGCCAGGACAACTGTCTCTCTCTGAACGTGAGCAAAACCAAAGAGCTGATTGTAGACTTCAGGAAGAGACAGCTGCAGCCCTACACTCCTCTTATGATCAGCGGGACCCCTGTGGAGAGGGTGAGCAGCTTCAAGTACCTCGGTGTAAACATCTCCGAGGACCTGACATGGACTGCACACATCCAAACACAGATCAAGAAAGCCAGGCAAAGACTGTACCATCTGCGACAGCTGAAGAAATTCAGGGTCTCACCAGCTATCCTGAAAACTTTCTATTCAGGGGCCATAGAAAGTGTACTGACTCAGTGCATCTCAGTGTGGTATAATAATGCCACAAACCAGGACTGCAAAGCTCTGCAGAGAGTCGTGCGCTTAGCTGAGCGCATCTCAGGGTCTAATCTCCCCTCTCTGCAGGACATCTACCTCAAACGCTGCAGAAGCAGAACTGCAAAAATCATCAAGGACTCGAATCACCCCGGTAACCACCGTTTCATTTTACTGCCATCTGGCAGGCGCTACAGGAGCATGTTGGCTAAAACTGAAAGACTGAGGAGGAGTTTCTTCCCCCAGGCCATCAGGCTCCTAAACTCAGTCTCATAACATCATAACATCCACAGGACTCAATTTAATAAACTGTAATCACATCCATTATTCCCCATCATCCACACTGCTGCTTTGTGTACATCCCCGGTACAACCTATTTGCACATTCTCTTGCACTGCACACTTTATCTCATTGCACATCTTACCCCTTATTTTATTTCATTATTTGTTTCTTATTTCATTCTCACCATATTTGTATATATATATATATATACTCTCTCGTGTTTTGTTTAATAGTTTTTATTGCTTTTATGTTATTTTTATTTTATTATTATATTTTTATTTTTTTTTGCACTTTCCATTGAGCGGACCTGTCCTGACTAACATTTCACTACTTATTATACCCTGTATGATTGTGTATGTGACAAATAATAAAGAACCTTGAACCTTGAACCTTGAACCTTACCATGTTGTGTGTGATGCCGTGTCCCGGCGCGACGAGACTATAACAATAAAACCTCTGCTCAAAACTGATGTTTGAATAGTCAGTAGCAAAATCATTAAATTTCAAAACTTACTTACGTCAGAAGCACCAGACTGTCCTTACGACGTTGGAATTGCCCCACTTTATAGTATTTACAACAATTCATAGCGTTCACATTGAAGGCTACTACTACTACTAGGTTCAGGAAACCTAGGAGAGAGGTCCTCCGTAAAATGCGCTGCACACACTCGAATATTTGTGCTGTACTTTTCTGGAACAGTGTTGTAAATATAACTTAACCACTGATTTCTAGTTGTGTACTCATTTGGAAGGCCAAACAAAATACTTTCGCTTTTACAACGAAACACACAGCGTTTCCACGACATGGCGGTGGCAACAAAAATACTACAGTGAGATTAAAAGTTATGCCTTCTTTCATTACATATACATTTGGACGGTGTGATGCAAATCTTCCCACACTGTGACATAGACATGTGGAGGCATGTTTAAATGAGCCATTTTAGGAAGGCGTCGCAGAATCTTAACTTTTATAAAGAATATCTCTTTGGGTTTGAGACTTTAATCTTTGTAACTTTACAGATCTTATAAATGCACAAACAGCTTGTAACACTCCAAAGACAAAGAAAAACATGAAATCACATCAAATGGCCCCTAATTCACAGATCTAATATACTGACAAGGAAGGTGACAGCGCACCGTTTTCAGGGGCAGGAATGGATTGTGGCATTGTGTTTTTATAATTGTTGTAAGCCTAAATAAAAAATGAAACTAAAACCCTATTACTGGCATATCCCTAGCCATTAAATCGTATTTGAGAGCAAGGGAACCATTGGTGGTTAGGGGGTCCTATGCAACTTGCATACTTATGTTGCATACTTATAGTTGCATAAATGCATTTTGTTGTGTACTCTAGTCAAATGTATATTACTTTCAAACATGATGGAAGTTAATAATACAGAAAGAAGAAAAATACATAAACACAAATGCTGATAATATTGTTTTTTGTGTATTTAACAGTTACATCTGTTGAAGAGGAAGAAACTTCAATCTGACATCAATCTGTTGTGACAGTGAAAAAACGTCAGCTTTACTTTTGGAGTGACAACTGCAATTTAATGCAAAAATTAATCCTTTTACTGATTGTTCGGTGTGCGCATGAAATACAGGAGTCACTCCTGATTCACGATGACTAACCTTTTGGCATTTTTCAGTTGTTGATGTCAACATGAGCATTACCAGCCAACTTGATTTCCATTGATTTTTTTCGCCATTTTTACATATGGTAATATGGACCAAATCTCTCTGTGCTTTCCCAACCTTCACTGAGTTTTAGCATCACAAGTACATGACCAGTGGCGCCTGCAGGTGTACGACTGTACGCACTGTGCGTACCATGAGCTGAGGTTTGCCCCACAAACATTTCAGCATTTAGTAGCTATATGTGTTCTGTATCTCTGTCGACTGAACCAGCCATGCCATTAATTATGGATTTATCAGCCTTTTGCACACCAAAGCAAATTTCTGCATGTAAATATTATGCAAATAGAAACAGAAAATTGTGCTGTAAATGCACCTTTATCATGAAATCAGGTTAGCCTACAACAATTAATTAGGCTTATTTACAAATGGGAATACAATAAATTCATGACGATGTTTTACATTCAAGCTAGGCTACCCATATTGTTTATAGTGAAACGATCTTTAAAAGCATCTAGAATGCAATAAAGTAATGTTTAAAGCTGTTTTTAAAGCATTTGTTGCATGGATTACAAAAAGTATAATAATAGGCTAAATAATTCACATATCAGACAAAATTTTGTTGCAGCAAATCTTAAAAATGTTAAGGTATTCAGAACAGAGTAACATAAAAATCAGAATATATATGAGGCTATACAATTATAGTAGCCTATGCCATTATAATTTGTGTTTTATTTTTTTATTATATAGAATTATAAAACAAAATGCAAATTGTAATCGGGCCAGTTTTAGGCTTTTCCTTATTTTTATATTTTAGACACCCATCAATGATGGTGATGAAAAATCTTTAGAGAGATTTGCATCGTTATGGATTACTGAAAGAGTTTCTATTTTCGATTTGAATTATTTCGTTTTAAAGTAGTAATTTAAAGCTTTCTATAGATATATATTTTGATCATGTCTGTGAGGCAATTCGCAGAGTTTCAGTTCATCATTGTGAAGCGCTCCTGTTCAAGAGACAGCAGAAAGCGCATCCTGTTTTCCTATTTATTTTATAAAAGTACAACGTTTTGTTGATATTATGAGTGCACACAAATTAAAGTATACCCTTTACAGTTCAGAATGAGGTATTACTCTTATGAACAAAAAAAATATGGCGCATTTTAAGTTGTTTCCACTGTTAGAAAAAATGCAAGTGATCGCTGGCCGTTCCATGTCCTGCAGAGCGTGCTTCAGCTTCACCCGCAAACGATTGGATAATATGCGTCTAGCAGCGCACACAGGGCTGCTGCTGGCCAAATGGGTGCCCTAAGCAGAATTGTATTGTTGTGCCCCTTCCCCAAATATTATGGATGTAAAAAAAAAAACTATGGGGATCAAAATAGACCTTTAATAAAATGTAAATGTAAATAAATAAATTAAACACATTATAATTAAAACTGTATTATTTACAAATTACAATTGTAGCTATAATTGTATAGGCTATTATTTTATTCATACAATTGTCTGATTGATTTTATCTAAAGCATTCAAAAATCATCCAAAGCAAATTAAGAAATTTTACTACAATAAAACCATGGTTAATTTCTGTAAGGGTTGTAATGTTCACATGTTTTTGTTGAAGAAATTATAGAGGCTGTAGCCTTTCTATTGTAAAAAGGTGGCCAAAAATGTAAGATTAAGTGGATATTTGAATTAGCCTAAATGTTTGATCATCCTGTAACTGTAACAGCAACAATTACCAGGCATTTGGTTCTCTTTAAAGGCATTTGTAATAATTTTTTGTATTACATTATGTATTTTAAATGTGTTATGCAATGAAAACATATAATTATTACTTAACCAACCATTATTGTCTCGTTTTATATCATGCATTTTAAGTAATTTTATAGGCTGTTGTTGGCTTAGGTCTGTTTTTATAACCATAAAAAATATTTTCTTAATACCATCTTAATTCTTTGTAAACTATTATTTGAAGTAGCCTAACAAAAGCATGGTTACTTTGTGGATATCACCCATACAAGAACTATGATTTTTGGTTTTATTCATAAAAACCATGGCGAATTTTTGTAAGGGAACATGGAAATTCGGAGAGAATTCTAGATGCGTTGTTGGTGGTTATTAAATTATTACCGAAATTAAAACACGTTATTAACCTCAACAGCCAAATAAAAGTTCCACTGGATTATGAATGTACCTGAAGGCTTCATCTTTTGTTCCTTTTTTTTTCGGCGCCGGACTGCTGATGTCTTTTCACGGGCATAGTTGTCTATACCAATTATGTTAATTTGCATTCAGCCGCAAACATAGTGAGGTCGCTCACGCTGATGCAGGAATGGCGCATTCACCGTAAAAAAAATATATATATATCATTATATGTGTATTCATGTTTAGATTTGCATTTCTGTACATGTATATGTTTAATAGTTTAATATTAATATAGAACGAAAGTTTATTTTTTTTGAGCAACTGGGATGGTGCCCCCCCTGGGAGTTGGTGCCCTACGCAGATTGCATACTCTGCGTATAGGGAGCGGCGGTACTGAGCACACATTTATATAAACATTTAAACTAACATTTTGATATGCTTGAACTTTTTTATATCTATAGATTTTATTTTACGCATGTTGTGATGATTTGAGAAGGCCAAATTGATCAAACATAAGCGATGATCAACTCGCTGCATTGAAAAAATATTGAATTTACTATTTTTTTTTAAGGTAAGTTGTTGCAATCAATGTATTTTAGCTACATTTAAATAAACTAATTATGTTGACTAACTTTCAAAAAATATATATATTTAGGCTAAATGTAGCTAAAATAAATTGTTTGCAACCACTTTCTGTCACGGTGCACACACGAGGGAGGATTGAGGAACACAGAGACAAGGATAAACTCAAATAACAGTTTTTAATATGCAAGGCAACACCGGGGAGTAACGAGTAGACCAGACGAAATCAAACTGAACAGACAGGACTGTAAATACACAGCATAATGATAGATAATGGAACAAACACAGCTGGACAAGAATTAACTAATAATCACAATCAACGAGGACAGGAAACAAACCAAATAAGGACACAAGAGACGGGAACACAAGACACAAAAGACAAAGGACTGACACTTACCTTATAAATTTAGAAGGCATATAATTTTTTCAGTGCGTGTGCTGCTGGTTGCATGGTCGTTACTTAAAAAGCAAACAAAAAAACGTACATTTAACAAACAAAAATACTCCAAATGTTTTTCTAAAATCAGAGATTCAAAACTCGTTTGTTAAAGTTTAAGAGATTAAAGAATATGAGGAATTTCAACGCATTTCCACTGAAGTACTTTTCCATGAAATAGGACAAATAAAGGAAATGAACTTGCTCTATCAGTGTAGTCACAAGTGAAACTTGTGAAGTTACTTTATACAGTTGATAATATTTAGTGATAGAGACTCAAACATGTAAGGTCACATGTAGCCATTTTAAAAGTGTTATCTATTGATCAAACATAGGCGATGATCAACTCGCTGCAGTGAAAAAAAAATATTCATTGAATTTACAAAAAAAATTTTAAGGTAAGGTTTTTTTTTTAAGGTTTTTTAAGGTAAGTTCAAAGGACAATCAATGTATTTTAGCTACATTTAAATAAACAAATTATGTTGACGCTTTCAAACTAAAAAAATATTTAGGCTAAATGTAGCTAAAATAAATAGTTTGCAACCACTTTCTGTCACAGTGCACAGGATCGAGGAACACGGAGACAAGGATAAACTATGTTAAAAATTGATAAAAATTGTAACTTTTTTTTACACCGTATTCATTTGCATATTTATTTTAGCGGTACCATTTTAAATGGTTGTTTTCTTCAAAACATCGGAGATGGAGAGCACATACGTCCTGTGTGCAGATTTTAAGAAAGTATGCATCCTTCTTTTCCTGAGCACAAATCTGTCAAAGAGGAGTATCACGAGACTGTAGGTCAGTGGTGTAGATATCAGTTTAAATGAAGCTAATCTGATAAATGACGTTCACTTGATAACATATTTCTGTGACCTCTGGAAGTAACCCAATAATCCGAATTTCCTTCAGGATTTCCACTGTGGTTGAATGCTTTAATGACAAGCATATCTCCACCATTGCACCTTCTGAAAATTAAACTGATTACTGTGTGGAATAGAAGGATGCCAGATGGAGGGGTAGTTCGAGCCGTAACCACCACCATAGCTGTTAAATAAACACAAATTATTCACAATTTTTTGGGGTCATCTTTATTTCCTAATACAAAGCAACAGTTATTATTGTTACTTTTGTGCTGCCCCTTGTCAAAAAATCCTAAAGGATTCCAATAGGAAAACTGTACAGGATTCTAATTGTAATTTCTATCATATTTTGTAACCATTCCTATAGGATTTCAATAGGAATAGACTTATAGGACAACACAGAAATATCCTGTAGGATCAACCCTATAGGATTTGAATAGGATCCAATAGGGTTCTTGTTCATGTCTATATGGGAATTTATTATTATAATTGTTATTATTAACAAATAGTACTTCCAGTTGGCTTAAACTCACTTTATTGTAGAAATTGTTCACTGTGTGTTATGCAACCTGCAGTAACATTATAACAACATGGAAGGTGATTTGTGCAGCACACAGCATTGTGTGCAATTTTCTAAGACACTGATGAAATAAAAGACAAAAACAACAAATCCATATTGTTCTGTTGTTTTATTTGTATTTGTATTTCTTTCTCCTTTCATAACTTTAATTATTTTAATATTGAATTTTCCCTATTAGTTTATTTTTATCTATGTTTTTTACGATTCACTAGATTACATTTATTACAGGCTTTAACAAAAGACAAAACTATATATATATATATATAATATATATTAGTGCTGTCAAACGATTGATCGCATTACTGCATCCAAAATTAAACATTTTTGTTTACATAATATATGTGTGTACTGCATATATTTATTATGTGTATATTATGTATATATTGTGGTTGAAGTCTTGGATGAAGATAGTCGAGTCGAAGGATGTTTTAAGAATAAAAAGGTTTTTATTGAAGAATTGTCTTCAGCCCAAACAATACTGATTGCCTCACATTTGAAGTGTTCTGCTAAGAGACCATGTGAAAAACAGCAATGCCGTTCTGTCTGCAGATCTCTGCCTAGAAATGATTCCCCCCCGTGCTGGTGTCAGCTAGTACCGCACCCTAACTTGATGTATGTTTTTTGGGGAATTTTCCAACACTTTGTCTCTCTAGCAGAACATGTGAAACATCCAAAGTGAGACATTCATAGAAACAGACAAATAATTCATTTTAACATTTTCAAGATAAACATGAGTATTAAATGATTAACAAAATCATACTGTTTTCAACCACATATCCCCCCTTTGAGGATTTCCAATCCTCATTAACGTTTAAACAATACAGTTAGTACAAAAACAGTTGATAATTGTGATTGTTGTCCATTAATATAGACGGACCTAACATTATATTTCCTATATGTGTATGTGTAAAAAATGCATCTTTGTTGTCTTCAGTTCACTAGCTTTGCGCTAGGTAGAGAGCCTGGTCGTAGGCTAGGTTACTAGCACCCAGTGGTTGTTGCCTGGCCGTGTTATTCCTCTTTGCAGTCTTATTACACTGCATAGCTCTCCTCTTCCCAGTCCTTGGATGAGTCTAATTCTTCCCGCAAGGGGGTCATTTCTTCTACCCTTACTGCCATTACTTTAGTCATTCCAAGTTCAATCACACGTTGTGCCAACCCCTTATAGGTTCAAGGTTCTTTATTATTCGTCACGTACACAATCATACAGGGTACAATCAGTAGTGAAATGTAAGTCAGGACAATTCCTGCTCAATGGAAAGTGCAAAAAAATAAAATAAAATAAAATAAATAAAAAACAATAAAACAATGAAACATAACACAAGAGAATATATATCAATATAGGTGAGAATGAAAATAGGAACAAATAATAAAATAAAATAAGGAGTAAGATGTGCAATGAGATAAAATGTGCAATACAGTATACTGTGGATTAATAAATATTAATATAAACACGGATGTGCAAGAGAATGTGCAAATAGGTTGTACCGGGTATGTACACATAGCAGCAGTGTGGATGATGGAGAATAATGGATGTGTTTACAGTTTATTAAATTGAGTCCTGTAGATGTTATGATGTTATGAGACTGAGTTTAGGAGCCTGATGGCCTGGGGGAAGAAACTCCTCCTCAGTCTCCTCAGTTTTTGCCATCATGCTCCTGAAGCGCTTGCCAGATGGCAGTGAAATGAAAAAATGGTTACCAGGGTGATTCGAGTCCTTGATGATTTTAGCAGCTCTGCTTTTGCAGCGTTTGAGGTAGATGTCCTGCAGAAAGGGGAGAGCAGACCCTGAGATGTGCTCAGCTAAGCGCACGACTCTCTGTAGAGCTTTGCAGTCCTGGTTCGAATAATTACCATACCACACTGAGATGTACTGAGTCAGAACACTTTCTATGGCCCCTGAATATAAAGTTTTCAGGATAGCTGGTGAGACCCTGAATTTCCTCAGCTGTCGCAGATGGTACAGTCTTTGCCTGGCTTTCTTAACCTGAGTCTGAATGTGTGTAGTCCATGTCAGTTCCTCGGAGATGTTTACACCGAGGTACCTGAAGCTGCTCACCCTCTCCACAGGGGTCCCACTGATCATAAGAAGAGTGTAGGGCCGCTGCTGCCTCTTCCTGAAGTCTACAATCAGCTCTTTAGTTTTGCTCACGTTCAGAGAGAGACAGTTGTCCTGGCACCATGATGTGAGTCTCTCCACCTCATGCAAGTATGCGGCCTCATCATTGTTGGAAATGAGGCCCAGAACCACAGTATCATCAGCAAATTTAATGATAGAAGTGGAGCTGTGAGAGGACACGCAGTCGTGTGTGTAGAGAGAGTAGAGCAGGGGGCTCAGGACACAGCCCTGCGGGGCTCCTACGTTCAGGGTGATGGAGTTGGAGGTGAACTGGCCGACTTTCACCACTTGAGGTCTGCCGGTGAGGAAATCTTGAATCCAGTCACAGAGTGAAGTGTCTAGGCCGAGGTCTGAGAGTTTGACAGCTAGCTTGGTGGGGACTATAGTGTTGAAAGCTGAGCTATAGTCAATGAATAGCAGCCTGACATAGTTGCCAGTTTTGCTGTCAATGTGAGTGAGGGAGGAGTGCAGTACCTGGGAGATGGCATCATCAGTAGACCTATTTGGGCTATAAAGGGTCTAAAGTAGCAGGGATGGAGGAGCAAATGTGTTTCTTTAAAAGTCTCTCAAAAACCTTCATGACTGTCGATGTGAGGGCAACTGGACAATAGTCATTCAGGCAAGAGGGTTTACTGTTCTTGGGCACAGGGATGATGACAGATTTTTTAAATGAGGTGGGAACCACAGAGGTAGCAAGGGACTCATTAAAGATGGAAGTAAACAAACCAGCAAGCTGATCGGCGCAGGACCTCAGAACGCGGCCAGTAATCCCATCAGGTCCGGCTGCTTTTCTGACGTTCACTCTCTTTAGTTCCCTCCGAACCTCGTCCTCCGACACGGTGAATACATGATCGCTGCTCTGTCTGCTGCTTCCTGGCGCACTGATCGGCAGAGTCGCGTCGCCGTTACATTCAAAGCGGCCGTAGAAGGTGTTTAGCTCTTCGGCCAGCAACGGTTCTGCTCTCACCTCTGCGGAAGAGTTGTTTCCAGAGGAACAGATGGTCTTCAGTCCCTGCCACATGCGTCGAGAGTCAATGAGCTGGAAATGTGACTCAATTCTCTCCCTGTATCTGAGTTTAGCAGCTCTAACTGCCCGACGGAGAGCGTAGCACGATGTTTTGTATTGGCTCATGTTTCCCGACAAAAGACCAGCGTTGTATGCGGCAGTGCGATGGTTAACCGCATCACGGATTGATCTGTCCACCCATGGTTTCTGATTAGAAAATTTCCTTATTGTTACTGTTTCGGTGGCTTGGTCGGTTAGCGTGTTGATAAAGCTTACTGCTACATCCGTGAACTTGCTGACGTCAGCTGAACTCGCCCGGAACATGTCCCAGTCGACGTCATCAAGAGATAGTAGCATAGCTTCAGAGTGGGAGGACCAGCGCGTCACTTCCCTCTCCACCGGCGGTTCATGAACGATCCTTTGTTTGTATTCCGGTGTGAGGAAAATGGCGGCGTGGTCCGATTTGCCAAAAGCCGGCAGGGAATGAGATTTGTAGGCGTTCTTAAACTGGGTGTAGCAATGATCCAGTGTATTCTGTCCTCTAGTTGGACAGGATATATGTTGTTGAAAGTTTGGCATGACTTTTCTGAGGTTGGCTTTGTTGAAGTCCCCCGCGATGATGGAGGCAGCGTCAGGGTGTTTATTGATGTAGCCGCTGAGCTCATCGTAGAGTTTGGACAAAGCCAAGCTAGTGTCTGCTTGTGGTGGAATGTAAATGGCAGTAGCGATGATCGATGTAAACTCCCGGGGCAGGTAGAATGGGCGGCAGAAAATGGAGAGATGTTCCAGATGAGGCGATCAGGAACGCGACAGAATGGAGATATTCCTGGGGTCACACCATTTCTTGTTAATCATGAAACACACTCCACCACCTTTGGTTTTTTCGGCCTCGGCTACACCAACCTGTACTGCCATCCCCGTCCTTCGAACACAAACCGTAGAAACGGTCTGTGTCGCGGAACGATCGAAACGTGAAAGTAAGCGTCCTTCAGGTCGATCGCTGCAAACCAATCCTGGGGCTGAATGCATTTGATCATGTGCCTGTGCATCAGCATCTTGAACGGGAGCTTGTGTAAAGCCCAGTTCAAGACTTGCAGATCCAGGATTGGCCGAAGGCCACCACCTTTCTTGGGTATGATGAAGTAAGGGCTGTAAAACCCCTGCCTCATCTCGGCTGGAGGGATCGGCTCGATTGCATCCTTTGCCAGGAGGACAGCAATCTCCTCGCGCAAGACAGGACTGCCACCGACGTCTCGAGAACGCCGTTGAACTTGGGAGGTCGCCTGGCAAACTGAATCGCGTAGCCGAGTCGAATTGTGTGCGTGAGCCAGCGAGCTGGAGGCGTGGCAATGTGAGCCACGCCTCCAGACGCTGTGCAAGCGGCTCCAACGGTACAATCGGCATACCTGTGGTGGTGCAGCGAAAGGGAGTAGGGGTGGATGGTACAGAAGGCGGTGCATTCTGAGGCATCCTCACCGAACTCCCTGGGTCCCAAGCGAGATTGGCCAGAGGTGCGTGGGGAGGAATGTCATCCCCGAACCGTACTCTCTTGGCTACTGGCAAAATGGGTCGTGGGCGAGAGTGAGGAAGCAGGGCGTCGCACACTGTCGTCCCATGGACCTGAGAACCCGGAGGAAAAGGAAATTGCTCTGTCTTTGAGAAAGTGGGTACCGCTGGCCCGAACAGAAACAAAATGAAACGGAAGATTCTCCTCCCGGCCCTCCACCGGGGGAAGGTGTTGGAAGCCCAGACACTGAAGACAACGATCGTGTCCGTCATCCGCAGACAGGAAACGACCACAACCAGAAGGACACAGACGAAACGGCATCTTGAAAAAGTGATTTGCTCTTTTAGAATTTGCTCTCTTGGTTGAAGTGCCCAGGGGAATCGCTGATGAGAGGGACTCCGCTGATCGCACCGTTACACCAACCTGGAACAAAACAAAGATGAAAGGCTTTGTGGAGATCAGCACTCTTCTCATCCACTCAGCTCCGAAGCAAAAATCTAATCAGTGGACGCACCTGTCACCCTTTTATACCCGTATGCACAGGGAGTGGCTCAGGTATGCAAAATCCACTAGCCAATTTCATTGGCGTTTTCTCTTAAGTCAGAGATGATCGGGGCTTCCAAGTAAATCCCCTATGTCGTCACGACATAACTCGTAGTGATCGACAGATAGGGATCTTCATTTCCTGTAAAGCTGCTTTGCAACGATTGTTTTGTGAAAAGCGCTATACAAATAATCTTGAATTGAATATACTGTATATTTACATTTATGCATTTAGCAGATGCTTTTATTCAAAGCGACATTCAGGCCATATATTTGTTGTTAGTATGTGTTCCCTGGGAATTGAACCCACAACCTTTTGCACTGCTAACGCAATGCTTTACCAATGAGCCACAGAAACTTTATATATATATATTTATATATATATATATATATATATATATATATATATATATATATATAAACATTTAAAACATATTCTGAATCAATCGATGATTCAGAATATGAATATTGATTCATATTCTGAATCAATCGATGCCTCACACACAAATTCTCTATTATTCAATGTAGGCAATGTCAGTGGACCTACTGAACACTACAAGTTTTTAAGGAGACCCAGTGAAAGTTCTGACACGGTTTACTCTGAACTGACCCTGGTGACCCATCAAGGTAAGTGTAGATTCACGATTCACAAGGAGCCACTGAAAACTGCTTCTAGAAGCATTGAGATTTTAAGAATTTAATTAAATACTGCTTATACAAATGTAAAACATGCATTTTGAATTTAATTTGTTTCTATATTTTCAGCTGCTGAACCTAATAATGGGACATATGCTCAGGTTAAATAAATGCCTGGAGGAGAAACTTTCAATCCCAGGACTCTGATGAGTTTAGGTTGAGAAGGGCTGGAGAATGAGCAGGATCATCAATGCTTTGTCATCTTTGTGATAAACTTGATGACTATCAGTAGATGTCACATTGATGTGCTTCAGTGACTATGCTAATATTCGAAGCAGTGAGCTGATTATTATACTATATATATATATATATATATATAATGTATGATATAGATATAGATAAATATACTCAAATATTCTCAGATTTATTTCTGCATGAAGATAAATAATATTGAATATTCATAATATTCTTAATTGTGTATTTTTATCATAATTTTACAATGCATCCTTACATTGCAGACAAATATAATTGCTAGGTTGCATGACTTGCTAGAACGAGGACTTGGTCATAGAAGCAACGGTGACATTCATGGTTTTGTTTCGCCTTTTTGTTATCCCTCAAGAGTATTATTAATTTTTTTCTTGAAAACTTAATAAATATGAACAGAAAAAATAACAGTCTACTAATTTATTGTATCAATTATTTAAAGCGGATTATTGTATTACATCATGTTATCATGAGGGCTAGCTGTGATAGATGCTGTAATCACACAGCTGACTGTCATGACCTGACAGCAGGGCGGAGATTAACAGGCTTTTTTAAAGTATTCTTCGATCGGCTTGAGCTTTGGCCAACACTGAGTCAGATGATCGAAACCACCATCAAGCCCCATAATGTATGACTGATCTTTCCCACCGGATAACAACAACTGCTATCTGCAGAAATGTGCTGATCCAAACTTCTGTTGCTCTTGAACTCCTGAAGGTAAGCTTCGTTTTAGTTATGTGGAGATGTCTTTGTTTACCAGTAGCTAAAACTGTTATTGCAGTCATGAGCAGTTACTTCACTGTAAATATCACAAATGCAGTTTTAAGGGCAATTTTGTTAATAAATACATTTTACTTGTTTCACAATTGTCAAATTAAATTGTATTTCATCAGTTTATGAATTGTTGTGAATTATGCTTAGCCTTGTTTATTTTAATGACCGATTAATTATATTTGAATGCAGTAATTTTAAATAATAACGTATTTTGTGGTACCATTTTCTATTTATTAATGTGTAAAGGTAAATACTTGCCAGTTTGAAAACAGACAGTCATTTTATGTCAGACAACACTGTATTGATCTCCTCGATCAAATGTATTTTATTTGTGTAATGTATTTCCATCCTGCTATATACCTTGTTTGGTAATTCCAGCTGAACAAAACAAACAAGCACAAGCTTACCTTAATTTACAAAATAATGAAAAAGATTCAAATAAGATATATGAGGGGATGAGGCCCCTTCATGAATTTTTTGTATCAATTATCAGCTTTCTCAATCTGTCTTAATGACATCATGCAATTTAGAGAGTGTTGAACAAACACATCATTGTGATTAAAATATTTTTTTGTAGAATTTGTTTCCTTTGTACTCAAGTCAAGTCACCTTTATTTATATAGCGCTTTTAACAATACAAATTGTGTCAAAGCAACTGCACAATATCAAAATAGGAACATTTTTGAGTTAAAGGCATTTCATTGCTGAATTCAGTGATGTTATTGTCCAGCTCAGTTCAGTTTAAATAGTATCTGTGCAATCAAGTCGGTGATATCGCTGGAAATGAAGTGTCCCCAACTAAGCAAGCCAGAGGCGACAACGGCAAGGAACCAAAACTCAATCAGTGACAGAACGGAGAAAAAACATACTGAATTGTGTGTTATTTTGTTGTGCTTATGTTTTGCCTTTCACAGTTTTAACCTGTTCATGTTTAATGTTTATGTTTATGCCCCTGCAGTGTGACACTTAATTTAGTTGGTTTTAAAACCTGCTTATATTAGTGTATTGATGGGACTCATACTAAACTTTTTAATATAATTACTGTTGATGCTGTTTTAATGACCTTATGTATATTGAGAACTATATGGAACATTTGGACTTTTGAGTGTAATTTGTCCATGTCCATTTGTCAACTATCTAGTCATCTAATAGTCATTATTTATTAGGTATCATATTTATGTTGTATCATTCACTGACTCAATATTCAGCTCTAATCTGTACATCTGTGTTTATGAATAGGTCATGTCAGATGTTACATCACTTTTGATATTAATGTCGCCCAAAGGAGAAATGACCTTGCATGCATGGAAATATTTTTCTTGATCTTGACAGTTAATCTTTAAAACCCTGTAATGTCACAGTTCATAAATAATAATTTTCTTTGTGCAAACTGAATAGTTTGGCTTCACATTTCTTCAGATCTCTTACTTTGTCTATGTGTTATTTCTACAGCCCAGCTTTGCCAATGAGGTCCAATCATTCCATGGAAGAGGAGAGATCTTCGTAGCCCCAGTGAAAACATTGTTTCTTTGGAGCGGCCATCTCAACGCTTGCTTGATTCCAAGTAAATACCGATTTTTGTTTGCGTGGTGGTGCATGTGAGAGGTCGAAAGTGTTTGACCAACGCATCCTCCAGAAACTCAGACTGTTTTCCAAAGCAGACGAGTCTCAACCCTCTCCTACAGCAGTGATGGGAAGTGTGAGAACACACCGGTACAGCATAGTTTCCTCTGAGGAAGGCGGGATGAAGCTGTCCGCCTTCGCAATGCAAAACGGCTACGGCAATGGAAATGTGGGCGACAAAGTGCACACGCAGCAGCAAGCACAAAGCCGCTTTGTCAACAAGAACGGACACTGCAACGTGCAGTTCATCAACATGAGTGAAAAAGGTCAACGCTACCTGGCGGACATCTTCACGACATGCGTTGACATTCGCTGGAGATGGATGATGGTCCTCTTCTGCCTCTCCTTCCTATTGTCCTGGCTTCTCTTCGGACTTATATTCTGGTTTGCTGCACTTTCATCCGGTGACTCCGAGAATCAAGAGCAGATATGCATTTCGAACGTTAACAGCTTCACATCAGCCTTCCTGTTTTCTGTGGAGACGCAAACAACTATTGGTTATGGCTACCGATATGTAACGGAGGACTGCCCCTTTGCTGTCTTCATGGTGGTTTTACAGAGCATCTTGGGATGCATCACTGATGCCTTCATCATTGGTGCGGTCATGGTCAAGATGGCCAAGCCTAAGAAAAGAAACGAAACCCTTGTGTTCAGTCACTATGCCACAATAGCCATGAGAGACGGTAAACTGTGTCTAATGTGGAGAATCGGTAACCTCCGGAAGAGCCACTTGGTGGAAGCTCATGTTCGTGCCCAGATGCTTAAATCCCGCACCACCGCTGAAGGCGAGTTCATCCCACTGGATCAGATAGACATTGATGTCGGATTCGACACTGGTATTGACCGCATATTTTTAGTGTCTCCCATCACCATTGTGCATGAGATTAATGAGGACAGTCCTTTGTATGACATGAGCAAACAGGAACTGGAAAGTTCAGAGCTGGAGATAGTGGTGATTTTGGAGGGCATGGTGGAAGCTACCTCCATGACCACTCAGTGTCGCAGCTCTTATGTGACGAGCGAAATCCTGTGGGGCCATCGCTTTGAGACAGTCCTTTTTGAGGAGAAAAAACATTACAAGGTGGACTACTCACGCTTCGAAAACACCTACGAGGTTCCCAGCACGCCTCAATGTAGCGCTCGAGATTTGGCCGAAAAGACATACAACAGGTCCAGCTCCAACTCTTTTTGTTACGAGAACGAAGTAGCCTTCATGGATAAAGAGGAAACGGAGGATGATGACAATGATGATGAAGAAGAGCAGAAGAACATCAAAAGGGACAGTGTGGCCTTGGAAGGATCCAATACTGATGATGTCAAAAGCACAGCTTCCAGTCAGGATAGTTTACCGCATCAACTCAAACCTAAGCCTGAGTTATGACCGCTTTAAAAAAAGAAAAGTTGCATGGTATATGGTGACTATATGGTGTATAGCATAGGAAAATGCTGTTTTGCTGCTGTATTTGAGAGCAAAATTTTGCCAGTGGTTTAAGAGGAACACAAGTTTGGGTTGCAGAGGTCTTGTAACTTTTACTTACACTTGTTATCCAAGAAGACAGATCAACAAACATTAACTTTAAAATCTGCTCTAACTGTCTATATGTGATCAATTTATAATATGGACAAGAACAGCACATGTTGTAGATAATATAAGCTCTGCTTCAAACTGAGGGTAGATTACGCCACACAACTTTTGCACAGATTTTGTACCCGATTTACAATCTGGAAGGGTTGATGCTAGATGTCTAAAGTCAGAGTCGGTAGATCTTGGGCATTCACCATTCAAAGTTGATGGCTCATATGATGTTCACAGACAATCATGTAGCCTAATAGCTGATACTTTTTGTTGATTTTTGGCTTCAAACTTTGATACCATCCAGTCAGAGTACATCAAATATGTTTAATATTTTGAGACTATTTTAAAACATATATTGTTTTCACATAGTGAAGTAGATGTCTATAGAGCTTGTTTTCTGTCCACCATCTTGGATGCATTTTTTCCCCCACTGAGCATGTCACAATGCATTCTGGGATTACTTTCTCCATTAAGAATACATTTAGCAAAGATAAAGTAAGACTACCTTGGGTCGTAGCATAATGTTACCATCTACATACTTTTGGAACAGCTTTCACTGAAGCCAGTCTTTGATAATGTCTATATGTAGCTCACTGGTTTTGGAGCGGAGCTATAATGTAACAGATCCCAATGATTTTGCAGGACAGACAGTTTTGTCTTGCACCACATTCAAGGTAATATTCAAGGTAATACCTTGTGCAAAATCCAGTGTCATGATGAAATCATGTCTTTTAAAGCAGAAGTGGTACAATGAAGGATAGTGAAGATGAGAGGATGTTTCCTTTTGATCTGGTCTATGCCATTAAATCTACAATACAGGGACATTTTGAACATTTAAAACTCACTGCAGTGATGTCATGATTTAAAATAAATGAAACACAAGGTTAGAAACCGAGCCTCCATATGTCACATGTGGTTGTGACTGAAAACAGGTATTTTTTATGGTGGTGGTATATGCAAATGTGAAGTACTGTATGTTTACAGATGGTTTGAAAACCTGTTAATGAGCTGGTCTCTTAACAATATGGTATTTCTCTCCCCTTTCTATAAATGCTATTCTGTATAAAAGAAAATAATGTTTATATACAGTACATAATTGACTTGTGTTGGTTATTACGTTATAATGTCAGTATTGAAGATTAGCCAAACATTTTTAATGAGAATAAGTGTTAATGCTAATCTAGGACACTTGTTTTCACGTAGTGAACGTACCAAAAACTCCTTAGTGCAAGTACTGCATCTTCTGTGATGTCAAAAATCAAGCATTCTGCATTAGTTCAGGCAGGCCTCGTAGTCAAGCTCCGCTATTAGCTGATTGGAGAAATTCAAACCCGGCCCCTATCAGCTGATCCGACTCCCAAGCTCTCAATTGGCAAATCTCAAACAGGGCGCCTTACTTAAACCCGGCTTCTGTTGCTTGCTTTGCTGCTTCCTCTGTACGCTGCTTGCAAGAACCTCACTGTATGTTGCCGTACCATGAAATTACACTTGTTTTTGACGTTACTCACCCAGCTGGTTATCATGTCTTCTGCTGCCAATGACGAAGATCCGTGGGTCGAATCAATTGAAGAATCTCAACAACATCAAAGCCAAACAGGGGAAGCTATTCTAGATGAGAACAATGTTTCTGTCCGTCGGAGCACTCGTTTGGCAAGAAAATCCTCTTGTCCTTCCGGCATTAGCGACTGGCCTCTGCCTAAGATATTGGAGGTCCTGTTTAAAAGCCATATCCCGGTTCCGACCGGAGCTACTCATGAGGAACTGTTTACCTTGCTTTGTGAAAGTATTGATGTCCCAGCTCCCCAGTCTCCACCTCCTCCTCAAATCTCCGGCAAGAAAAATATGCAGAAAAGGAAAAACCTCGAGCCGGCTTCCACTTCGGCCACCGGTGCACCAAAACGGGCATGTGGTCTTTCCAGCTCAGCCCGATCAAGCCACTCCACGATTCAAAACAATGATCCAGTGTTGTCAACATTGTCAAGTATCCAGTCTTCGATCTCTAACATAAACTCCAGAATCCAGGCTCTGGAGTCTGGCTCGGCATCCAGGATATCGGAAAATCTTCTCTCCGGCCCAGCTTCCTCGAACACCGCATCAACCACGGTCACGGTGCGACTACCTGGAGCCGAGCAACAGGTTGATGATGTCATTCCGGCGACAATCCCGCGGAGGACTATGGGAAGTACAGTTCCCGTGTCCACTGGTTCTACATTCTTTTCGCCAACTGCTGCAATCTCCAATCAGTTGAGAAGCCAAATAATTGCAGGTAATGATGTCAACCTTGTAAAAATATTACTGGGCCCAGAATTAAGTGACGGGCGTGTTGTTGATTGTGGTGATGTGTCCGTCATGCTTAAAGACAATGACCCCCGACTTTCAAAAACTTTGACTCTGGCTGAATTTATCGTAGCATTTGGAGTTTTCAGAGATGTTATATGCTAAGTTTTTTCGTCTCGTAGAGCCGAGCTAGACACGTATTTGGCTATTATCGCTGACTTATCTCTCACATATGGAGGAACTCTCTTTTATGAATATCATAAATCTTTAACCGCAAAAGCTGCCATGTTCATTCAGCGATTCAATCAGAGACTGGACTGGTCTGTAGTCGACATAACTCTCATCAGCAGACACTTTACCGGTCATCAAGCTCTCTCCTGCTCGATCTGCGGCTCTCACACTCACACGCCCAATCTATGCCCAAAAACTGTCGCTCTCCAATCTCCTAAACCTGGCTCAAGCTTACAACCTGATCCTAAGGTGATGCCATTTGCCACTCCACTGTGTTATAATTTGTTAGAATTTTGCAAATTCTATAATTGTAAATATGTTCATGCTTGTAGTTACTGTGGAGACGGCCACCCCAAATCCGTGTGCCCGAGACGAACATGCTTTATGAAAATGGAGAAAAAGAAATAAATCCATCAACCCCAGTCAACATTTCAAAGCTGGGTCGGGCGTTGAGAAATCACCCTAATCGCTGTTTCGTCAATTACTGGTCTTGTTCAAGGTTTTTTTGCAGGGTTGTCTTGGATGCCTGATTATTCTCTAGTCTGTAAAAACTTGCTTTCTGCTTTAAAGGAGCCTGAAGTAGTCGATTCTTTGTTAGAGAAGGAGGTTAAGAAAGGATTTATGATTGGGCCATTTGATGATCCTCCCTTTCCTGACTATCGAATTAATCCGATAGGAATCGCGACTTGTAAATATTCAGGGAAAAAAGCGTTTAATTATTGATCTATCTGCCCCTCATAATGATGCAGCTCAAAGTGTTAACAGTCTCATTCCTCTAGCTCCTTTTTCTCTGTTTTACGCTACCATTGATGATGCAATAAAGTTAATCAAAAAAGCAGGTCGGGGTGCTTGGCTCACAAAAGAAGATATCTCGGACGCTTTTAAAGTCATGCCTTTACATCCATTGCAATGGCATTTATTTGGCGTTAAATGTCAAAATAAGTTGTATTTTTCGGTTAGGCTCACCTTTGGCTGTCGCAGCAGTCCAAAAATATTTGATACTCTGTCAGAGGCGCTGTGTTGGATTCTTCTCAATAACTGCAAATTGCCGTTCGTACTTCATCTCTTAGATGATTTTTTGCAAGTCGACTACCCACATGTTAAGCCGGACCGTTGCATCTCGGCGCTAAAGTGCACCTTCAACGATTTGGGTGTTCCTCTTTCCGAGGAGAAAACACTAGGTCCTCTTAAAGCCATTGGATTTTTAGGCATCACATTAGATTCTAACTTAATGCAAGCTTCCCTGCCGTCAGAGAAAATAAATCGCATTAGAGAAGTTATGAGAAATGCTAAAAAATCTGCATCTTTTTCTAAAAGAGATTTGCTCTCTTTACTTGGCCATCTTAATTTCACGATGCGGATAATTCCACAGGGAAGGTCTTTCATAGCCAGGCTCCTTGACCTCTCAAAGTCAGTTAAAGACCTTAATGATATAGTTACCCTAGATGAAGGTTGCAGATCAGATCTCCGATTCTGGTCTTTGCTCTTTATTAACTGGAACGGCATCTCGTTTTTCTATTATGATGAGCTGGAGTCTTCTGCAACCCTTAAATTATACACAGATGCCGCGCCTTCCGTTGGTTTTGGGGGGGTATTTAATGGTCAGTGGTTTGCTAGTGCATGGCCAAATGAACTGCTATCTGTACCTGTTAATACCCTGTCAACTGCTTTGTTGGAGTTGTACCCTATCGTGATAGCTTGTATTTTGTGGGGTAAGCACTGGTCAAGGAAACAAATTATGTTCTTCTGTGACAATGAAGCAACTGTCAATAATATTAATAAGGGTCGCTCCTCAGTACCGTTTATAAACCGTTTTGTTAGGCGCCTTACTTGGTTATCCGTATTGGGTAACTTCAATTTTCGGGCAGCTCACATTTCTGGCTTAAACAACCAAATTGCTGATTCTTTGTCTCGGTTTGAATTTCAGAAATTCCACCTCCTGTGCCCGGAGGCAGCACCATCCAGCCTGGTCTGTCCCTCTTTCAGCCAAACTGTACTAGACTAGACATGACCTTTCAATCATATTTGCACTCTGCTCACTATATGCGTAATGGTCTAGCTAAAACTACATTAAAATGTACGACTCTGCTTGGTCTCACTTCAGTTCTTTCTGTGCAACTCTCTCTGTAGCTGTACTTCCGGTCAATGTTTCATGTGTTAGTGCTTTTATAGTCCACTGTTATGAATGAAGAAAAATGCAGCCTTCAAGCATCAAAAGTATGGTCGCCGGTATCCAATTCCACCTGCGCTGCTTGGATCCATCTACCACCAGCTTACTAGGAAATCCATCAATTCGTCTCCTGATTAATGGCCTCAAAAAATAAAAACCTCAAGGCAACGATCAACGTCTCCCCTTAACGCTCTCACTCTTGCTAAAGTTAATATCACGTTTAAGAGAAGAATGCTTTGGGTCTTATACTGATTTAATGCTAGAGTCTGCTTTGCTCACAGCTTTCTATGGTTTTCTCAGAGGTGGCGAGTTTACCACACGCACTGATACTTTTAAGACCTCACAATTTCTGATGTAACCATTTATTCTCACTACTTCACCGTGTATCTAAAGCATTCTAAAACTGATAAAAACAAGGAAGGCACAGTAATTTTTATTTCTGAATCTAACTCAGTTTTGTTTTGTCCTCTGTCTTCCATGTTGGCCTACTTGAGAAGCCGTCCACAAGCTGGTCCGCAGGACCCATTGTTTTCCACAGAGGAGGGAAAACCTATGTCCAGAGCCTGGTTTGCCTCCCGTCTCCGCCTTCTCTGCCAATACTGTGGTCTTTCCCCAGAACGCTACACAGCTCATTCTCTGCGCATAGGGGCTGCTACGACTGCAGCTTCCTCCTCTCCTGTCTCTATCTTGAAGGCCATGGGGCGATGGTCTTCAGTTGCTTATGAACGTTACCTCCGACCTGACACTCAAGCCATCCTTGAGGCTCAAAAAGCTATGAGTGCAGCTCTCTAATCTGTGGTTTAAATAAAAATGCATGGCTTCAGTAGCTGTTGGGTGCGTTATTTAAAAAATATTTATTCTATCTCCATTCTTATGCTGACTTCACGTGGTTAATTTAGCTATTTTTTAAACATAAATTGGCTTCCGGCATGCTCATTTGGTTCCTCTGCTGGCTCTTTAGCTGGAAGAGCCAGGGAGGATCACCTGGTATGGTTTGTTGGAGGTTTTTGTGCTACTCTCCTATTCCTAAAATGGGAGGGTTGCCCCTGAAGTGGCTGCTGTTTCCCTGTCTTGGCTTTCATGGAGCTCATGAAGAGGACAGGGAACTTGGAACAGAGCCATACCGCCAAATGTAACTTTAGTAAATATGCCAATAAAAGTTGACTAAAGGCTTGTCTATGGTATTCTTTTTGACTTAAGAGGTCCTGACTGAAATACACTTAACATCTCAGGGTTTGGATGAAATATGGCATTCATACAACATAAACAGTCAAAGAGTTATAAATATATACACTGTACGAAGCAAATATTTGAATAACATGTAAAGAATGTCATGTCCATAGCAGTATACGTGCAATAGAGCTTCAGTGACTGAAGACATGTAAGTTAATGTTTATGAATGAAGACATGAACGTTACTTGTCTGCTGCTGAAAGATAAATGCTGATGAAAGGTTAAAAATACTATTTTGGTTTGTATGACAATGTGTTACAACCAAAGCAATAATGACTTGAATTGCTGGAAGGTTTAAAAAAATTAGGGAACCAATATTTAATTTAAGGTTTTCTATATATAGTGTCAGTAGCCATCACAATAAAACTTACCAGTGATTGAAACTATAATCTGTAGTGTGGATTTAAATTCATTTGAAGATTGTCTTGGGTTGTACTGTATCAATATCAAGGTGAACAAGATCATATTTTAAAATGTTTAACATCATAAAATATTTTGTCATTTTAATTAGGTCTGCAGTATATTTTACTGAGATAACTGTATTTCAATTACTTCACATATTATGTCATTCTAATAGATAACATTCCAAAGTATGACATCACATACACATTCAGAACCTACTGTACATTTAGACAGAAGCAATTCATTCATTTTCAGACCAAATAGTTGTCATTGAGATCATCCAGACAAAGATTGTCTGGCTGGACTAATTTGAATCCCTGGCCCTAGTTTGTGTAAACATAGAATTGATTGGACACAGGAGATACAATGAGAGGATTGGATTTTGTTCTGCTGGAAGTCTGATTTAAGCCTGAGGGAATTTTCCACATTGTTCAATGACATGTCCTCTTTACTAGGAGGGGGGGCAATTAAATTACTTCATTGAGCATCGGATGCTTAATGGACAATCAGAAAATAAAGATAAATAGGTGTTTATGTATACAAATACTTACTGTATAACGGCAGCAGTCTGGGAGAAAAGTCACGCTCACCTTTAAAACGAGTTAAAATCCTTAATAATCTGAGCTACAAATTTAAGTAGGCTATAGGAACATGAAGTAGGCCTAATATGTTCCAGCTGTTGCGGTGAACGTTATCAATTCAGTTGTGTTCTCTACACTTTAATCTCTTATGTTATTTTTGATGAATGAAGTCCGTTTGTGAGATTAGGATTATCCCTCTAACATGTTCTGCAGGGGAATCTATGATGCATGGTGATAGTAGAGTAGAGGCAATGGTTTCAGTCCAAGCCGAACGAGTTGAAGAATTTGCGTCAATATGTTTCTCACTCTTGAATTAGAATCGATCAGGTATCTGATTTTTGTTTGCAGTGAGTCCGCAAACAAAAGTGTTGAGTGAGTTGAATGACATCAAAGACTAGGGACTTTGGTGACATGGTAAATGTAATAGGTGTGCTTTTATCGAGACATTTTGTTCCAATTCTTATCATTCAGAGATGCATGCTTGATAAATCAGGCATAATGAAGAATGACAAGGTCGATTGCGGTCCATCAAGATAATATAATATAATATTCTGACTCAAGCGGATTAAACAGTTGCACTTTTTAAGAGATTGAAACACTTGCGTTTCCTGTAAAGCTCACGACACGATGCCATGTCACACGAAAATCCAGCAAATACGTGTTTGTTTTAGTTTTTTTACGGAAAGCATAAAGGGACATGTTTTTTAACTACCACATTTTGAAGTTGAGGTTGAGCATGTCTGAGACAGAGACAGTGCATGGGATCTTTTTAGTTTTAATAATAATCTGAAATAGGCTATATAAAATACATAAAATAATATATAGGCCTATTATAGCCTAGTCAATATAACAAGAATTTGTCAAATGAGTTTGGTCAACAATTTACATGATTGGTGGTTATCTATTTGGGCTATGATCTCCTTTACAGCTGCTTCATTAAAAAATTGTTTAAAGAGATATAAATACAAAGCAGAATTGGTCTAAATTGAAATTGCATTCTTGCACAGATGGTGTATAGTTCCATGACATAGGCCTACAGAAATTAACTTTAAAATGAATTATAAAGATTAAAATAGCCTGTCAAAACATGATGAAGAGTATTGTTGTCTCTGTTGGTCTGACATTTCCTGAGTGAGCAGTATTGACAGCTAACACATCCCCTCCAACACTGATTACATAAAGCCATTAATGACCTCTAGCCACTGAACCAAGTGTTGACTAGCACAATATTAAAACTATGCCGTTTGGACATTGGTTTACTAAATACATTTACCAAAATGTGTATTATTCAACAGAGCGCTCTGTGTGTAATATATCCCACGATGCAATGCACTTGACCCAATCAGTGTTATAGATAAACCAAAAACAATATTAAGCATGATTTTAAACATCAATTTCTTTACTAATTGATCAGATTGCCGAGTTATGACATTATCACACTAATTTGGATAAATACATACATGCAACCTATACATTTTTAAATGTGTGTACCATTGCATCTTTCACTATACTGTTTAACTTTTTTCTATAGTCTGTAGTATACAGTGTATATATGCTGCAGTAAGATTATATTCCAAACATACTGTAGCCTGGGCATCATGTTACTTTTCCCAACATGCACCTGCCCAGCCAGCATTTATAATCACTGCAGCAGCTGCTTCTAAATGCTGCGTTCGCACTGCTGTGCTCCAGTTGGCTTACTAATAATTATCTTCTGATAGCTTTACTTCAGCCAAATGGCATCATGAAACCTGTCAACACTAAAGTCAGCGTCTGCATACCAGCAGCCAGGCTTTAAACCACTCTCTTAATGCTAATAGCTCAGTGGATCGAAAGGATGTGGCACTTTTTGACCACCAGAGGACATTGAGAGAACAGATTAACTTTCAGTTTGTGACTCTCACTGGTTCCAGTTTCTTCGGATTCAAAGTCTCTAACAACCTCTTGATTTTGTTTTTAAGACACTAAATGTGAATAGGGTTGAAAAAATTAATCAAATTTTAAATTTATCAGAGAATGCTGTCAACAGCCATAAATAAATTCAGAAGTGTTATATAACTAAGGTGACTGAAATGAACAACACCTCTGTAAAAACTTTTAGAAAACAAAATGATAGGAATAAAACTTAAATGTCTGTGTAATTAAATGATACCGAAGTAGAACCAATGCACAAAATATAATCTTAGTCTTCTTAATAATGAACAGACAGTAATGTGTGGGTTCATAAATTGAGGTTTTAATGTAAATTAACATGAATTGCAACACAAGTGAACAAAAGATCAATTCAGAATATTACATAAGACAATGTGTGCGAATGCATTAATCATCAAAGAACAAAAAAATCATTTTATGAAAGCAATAAGCATGCTCACCGTAACTTAATGAATGTTAGTTTGAAGTCAAACATGACAATATTACAAATGTGACTGATTTCCAAGTACTAATAAATTAGGGTGAGCTTTCATGCATCATGGTATAATAAGGTTACTAAAGTAACAATTCACAACCCATTTTACCTCTGCAATATCCTATTTCCAAAGTGAAACAGTATATTAAATGAGAATAAGAAGGGTGGATTTTGATTTTATCCATTGGGAATTGAACGGTGAAAATGGGTGTTGCACACCAGAATGCAACAAAACAATCTATGCAACTTTACATCTGCCATATCCATTGATGTAAATATATTTGTGCATGTAAAACTTGCTTTCAACGCTATTGGGCAACAGAAACCCTTGGTAAAGGAGCTAGACTTTTACTTTTTCGCCACTATGAGGCTGTGATAGAGGGGCTTCACAATAATGTGCAGGTAGAGCGAGCTGTCAATGAGGTACTCAGATGCTCTACGCTGCAGGTCCGCTTCCAGCAGGAAGTCTCTCGCCTCCTCCGTGCTCTGGTGGAAGTTGTAGACGTGACGGACCAACACCTTCCCCTGCTTCCGGGCCGAGACGATGACAGTCTTTTGAAAGCTGACGCCAGCAAAGTCTGGGCTGGAGGTGGCCGGTGTGATGATGATTCGCGGACGCCCTCCATCGGTACGTGTGGGCTGCAGGGACCCCTGATCCGGATATGTAGATCGCACGCTTAGAGGAAGCCAACGAGGAGAGAAAAGAGCATTCCAGGTCACGCGTTTGCTAGCGTCGTAGCCGCTTGGTCCGAGTTGAGTCTGAAAACTGAAGCTGCGGTCGTCCCGCGTCGGGTTGTTGATGACCCACGGAGAGCCCCATGCTGGCGAAAGATAGTTACGAGGCGTAAAGAGGCTGCAGTTTACGTCGAAGTACTTTGCGAGCTGGACGGGTGAGGCTGCATGGAACTGGAAGGCTAGGAAGAGCAGATCGCGTACCGATTCATAATACTTCAACATCACAGACGACTTCTTCTGCAGGTGGAACAAGTGTTGAGGTGATATCATGGCGTAGCGTATTGCTTTGAGCGCGCTCTCGGCCGTCTCACCTGAAGGCTGGTTCTGGTTGATCCAGGCCTCCAGAGCTTCGTACAGCTCCAGTTCACTCTGCAGAACCAGGTCCGAACGCTGCAGCAAAGTAAGCAGCAGGTCTTCGCTCACGGAGTTCCATTCGGCGCTCTGTAGAACCGACGACAGGTTCCAGGACAGGTACTGCAGGCAGCTGTTCTGCAGGGTCACGTCCCCAATCTGCGTGGCGTATTGGTACCAGCTCACCACATGACCCGTGGGCGAGTCGCTGGACAGGTGCTGGGTCATGTATTGGGTGAGGCCCTGCTGGAGGTCCCACACGTGGTACTTGCTGGCGAGCTTGTGTAGAGGAATGGCCTGGTTCAGACGCACTGTGATGTCACCACAGTATAAGTACCTGCAGGGAAAAATCAACCTTACTATTAATGTTTTAACTTGGACAACTTTGATTACCCTGAAGATTTACCTCCATAGCCCGTGTAGAATGATAACGTAACAATTGAATTCTACACTAAATGGTGCACTAACAGCGTTTTTCTCTCTTCATCGTCAATTTATTTATCTGACAAAACGTGAGGTCTAGTTGTAGGTTAAACATGAGGATATTTGTGAACTATCATCATTGTGTCCAGTGTAATTTGATTGCAATAGTTTTATTCCTACATTTGTCATAATATTCACTAATATAATAAACTAAAATATTGGGAAGTAATGTTTAAAAACTCAAATAAAATTTCCCCCCAAATGTGATTGATAATAATCTGCAATATAAAAAATAATAATAAAATAAAAACAACAGAATATATAAACAAAATTGTATTAAAAGCTACAATATAAAGTAAATAAAAAATTACAATAACAGGATATATAGATAAAATTATATTGACTACTATAGTATAGTAATGGAATGCTTAAATACTATGTTTAAATTTCCCTCCAAATGAGATTAGTTAAATATATAATATAAAATAGAATACAAAAATTATTAAATAAAATAATTGAATATAAAAGCATTTAGTTGAAAATCTAAAATATAACAAAAACTAAAAATATAAAATAGAAATAGGAAATTATATAAAGGAAATAAAAAAAATGTATAAAAATGCAAAAATATAAACAATCTTTGTTGACAATCTATAATTTACAATTAAAATATAACATTTACTCTTTTGCTCTGCTCTTCACAGTACAACTCAACAAGAGGAAGTGAATCCAACACAATGAGATCGTTACGAGGGAAAACGATTACATCATATACTTTTTCCTAGAAACCCCAGTTGGTTGCTCCCTATTAGTGGAGTGTTTTGGTTTATTGATTATAGATTTAGGTTGATAACTGCAAGGTTATAGGTTCAAGGGTATGAACAATTACCTCAACCCTATGTTGCTCCATTGTGGGGTTGTGCTTGTAATAAGTCTTCAGTAAATCACTTTCAATAAAAATTTGTTAAATGCCCAATTAGTAATGAATCACTCACCTAATGAACTTATCAAAGACAGCGACACAGTCTGGAGTCTCTCTGAGGATCATCACAGTGGAGTTTCTGGTCTGTAGGAGCTCATCAAACACGTCGCTCTGTAGAGTCAACACCAGCGAGTGGACCTGGATGACCTTCACCTCGTCCGTGTTTAAGGTCTGAACACGCAGGATCACGTCGCTGCTGTTTCCCTGGGTCAGCAGGGCCTCCATGCGCTGCACAAGCGCCATTGAATGGTTCAGTGTGGTAGCACTGTTCTCCAAACCCACATCTGACTTCAACGCAGCTGCAGGACAGAAACGGGACATTTGAGAACAGAACAGATGAAGAAAGTGGGCCTTTTAAATATCTCACAACTTCAGAAGAGCGACAAACTATTTTTGCACATTCAAATTTGATCAGATATTGAATAATGCATGAGCATAATCTTTCAAATAATTGTAGCCATTCTTGCTTGTATCCTGTCTGTTCAATCCAAAACACACCCCAAAACTGGCTTTCCATCCAGTTCTTTTTGGCACTCAACTCAAAAGGTTCATTTTTACAAGTAATCAGAGTCATATAAAATTGAAAGTGTTAGAGCAATTATAAAAGTGTTAGAGCACATATATTGCATTTCGGCTTCCAAAGGCACTTAAAGCGTGGCTGAGAAAAGGAGGAAAATATCTGAATACAAGATCACAAGCAAGACCTTAATGAAAGGCTCTGAATGCTGCTCTTCAAATCATGTGACTCATTCACTCGCGCCTTGACTGTTTGATCAGTTCACTCATTTGAAAGCTACTGCATTTCCTGTAAAGATGGTGACTCCACTTATACATGCACTTGAACTGTGCAACAGTCTGTCTATATAAAGAGATACTTTTCAGACATTTAGAAGCTTTTATGTTACATAAATCATGTTTGTAATCCATATTAGATATTGTGCTTTTGTGCACACTATGCAACTACAAAATTATAAAATAAAGTCCAAATTTTTTCCCTAATCATATAAATGATGGCTTTTGGAATATAAATGGAAAATAACAAAAACACGAGCGGAAAAATCTCATAACATACAAAAATACATGGCTATTGAAATCCGGGATCTTACCTCCTACACAAAGTGCAACACAAAGGTTGGCCACATAGACCACAACAGGAATGCTTCCTCCGGAGTTCAGCATCTCTCGTCCTGTGTTAATGTCGTCCTTCTCTGCCTTTTTTCACTCCAGCCTCTCTCTCTGTATGTGCTGCTCAGTCTCACTGTCCCACACTCTTTATGTAGGACGCTGGCACACCGCGGAGCATCTCTCAGCCTCATGAAGCCCATTGATTGGTGGAATCCAGCTGGGCCGTTGCCATGACGACCGCTTTGATTGTGAGTTTCTCCTCTTTCAACGTTACATGATATCGATCTGTGGCACTGGGCCGCGTGTTTGGACTGAAGTGGGCGTCTGGAGTGGGATGCGGTCTACACATGGGGGCTATAGCTACTGTATTAGCTCAAATAATGGAAAAGAACACACTGGAAGATGAATATTATTGCACGTTGTTGCACAATGTTGAATTGCACAGTGAATATTGGGTGAATAAATAGCCATTTTACGCAAGATAACCACTTGATACAAGTGAAATAGGAAAACATGACAGGTAAATAAAACCATCTATTTTGCAAGTGCAAAAATAGATGCAAACAGTTTAATAATAAAAGTACATTTATGATTTTCATTATTAATAGTACTGTTATATATGTATAATTATGTAAATCTATGAAAATTTCACTTTTATAATTTTATCATCTTCCAATTGACAATCGATGATAAACTGCTTTAAAAATAACATTTCATATATAATTTAATTGCACAAAAAGTGCAGGATGAGAATAAAATACCTAAATTCATATTGTAATACCTTACTTTTCGTACTTTAGAATTGTCATTCTGAATATCACAGGACAAAATACATGTGAACTCACTGTGCATTATAAAAAAAGTGTGAATACACAGTCCTGCTATATCCACTTGTAAATATTTAATCAGAAAATCCATCAATACGGTATTGTTGACCAGCAGATGCAGCAAAAATGTATAGAAAAATGAATTATACATTGAGATATAATAGAATACTATATAATACAAACAGCAGAGCATCATCTGGAGGTCATGGCAGCCCTGTCCTGCTCATGTTTGTCTCTCTGCTTCTGCTTCATCTGTCTGTACAGCTGCACCACTCTCTGCCGCTCTTCCTCCATTATCCTCTTCCTCGCCATAGAGGGTTTGCTGACCGACATAGGACTGTGACCCAGGAGGGAGTTCAGGAGAAGGCCTTTGGTTACCCCCTGGAGGAAAGAGCAGGATGATAATAATGAACAAACAGCATTAATTAGCATCTCAAAAAGCAGTAGAGGCACGAAAACAAGTTACCTGGGGTTTAACTATGGCTTTCTTTGGTTTAACACTCAGTGATGGAGGCGCCATGGCGACCTCTCCAAACGGTACCTCATCTAAGAGAAACGGAAATGATGGAATATGATTATGTTTTGTGATTTGAAGTTTGATTTTTACAGGGTAAAGCTCACAAAAGTAATGCATGCCTTTAAACATCTCCTCCTCTTCACGTTCCACTTGCTGGTTTAGCTTCTTTTTCTGTTGCAGAAGTTTCCCTTTATGGATCCTAAACCAATGACAGAGACACTTTAACAGAGTACATTTACGCATTTAGCAGACGCTTTTATCCAAAGTGACTTACAATGCATTCAGGCTATACATATTTTGGACAGTACATGTGTTCCCTGGGAATCGAACCCACAACATTTGCGCTGCTAACGCAATGCTCTAACCACTGAGCCACAGGAACAGGACTAATGCAGCATTAGAAATTAATAGTCTTCATTTAAAGAAAAACTTGCATAATTACTGTGTGCATTTGTCCAGAAATTGATTACTCAAACATTGATAGGCTTAACTGATTAAATGACAACAATTATTTTGATTAACTATGAATCATGAACATTAATCCATATCGAACCATTGTTGTTTTGAATCATTTATGTAATCCGATTTCACTTATATATTTTGGTTAAAGATTTAGAAATGTTGTTGTATGTTTCTGTCATTGTTATTTTTATTCTAATTTATTAGTTAATGTTTTTTTTTATTTACATATATGTACATAAATTATAATTTTGTTCAGTGTATATATTAGTGGTGTCAAAATTAGCGCGTTAACACAGGAGATAATTTTTTCAGATTAACGTGTTAAAACTATTTAATGCAATTAACACAGGGGCAGGGATATTTGCCACCCCATTCACAACTGCTGCCTCTGTCTATTTTTTCTTGAAAAGGATTGTGTTTATTTAGATGCAGAACGTCTTTATGACCACATCAAACGGGAGACGTTTCAGACGCGTGATATAACGTCGACTCCACACCAGGCGCGAGTCAAACGAGCGCTGAAAAGATACTGTGTGCTGAAGAGCGCGCGCTACAAGCAAAGGTGCCGGCACCAGAGCATGTGAGCGGAGTGGAGCGCGAGCGGGGAGCGTAGCGGTCATTTTTCCTTCAGAGCGGAGAGCGCCTTTCTGAAGATCCCGCTCCGCTCGCTCAGCACCGCTCGCTCAGTCCAAAATGCCCTTTGGTAATTTGCTAATTCCAGAATCTGTGGAATAGGCTAAGCAATAGTTTGTCTAAGCTAGTGTGTCTAAAACCACATTCTAAAATCCTGTGAAGATTGAAAGGTGGTTTATTAGAACGCAGTTCCCCGTAGTTTTGGTTTATTTTAATTTTAGAAAGTGTGTTACTTTTATTTACGGAACAAAATAATTTATTAAGTGCATTTCATCTTGTGTGTGCTTTCATGAGCCTGATAAGTAGTGATCGACCGATATTGATTTTTTTTATAACCGATACCGATTATTTGTACGTTTATGTACCCGATAAACGATATGCAGAACCGATATTTATTTACTGTTATAAAGTAAATAAATAACAGAGTGAAGTAAGTCCATTCTTCACTTTGGTTTTTCCTCCTTTCAGTCATCTTAACAACAATCGGTCGATCTCTACTGATAAGCAAGGTGTATTTTGTGAAAATCTATATCTGCATTTCATCTTGTGTGCGTGCTTTTGAATGTTTGCACAATAACTGAAGCGGCGTTTTAATTTAAAGCATACTTTTTCAGTTATTACATTTTTTTTACGAAAGTTTGCTAAGGCTTCAAAAACAAAACACGTTTTTAAATAATACATTTAAATTAACAACGTCACACTGAAACATAACCGTTACTTATCGGACTACTGCTTTAATTGAGACATTTATTCAATTATAAACGGTGTGATGTCTATTAATCCCAGAACAAAATAAAAAAGAGCAAATCAATAACTTTTACAGCTTTAAGGGGTTCATCTTTATTTAATTTAGAATTCAGTGTTTGGTAAATATTCATATTCTGTATATTTCTGCTGAAGGGCACAGATAGTTAAATATATCATTAATTATAATGGGTTCGTGTGAAGATTGTGTTAAGTTCACTTAAATTAGAAGTTAAGTCTAATAAATGTTTAAATTGATAGCTCTCAATTATACTGTAATGCTGAACAGTCAATGGTTAAATATTAAAGGGAAAAAACATTGATATCAGTGATGCTGGCCTACAATCATAAAAAATATGCCAGTAAAGAAATATTTAAAATATACTGTCTTCATGTTGTTTGTAAATTTTAAGATTGAATTTGAAAGTATTGCAATATAAAAGTATATTTAAAAACTTTAATGTTAGGTGGATTCAAATCGAGATTAATGTTAGAAAAATGTGTGATTATTAGTTAATATTTTTAATCGATTAACAGCACTAATATATATATATATATATATACATATTTTTTTTTAAGGATACATTTTGCTTTGGCCTCTAGCTGAAATAAAAAAATATATATAATGAAAATGTATATATTAAAAAAAAAAAATTAAATAACTTATTTCAAGAAATGTTGTTAATGATTTAGTATGAATTATTGATAATAACCATGTGTTGAACTAACCTATTTTTCTTTTTAGATTTCTTTTCCTCAGTCTCCTCTTCTTTCTTTAGCTTGACCTCCGGATGTCGCTCTACCTGATTGTTTGTGAGGAAGAGGACGTGCTCACTCTCTTCGGTCATGCGCTGCACATATTTTCTCTCTGACTCCATTCTCCCTCTGCGGAAGTGTGGGATGGGAATATCTCCTGAGAGCATCTTTGGCTTGGAGGCTAAAATAAGAGACATATGTGAACACACAGCAAGATGTCCCTTCCTCTGCTGCCCTTGCCACTGCCGTGTCATTGTGCAGTTTTTGTGGGTCACTAGCTTGTCTGCAGACAACACCCAGACAGCATGCACCTCAATTTTTATTAACTAACTGCATTCAATTGTTTTAACAGAATCCCAGGATGACTACACTCCCCTCAATAAAAAATGAGTAACAATAATGTGCGTCGACAAAAATAAACATGAGTAAAATAAACAAAAATCTTATTAGTGTGAAAGGTCAGATAATGTTAAACCACTGCTTCAAGAAAATCACTACTGGCTCTCCAGGCATAATGACAATAATTAATATTGACATCATATCGTTAACACTTTCATTATTACTCTCATTATCAATCACACCATTACCACTATTCAAAGATTTAATAACTATTTTACTAAACCCTATAGAGACTTATTTAGATTTACTTAGCTTTTATAAGTGAACTGCAGGAATTAAAATATTAATATTCAAAATCATTTTTCATGCAAGTATATGGGTCTGCTTTTATTGTGCATTTGAAACCGCAACACTTATATCTTACCCTTAAATGTAACATAATTGTAATAAATAGTGTAAGACTGGCAGCACCTTTTTTCCTCTTTTGGGGGCCCTGCTTCATCCTCTCTTGGCTCTTCATGATTTCACGCAGTCGATGAGGAATCTGCTGGAGGTGATCGTCTGATGCAGGGTTAGCATTTTTCCTTGACTTCTTATTACTAATAAAAGACAAGAAACTTTACAATTAGATATCAACCTCAATCAATTTAGTAAACAGAAGCAATGTTTTCTAAACAATGCAACTGTGAAGGAACAAAATGATTTTCCACACGAATGCTGGGGACTGAGCCAAGATTAAAATGAATTAACTATAAACTTTTTTTGTAAATGAATAAGAATCTATTAAAAAATAGAATAAAATATAAACAACATCATTCAGAACTATACAATAGTCCCACAACCAAAATACATTTCCATGACTTTTACAGTCATTTACATCTATGAAGGGGGCATTTTCAGGTTCCTGTGGAGTTTAGGCCGTGTAATAACAAATTACAAAGTCCGAAGGATGCAAAGATACTAAGCATCACATTTCTAGGCATAACCGGGGAAAAAGCTCTTCACTGACTTTACCATTTTTGTCAAGCCATACGACGTAACGTTATATGGTTATAATAATTCTAGATTCTGCTCGTTAGTTTTCCTCATTTTATTAATGTTTACCACTTGACATGATTTCCAATCATAGACACAAATCTTCGAAACACCGTTATTGCAGACGTTTTAAGCCCCTGGTTTACCTGAAATGTTTCTCGTTCTTCTGTTGTTTGGGTTGTTTTTCTGTTTTCATTGTGTACTTTTAAGTAAATAGCGTTTTCCCCAGTTGACTAAACTCGTGTGGTGCTCTTCTTCTTCTCCTGCTCGTCTTCTTCTACGTGGCGGAGATCCGCAGCTCAGCAGCGTGTTACTGCCGCTCTCTGGTGATGAATGAACTCGCACCGTCAACGCGGGCTCTGAGGTAAATCATTTTTCTCGATATAGTCCGGTCAAAAACACACATTGAATGGCTTTTTTGGTGGTTACTTCTCGGTGCATATTTCTTGCTTTTGATAAAAAAATAAGTGTTCATATTTATGTCATTGATTTCCTCCACTGTTGCCATAATATGGCGATTACACAATATTATTTAGCGCTCAAGAAGACCACATGTCAGGTCATCACCATAAACTAATACATATTTGTATTAATTATTGACATCATGTTATAATTAAGATAAATCTAACTGTTTCATGGCCACGAAACCAGATTAAGTCACGTCTAAATCAACAGGCTAAATTAAATCGCAGATGTAACGTTACTGTGTTAATAGTAGGCCTAATTGTAACTCTAATGTCGTTGGGGAAAAACAATATAATTTGAATAGTGCTTTAGTTTCTGTTCCTGACTTTGTTGACCTATATCTTTCTGGACTTGTCTAAATCGCATATTTCCTCTTTCCTTTATTTCTGCTGTTGGATCAAACATTTTCTTTGACTCTAACATTTTAATCATTTTAATAAAGAAACTTGAACCAACCTTGAACCTAATCAGGAGCAACTACCACACCTTTCCTTCTGTAGTGCATCCACATTCGTTATAAAATTAGTTGAATATATGATTTCAGAATCATGAGGTGCTATATCTTGGTGAACTTCAATATGCTATGATGAATTTATGAACTAAGCTGACAAAAGTTTGGAATGCACAATCTGTCATCTGGGAAAACATCAATTTCTTCTTTCATATAGGCTTTATCCCATTTCTGAAACTTTTACCTAACTCAGAGTTTTCTTTAGAGTTTAAATAAAGGTGTAAAACACATTGTAATTCTAAATATTGCATATGAGACAAGGTGTTTTCCAGGCAATGCTACATGAGGGAGAATAAAAGCTGCATTTTGCAAAGGTGTATCACCACAAAATTGGTTTAATAATCCAGGTTCCACTCTTGCTATTACATTAGTTTTATTTTCCTAAGCCTATACACTCAGAACTCAGGCTCATTCAAACAGCCTCTCAAAACCAGCTGACTAAACCTTTCCATGAGCCGGGGACACCCGGATGACCCTCAGTCTCCACCTGAGGGAACAAGCGGTCTTTGAGTCCAGAAAGAGGACAGACGGATTGTTGATGCATTCAGAATGGACTGACTCACCGTTTCCTGAGAAAGCTCCACTCCCAGGTACCCACAGTGACCTGCCTGCATAGCAGCCTCTTTGTGGCCTGTTTACATGCTTATTCCTCAAACATACTGTATTTTTAATTGCAAAGCACTGATTTCTTGATTCTATTTTTTTACAGAGAATGTCACGTCTTTGTGGTCAGTTGGTGCCAACATGTACAGCTGAGAAGAAACAAAGGGTTTCAACAACATGAAGAGACCTAAATAGGAATTATCCTATGCTTTCTGTCAAAATAATTTTTGACATAACTCAGGGGGCACATTCCAGCAAGGGTCACCCAGCTTGTTGGGAAGCACCAGTGAGGAAGGGGAAACAAACACCATAAGGGGTCATCCAGTTTCACCCAAGCTAATTCAAGTTTGGCATGGGTTTTTACGACTGGCGGCGCACTTGTGAGAGTGATATGTCTGGGTGTTGGTGTATTTAGACATAGTGGTGGATGATTTTAAACATTAGCTCAGAGATTACATTCAGAATGTATATTATGTGACTAACATTGTTGTCTATATCTACAGAGAGCTGCTGATGAACCGCTGAAGATTCTTCCATCAAAACATGAACATTTTCAGAAGTGGACATCTGTGATGATCCGAACACATGGCTGTGTTTAAGAGGTCCATTGAGGAACAACGTTCTGGAAAAATCAAGAGAAAGATGTTTCATCACATTTCCTGTCTCAATCTTAATCTCTATTCTTTTGAGACAGCTTTGAGTCATGGACAGAAAAGTACACACAAAGCAACTTCAGTTGGTATTGACAGAATGAGTCAGTAAGTTAAAATACCAAGAGCACCAGAGGTAGTTTTGTCTAGAAACTTATATTTGAAAATTCCACCTCGCTGAACAATCTTTACTCATAAAGAAGTGTTAGATGTTTACTGCCAGCTCAGCGTCTCCATTGGTAGTCACAGTGGTGCTCTGGAAATGAACCTTTGGGAACAAGAAGATTGAATCTAGCATGAGTAGATGGTCTAGTCATGCACAGAACAAACTCATCAGTCCACAATTGAGTCTAGTTTTTAGAGACGAGCAAGGAACATATGTTTTGAGAGCTACTACAGATATTGCTACTATACTTTAACATACATGTTAAAGTAAAAAACATTAAACAAAATATTTTGCAATTCAGATTGGGGCGTCTAGGGGTGCAGATATCGCACACTTCTCCTTTAACTTCTGAAGGACCTCAGGTCTGTTCTCAACTTGGATATCCACAGGAATGCTTTAACCGAGTCAGTTTCGTTTGCTGCGCAAATAATAAATATCCCCAATGCCAGAAGCTTCATTTAAATGGATTCCTTATCACTGGTGGTGGCTGCCTTTCAGAAAATTATTTTATTTCTAAAATAGTCTTGAGCTAATATTTACAGATGCTAAAGAAGGCACTTGTGGTGAAAGAGAGCACAAGATGAGCCCTAGCTCTGAATTAAGCCTCCAGATACCACACAGCTCCAAAACGGATGAAACTGGCCACTGATGCAAATCCTGAGAGACAGTGTGCAATCCAAGACACCGCCACATATTTCCCTCTGTGTGTCTCTGTCTTGTATTTTTTATGTCTCTGTTAACAGGACTTCTCAGAAGTGAATGCAATGTGTCATTACAGGTTCTTTAAATAGAGTCTTCATGCATCTTTGTTTGAAAGTGAATGGATACAGTGGCAATAAAATGTTTTGGACACTAAAGATGGAATTACAAATGTATAAATGTATTTACCTTATATAACAAAATATTAAAACAAGGGGTTATGACAAAAACTTTCTAGTGAAAACATTTCAGAAAATGAAGTTTGCTGGGTTCCAACCTATGAAAAACTGTGCACATATGCATATGTTCAGAATAAAGACAAAAAGTCTTGGGACATTTTCTGCTTGTCAGAGCTTGTGAAACATGTCCATGTGTTACAGTAATATATTGACAGCTGTGTGAAATTGAGGGGAACTGATATAAAACCACAAAAAAGTCATGGTTAGAAATGTTTGAAAAGTGACTCAGAAAATCAAGTCAGTTCTGAGATCAACTAGCATCATTTGTTTACACATGCCACTTGGTATGAAAATGTGTCTAGTGCAGTGAAATTGAGACATTTTTAAGCGTGACTTATTGGTAAGTTTCCAATAGTTTCCAAAAACGTTTTGAGGCCACTGTACATGCTGATAATTTACATGTGTACACATCTGCAGTTTTTAATTCCAAGAGGAAGTGATGATTATCAGACATAGGAGGCTGACACTGCCATTGATTAATCATCTTGCTATAAAGATAATACCTTCACCACTTCATTATTCAGCTTATTCAGAGGCACCAGGGAGGTTATTGGCAATATATAGTTGTTGTCACTGTGTGAGGTCTTGGGGAAATGACACCTCTGTGTGTGTCCTCACATTTACATGCACTCATATTCACATTCCAGGTTTCATACCGACTGTGCAGAGGCGCTGGAGCCAGGATGTCTTGACCAGAGTCTCATGTCCAGTGTCCACTGTTCCTGTCTAGGACAGGCCAAAGTCAACCACAGAGAGAGAAAATGTATATCAGCAGAATGAAAGATGCAATGAAAGTTGGAGGATTTACACAACATCACCGTAGAATCACAGCGGAAATTACACACTTTAACTTCAAGTGTGTAATTTTTGTGCCACTAGCAGCACCAAACAGAATTGCAAAAATAATGACTGTTTTGAAACAGTTTGTCTGCCCCTCAGATTGCCTGGAAAATGCCTATGCCTTTGTATTGTTTGGTGTTAAAGTGATGTTTAAAAGAGTGCAAAATAGAGTCACTTGCTCATTTGTGATTTTACCTCTTGCCAACCTTTATATACTGAAGGTTCCCATAATCTGTCAGCAGCAGGAAGGGGTTTTGAGTTTGTACACTCTTTCAATGCACCCTTCATGGTGAGCACTGCCCAATTCCCCACCACGTAATTATGTTCTGTAGGAACAAGCTTCTTAAAATATAATGTGGCCAGGTCACCAGGTCAAAGCGACTTACAATTGCATTCAGGTTATACATTTCCATTAGTACATGTGTTCCCTGGGAATCGAACCCACAACCTTTTGCGCAGCTGACGCAATGCTCTACCACTGAGCCACACAGGAACACGCGTGGCAGCTTAAGTGTCAATTTCCACAATTAATTTATACAATTGAAGTAGATTCTGGTTTGAAATACCAGTTCAGACATCAGTTTTCAATACTTAGTGTGTGGATTTACCTCAGCATGCAAGAAATTCACTTGTAGACCATGATGTGAACAGCCTGAAATGACCTAGTTCAAACCCTCCTACATAACAGAGAGATGACTTTGTCCCTACAAAGGGATGTGCCAGATAGTGAATTAGTGGCACATTTCCATGGGCAAATTGGACATAATTGAGAGGCTTTTTGTCTTACAGAATGCTTTCTTTAATGACATCTAGATACTACGTTTACCTCTAGACTCTCTATCATGGTACGTAATTCCTATACAATTTTCTAGATACAATGGACTCCGCTTCCGACAAATTAAAGGATTATTGGTAGATGGCCTTGGGTAACCTAATGCCACAGGAGTGTATGGGATAAGGAAGGAGAAACATGTATTCAACATAGAACAATAAGACATCTTGTCCTATAGTGTGCAGGCTTTTTATATCAGCTGAAACCCTATTATCTTAATTAGTTACTTGAAGTGACCCCTGAGTTTCAGGTATGCTCTAACCTGCTTATAAAAATAATTAATTTATAATTAATAATAATAGATTTAACAACTGAATTATTTTGTGTAATATTCATTTATTTAGTTTCATTTGGCATTTCAATCACAGTCTCACAAACCACCTGTAGTTCCACCATACACCCAGAGGCTCATAAATCCTGTGTTGGAAATGGTTCATCTACGCTCAACAGGGAATCATTGTTATTTGTACAGCTAATATGACTCCGGAAATATTTGCAAGCTTCTTCTTACACTTTCTTTCTATAAAGTTTCTGTATTTCACGCATAACTGCCCATTATCCTACGTCCTGTTATTGTACAACTCCAGACATGCATGTAGGAATGCGCTTAAAAAAAGAGATGGAAAAAGTCTATGGTCGGGATGTACTTCCTATTGGGACAACAGGAGAATGTGCGAGTGACCAGAGAATCCCACAATTTAAGGATACGACAGAAGTGAATAGCATTGTTGACATTTATAAGCAGTTCAGTACAGAAACACTGAACAGACTAGCAGGTTCCAGCACCTGAACATAACAATCTAAATCACCCAGCTGCCAAAGCGAAGAGTGCCACGAAACAATAACAAAAACGCAGTAGCTACAGAGCTAAATCAGGTCATACACCACCAGACAAACAAATATACAACCAGCCCTTCAAATTTGGTTAATCGTGTTGTAATTGAAACCACAAAATGGTAACTTCAGCCCAACTGTATATATTTTAGTCAAATACCCATGATGTTGTAGAAAGTGAATATGGGTTTTACCAGACAGACTGCTGCATGACTCATGGTTATAAATACAAAACAAACATTAAGGCACAAAGAATAAAACGAGTCAAAGCTTTGCTCCACCCCCTCAACTATCTCCACAGTTTGTTGCTGTGATTCACAGTGATTCAGACCTCCAGGTGCTCTTTGGATGACCAGACATGCCACTTGGGGGTCAGGAGTATGACAAAGTGCCGAATTCTGTTGTTGAGCCAATGCCAGGACTGCTCCATCTGTCTGGCATGTGTCAAAAATGACAAGAACCAGTGGAGTCCCTGCAGCAAGACATGACTCGGGCCAGAGTCAACAACCGGCCTGGAAGAACATGAAAGCTCTTGCTTGAGCACTTTTGCAACAGACTGTAAATGTCATAAATACAGCCCTCAGAGATTTCAACGCACAAACTCGTCGTTTAGAGTGCTGATTGCGCAAAAGGTCCCTTTAAACACCATTTAACATCTTGCCACCCTAGAAACATTGAGTTTATTTACATGCACAACAATTATGCAAGAAAACCACATTCAGGATATTAAAAGATTTCTCCATGTTGACATCAAATCAAAACAGGGTTTTGGACAAAAATCTAGATGTGGCCATCAGGTTTTACTTAAACAGTTTATGTCACTTTTCCCCAGTAGAAAAACTCAGTTTAAGGTAATTTAAAATTCAAGGTCTGAAGGTAAGTGTGTGTATCCTTTAGGAACCAAATTAACAGGATCTAAAATCTCTGATGTCTTCTGCGTGTGAATATGATAAAAATGTACTCTTTATTTGTTTTTATATCTTTATTTATAACAAAGCTTCATACCTAAGGTAAATGTTTTTTGATTATTTGAATGATCTTTGTCTCTCTTTGTATGTTAGCATTAAATATTATGTTACGGTGAGTAAAGAAGCAAATTACGAACCAACATTTTATGACTAATGATGCTTGTGTCATGGCCAACCTGTTGATAATGTATAGTCTCTCAATGGGCCATCTTATCCCATCATATAACCATTACACCACAATAACAGAAACACATACATAAACATACTTCCTGCTTGATTCTACATTAGCATTATAAATATATATTTTAACAAAAATAAAGCATCTTTCAACAACTGTCTCTTACATGTCTTTCTATGACACCTATTTCCAGGACAAAAACCTAGTATTTTTGCTGTAAAATATAAGCAAGAATCCATTAAAATATTGAGAAAAAAGTTACTGATAATACTTCCAGATCAAAGAGGAAGAGCTCTTCTTACATTGGACTGAGAAACGAAGAGTGTGAGAAAGAGAGATCCAATACATAAATACTTTATTCTGGCATAATGACTGCATTGCACTGCCTTCTGTAAGTCTTTGTTCATGGACAGGCAGTTGAACTCTTCGGAAGGACAAAACTTTCTAGAGGCACATTGGAAATAGCAGTTTCAATGTTCTGGACCCAGGAGGACTAAGGCAGAGAACAACAGAAAATTGTGTCTTCCGTTTTAGCAAGGTTATATGACAGCACATCCTTTAATTCCTTTTTTTGAATGACTGGAGCCCATTAGTTAGTCCATCCTACACGGGCATCTAGACTCCTGCTTGAGTTGATCCAAACACAAGCATGTGAAGTTCATGGTCTCTACAAACTTAGTGTTCAAGAAACGACTTTCTCCTCATCTTTGACCTTTGTGAGAGTCGTACACACAAACAACAGAGAATCGACACAAACATCGTCCTTTTCAGTTTCGTTTCCACCCAGTGTTTGACCACTTAATAATTAACTGAATACCAATCTTGTTTGTCTTCAGTGTTTGACAGAGTACGTAGAAAGCACCTTTGGTGTTGTATTTGTGTATAATGTTCATCTGGATACAGTATCTTTTTTGAACTGCAATGGGGTCAGTAGGGTCAGAGTTCAGAGGTCAAAGTCCCAGTGCTGCTAGAGCATTACGTAGCCACTGTTGTCCTTCAATCGCTCATTTGATGTGGTTTCACCTCATGTCCACTGGAGGGAGAGAAAGGAAACAAAACAACTGTTAACAACCAATCACGTTTTTGTGGAATCTGGTGCAGTTTCAAAACTATTTGATTGTGATTTTTTCTTTAGTAAGACATGCGGTTTGTTTGAGTGACACTTATGCACCACACAGTGATTTTAATGTGTATTATTGGAAAGTCTGTGCACAATTAAGAAAGAAAGAACAATTTGAAAGGCACAATTTTTATGATCAAGTTCACCAAACCATCAATCCACACATTTCTCACAAACACTCAAAATGATGGAAACCAAACAAGCTCTGTTCCAAAACCTATTGAGCTGCCTAGCATTTTAATATAACTAACAATATATATTGGAATAAATTTGAGTTTATTCTCTGAGTGGGTTGTAGAGTTGCTGTCTATGAAAAGCTTTCCAAACCAGTCACTTCCACTCTGGCATTGCTTCTCTGATGACATCAGTTTGACGGCTTGGGCCATGGCTTGGGCAGAATATACTTAACCACGCCTCTCCAACCGTTAATTTGCTTTTAGTGAGAAATGAGAGGAGGAGCGGAAAAATAAAACCCCCGCCCTCAACTCAGTATTCCATTTCAGTTGGAAATGTGTCACCATACCGAAATCCAGTCAGCAGCAACTTCCGGTTCACATGGAATTTAATGATGCCTTAGGGTGTCAAATTCAGTTCCTAGAGGGTCACTGTCCAGCAGAGATTAGCTCCAACCCTAATTAAACAGAACTGAACTAGTTGATCCAGGTCTTCAGACTCACTAAGCAGGTTTATTGGAGCTGGTTGGAGCTATACTCTACAGAACAGTGGTCCTCCAGGACCAGAGATTGGCACATGTACCTTAGAAGGTAGATGCCAAGGCAGGCGGTAGACAGCAAGGCACCTCACTTGGTTTTGGTAAAGAGCTAAAGTATCATACAAGATGAACAGTATCAAACAGACAATCCCATGACCCATGCAGCAAAGCGAAACACAGCACAGTTCAAACATCTCTCTCGCTCAGTGTTGTCTGACTGATTGAACGTCTCGCTCTTTCTCCTGATTGGTTCATGCCAATGATTGGTTGCGAAGTAGCAGGGGTTCTGTCCACAGCTGTCCTACCTGCAGGATATTTTGGTCCACTGCATATTAGGAAATGTTTGCCTTTTAATGAATATCCTTGTTGGTCTGTGCTGCCACTGCTTGCTTTCTGTGTTTCCGTTTTTTACCATTTTTAACTGTGCGTGGGCCTGGAAACACAAGTTTGGGGAAAGGTGCAAGCCATTTGATGGGCAGAATGTGGTTGAGTAGAAAAAAGAAAGCAAGAAGGAAAGCAAGCAAGAAAGATTAAAAAGTAAGAATTTATGGCCTCTGGGAGGTGTAAAACAGACTGTAATTGCACTTCATAAATATTTTAGCCTCATGAGCTTCCAACCCTTTTATCTCGGCACAAGGTTTTCACACACGAGAACAGAAACCTGTTGAACCTGAAGGAGAACTTTCAGACACACTTCTATGTGTTTCAGCATTTGCACACACCTGTGGTCTTTCCTATCCATTCAATTGCATCATTGCCCAGCACAGTAAACACAAGCTCACACAGGTGTGTTTGTCTGCGGTGACAGCACAATGCCACAGGCCACCAAGTGCACAATCCAGGGCCAAACAATCATTCAAGATCAGGCCAAACATTCAGTGTATGCATGACATATGTACCTGTATCTGCTTCCGTGTGCTCGGTCCACGTGATGCTGTGACGTGCACACGCATTCCAAATGATCCTCTAACCGGACAAGCACCTCCTTCAATTTTGCTTTCTTACGCGATGCAAACTCTACCTTTGCCACCTGGAAGAAGAGAGAAAGACCAGGTTAGGTTAGCGATGAATAGTTTTTCAGAGAGTTGGTGTACCATACATGACGACAGCACAGATTCTTAACTGTTAATGTAGTACATGCTCAGTTAGCTCAAAACCCTGCCAAATTGTCAAAGGCAACAGTGGAAAAAGTTGTCGAACAATTCCTGGGCAATAAGCCCAAAACAGTTACATGTTCCACAGTTAACACCCCACTGCAGCACACTAAACTCAAAATAACCACCCAGCCTTACACAGGGTCTTTTACACAGAACTCGTGTCTTTTGTTGAGCTAATTTTAATGCTTAGGCCTCTATTTCTTCTCACTGTTCTGCTAATGCTTGGGTGAATATTTTTTGAAGCTGTATGGATGTGGCTGTGCGCGAAATGGAACAGAACTCTGAAAGTGGAGTATACCCGGGCCTTAAGGCAGTGGTTCCTGAAAATGTTCCTGGACCAGTCCTCCCAACTCTGCACATATTGCATGTCTCCTTTGTCTGACACACCAATTTCATGTATTGGAGTCTCTACTAATGAGCTGATGGGTTAAATCAAGTGTTTGATTAAGGAGAAATGCTGTGCAGTGTTGAGGGGGCTCCAGAAACATGGTTGGAAACTAATATCCACATTCCACTGCCCACATCTCACATTTTTAAAAGCAAAAATGTGCTCTTTGTTAATGTCCCCTCGATTGGTCTTTTTTTAGCAGAGAAATACATGATTATTTTGGTAAAAGTTGGTTGTATGGGTTGCTAAAGAGGTTTTGTAGTGTGGCAATGGAATGGTACTCCCCTTGCTCCATCAGAAATGACCTAGAAAGCGTTCAAACCACCACAGTTTGAGTGTGCACAATGGGACTGCATATTTGCAATGAATTGGCCAAACATTCAAGTATGCATTTGGTGTGCTTCCATGGAGTATTTGTCTGGCTTAGAACACAATCACTAAATTCAGTGCATGACTCGCAGAGTGCAAATAAAAACTCAGTCTACCGTGCAAGTGCAATTGGTTTAGCATTATGGAACAAATGATGCAACACTTGGAAACTCCCATAAACCTATAGAGAATCGTCAAAATGATGGTAGGGAGCGAGAGCCTGTTTCAGTGACTCTGTTCCCCCGGTTATACCTCTTTCCCTCTGTCTGCTGCCCACTTCTCCCTCCTCTTGGACATTCTTGTGCTTGGTTATATTTACAGAGCCCAGTCTAAAACAGACTGTGGTGTGCAAGAATGTTCTGTGACTGAGGATGAAGGGTGAGACAGACTCCGAGGGGCTTGAGAACTAGTCAGAGGGTTGGGTAAGGGGTTCAGCAAAGGGTCATAATAAGAAAAAAAAGTCCCCACACCATGCTTTGCTGCCCCTGCCCCAATATTCTCTTTAAAATTCAATTTATCATTGCTTTTGCATCTCAGTTCCAAGTACGAACTTCACACATGCGCTCGCCCACATACTCGAATGCGCTTTATAAAAAGGCCCAAGTTTCTCAGGAGGCCCTTCCAAGCTCTATTTATAAACTACTGTGCTTTACGCTGCAATGAAAGCCCTGCAAAAACCCAGCGCAGCGCACTAATGGTGTGACATCTGATCCAGCCCCGGCTCCAGCAACCCCAACCCCCTCTGACTCGCTCTGCACTCTGTGAGGACTATTGTCCGGGGTCTGGATAATTGGCATTGGGATTTCCCCACAAGAAAGGTCAATAAAGAAAGGGTGAGAGAAAGAACGGGCATCAGGAGAGGTGCATCATGGGTAATTAGCATGGGAACAAAGGGAACGGGACACGTAGCCAAGGGACAGGCAGTTTTTCTGCACATCTGTCAGTGGGTAAAGCTGATGACAAAACGCTGCGGATAAAGCGAAACCGAGAGCCGCAGAAAGAGCGGGGGTCCGATGGCAGGCAGACGACTGGTGGAGCGAACCGAAAAGAAAGAGGGGTGTGGGGAGCAAGTGTTCTTATTGAGTGAGTGACAAAAAGAGGCCTGAACAGGAACAAGGGATGCTGGGAGGGGGGAAAATAAGGGAAACATTTATCTCATGACCTGCATGTCTAGAGTTACAGAAAGAGTATGGGGTGAAATCTCTGCTGTAAAGCATACACACTGGCACCCAGTCAATCACGAAGAAAAGGAGAAAAGGAGATCTAATCTGTGCACTTCCTGTTATAGCCCTTTAAAATTGTCCCTAAACACCAGCAGAAAGGCAGAGAGAGCGAAAAGATGGAAAGAACACAGAATTATAGATATGACAGCAATTGCAGCCCACCACATGCAAAGAAAAACAAACAAAGACGAGAGGGGGGGGGGGGGGGGGGTCTTGCATTTCAAAGCTTTTTTTTATGGATCTTGCAATGATTCTCATTTATATCTCATGCTTTTACACTGATGTATGAGGCAAGGTGTTGTGATGTATGAATAATATTTTAAGTACTTCAACAAACCTTTTAAAATCCTCGGTAATGCCTGTTTACTTCTATCGTACTTACAAGAGCATTACTGTAATCATACAAAGAAATTAATTTAAGTCAAAAAACTGCATGATTTTGTCAGTTTATAGATTATATATTATTCTAAAACTTCACAGGCAGATGAATACAAAAATCTGATGTATGAGACAGCGTTAACATGAGCTTACTGTAAATGTTGAACACAGAGCTATGTTGTTCAGTTTTTGTTAGCCTGTAGTTACAACAGGCTCTTTTGGAATATTTTGCTGTATTTTCTATATTAATATGACGCTCATTTGATTTAGCACTATTTGTGTTTCCTCAGTGTTTGCGTCAGAGATGGGGCCCGTATCCTCACTAACCTGGGCCATTTGAGGCTCTTTAATACCTAAAATCAACACTCGCAACACACGTCGTGCTTCCAGTGCCAGCATAAACCATGTATGATTTCTCTTCATACCGACCTCTAAAGGAGGAATCCTTTAACAGAAATACATAAACATTTGCCTTTTGAACCACATCACATGCTGTATTCTTACACTCGCTCACACACATTCCAAATCAGGAATATCCTCACTTAGTCTCTTCATTAGGAAAGAACAGCGGTGTGCTGGATTTAGTACCTTTAGCAGTCCAATTACCAGAGATGAATATAAAATAAACATCATTCACACACACTCAGCTGCCTATCTAGATATTCCTACTTTAAGGAAACCACAGTGACCTTGTTCATTGTTGATGCTGAAGAAAAGTTTTTCTGAGGTTGGGTTCAGGTACACTGATTCAGACTTAAAGAATAGTGAAATAATGAACTATCAAAACAATATCGGACCCCATTGACTTTCACTGAATAAATAAAAAACAGATAAAGGAAAGTTATACAGGTTTATAAAGACATGAAGGCTACTAAATGATACCATAATCCATGATAAGTCCCTTTCAGATTTCTGTTGTGTTAACCGAATTAAATGTGACCTCTTCACACACTCGCAGGTCTGATCTGAATCTCCTCACTGTAAGACGAGGTTTATTCTGTCAGGGGTCCAACTCCTCTCCCCTCCCCCAGTACTTCACTGCAGCACCTGTTGTAGTAGTACGGTGTGATGATGTTTGCATGCAAGTGTGTGTGTGTGTGTGTGTGTGTGTGTGTGTGTGTGTGTGTGTGTGTGTGTGTGTGTGTGTGTGTGTGTTTTAGCAAGGCTAATAGACACAAACTGCAACACGGCAGTTCTGGGATAATCATTAGTACTGTACACCGGGACGATAGCAAGAGAGAAAGTGAAGGGGAAATGAGGTCAAGCAGAGACTGTACACAAGAGAAATTAACAAAAGAAAATGTAACACTCATTATGGTGCCTGTAGGAATGGAAAACCTGATTTCAGTTAAAAAAAGGCAAATGTCTTTTTGATAGAACCATGTGCATGTGTTGCATCTAACCCGAACATTTTCATTTTATAGCCTGATTTGACTTACAGCTGCAACATTTATTTCATAGTTTATTGCTGATTTGAAATTTGTTACTGAAACAGCCAAAAGGTTTGGAGATTTCAGTCCCAACTCGAGTAGATAGTAGCTGTGCTAGCATGATAAGAACGGCAGATGAGTAAACTGACTTGCCTTAAAGCTATCAACTCCTGTTACACTTTACATAACAGCTCAATCACTACTGAGAGAGAGAAGGAGAGAGAGACAGGCTAAATGCCAGAGAAAATTTGAAGAAATATAAATGGATTGCAAAAAAGAAGAACATGAAGACAGACAGACAGACAGACAGACAGACAGACAGACAGACAGACAGACAGACCGATAGATCGATAGATAGATAGATAGATAGATAGATAGATAGATAGATAGATAGATAGATAGATAGATAGATAGATAGATAGATAGATAGATAGACAAGGACAGGCTAGGTGAAGTTTAACTCCAGTAAGTGTTGCTAGACTCATTATCTGGTGTTATGTTCCACACCCAGCAGTGTTTCCTTTGAAACGAGCTTATCACTGCAATGAACCAAAGTACAGCAGAAATGTGGCCAAGCACACACACACACAAACACACACACACACTCCCTGTGCAGCGAGGCCTATTTACAGTCTGTCTTTTTTATATCGCGCTCTGAACAGCAGTGGCTTGTGCAGACCTGCTCCTTTTTTAGGATGAGAAGGAAAAAGTGAGGGAAGGGTAAATACATCTCTTAAGGATATTTGCTCAAGTATATACCACCATAGCTGGAAAGAAACACACATAATATATTCTCGTCCCATCCCTGTGCTCAGAGCTGGAAAAAAACATAGACTAACATCTGTATTCATTTTATGCAGAAAATGGATAGTGCTTTACAATCAACTGAACGTCCATTCAGAAGAATGCGGAATATGAATAAATGAACAAATAAATAAAGAATGGAATAAAAAAATGTTCATATAAATACATACACACTACTTTTGAAAAGTTTGTGGTTGGTAAGATGTAATGTAAAGTCCCTTATTCTAACCAAGACTGCATTTATTTGATTCAAAATACAGTAAAACAGTAATATTGTCAAATATTATTGTTATTCAAAACAGGGATGTGGCTCTGGAGTGGGTGTGGCCCTGATATCTATCCTGCTTAAGATATAAAGTCACCATTGTCTTCCCAGCATTAAAATGGCTTTACAGGACTGTTGATGCATTGCTCTTACCTTGACAGTACGGTGCTGTTTTTTGGAGGGGTGACAGCGCATGTTGCCGGTGTTGCAGCAGCCTGTACAGCGTTTCACCTCCACACACGGAGGCCATATTAGGAAGTTAGCAGCGGTGGGATCCACTTGACTGCGAGGGATCTCGTAGATCACTGTCCGTGTCTTACACATGGCGGGCACCGCTTCCTCTACTGGATGCAAGAGATGAGGATGCATGGATAAATTCATACATTAGAACAGATTCAAAGAATATGCAAAGGCAAGATATTACTTATTAATAAAACTAAAAAATTAAAAATAAAATAAGATCAAATAAAATATGGTAACCACCGTGGCATTAACATTTACTGCCATCATTATACTATGGTATAATTATACATTGTATTAAATACAATTAACTCAATCACGCTAAAAGAAAATAAAGAAAAATGAAGTAAAATTAAATGAAAAACCACCAGGTCACATGATTAAGGTAATAATTCAGTACAACGGAATTACATTAAATTTTGGGAGAAATTTTGCCTGTGCTTCTCTGAAACTGATGCCATCCAGCAAAACAAAAAGGCCCTTAAAATCACATGAGTGGCAAATATTAAAGAGGGTTTTTAATATCTATGAGCCTCTGTATTTACCTAGACTAAATAAAGATTGACCACAGCACTGAGATCGGCATTCAATCTGGAGGTTTATGCTCTTTCAGAGCAACAGTTGTAACAAAAATGGCACACAGCTATTCTGAGGCCTGAACAGTTTTTCTGTGCATCCGAGTGAGTGATTGGAAGGTACAGAGGGGCCAGAATATCCCAACACACACAAAGGCACACACACACAGCGCTGCGCTCCACGGTTGATGTAAAGGGGAAGGAAGAGCGCATGTCAGAGCTATATGTGCCAGTGTGAACTCTGTTCACTTCAATGAGCTGTGACATGAACTTTGAATGTTTGGAATTTCCTGGCTCGGATAAGTTTGTGACCTCCAATCAAAATACTCTCACGTACAATCAAATAAAGAGGTGCCCTCCAGTCATTGTGATTTCCTGAATAAAACTGACATTCTCTCTGCTTTTTATATCCTCAACACTGGAACGTCACCAATCGTAGATGTTTAAGTAACATAAATACTGACTATAACATTATTAGGAGAGTTCTGTGCTTTAGCAAATCAATTCAGGTCAATTCAATAATTGAATATGCTTATCTTCTGAAATATTTAGCATGTATTTAAATATAAAGCAGGTATAAAAGATCAAATCACAATTTATAAAAAAAAAAAAGCAGTTGCAATATGAGAAAAGTAAAAAAATTTTGTTTAATTTTAAATATTGCATTTACACTACAGTTCAAGGTCAATTGGGGTCAGTACGTTTTTATTATTAATAATAGTTTTATTCAGCAAGGATGCATTAAATTGTTAGATCAAAAGTGAGAATAAAGACTTTTACATTGTTCATTTTTACATTTTAGTTTTCTTTAAAAAATTATCAAATCTCTTCTTTTGAACTTTCATTAAAGAATCATGAAAAAATGTATCAGTTTCCACAGAATATTTATCAGCAAACTGTTTTGCATTTTACATAGCAAGGGTTTTTTTTGTGCGTTGCTATGCAGAAATGCAAGATAAGTTAAGCACTAAGATTACAAGTGATACCATGGCATTAGTTGAACTATAATCAGTGAAGCACCATTAATGAACAACCGCTCTGCCAAGCAATGCAGTTCATGAACTATTAATGGTTGCCAAGCAACTACAGAATTCATCAAATGAGATTTCAGAGGCAGAAATACTTCTTAAACTGAACGTTGTCAAGAACATGACATGTCTTTGAGCCGCAGGTCTTACCGACACTCCTCTTCCGTCTGTGGGACAGCTGCAGACTCTTGAGATCTGAAGAAGCGGCCTTGTATGAGTGATGGCTCTTCTGATGGTGCTTCGGTTTGACCTCCTCAATCACCTCATTTCCAGGACCTCATCAAAACACAGGTTATCCGTATTACTTTCATGTTACTCAGCGAAAAGACAAATCACTTTTTCCCCCCTTTAAAGCCAAGATGAATCCACAATGAGGCTATTGAAAGTCTCCAGTAGATGCCCTGAAGCCTTCCGAGGCGAAATGGCCCTGCTGTGAGTGGCACCAAAGCATGAAATAATTTCCTTCTTCAGAAACTCATTTTTCCACAAACAATGGCTGCTTTATTCACGAGCTAAATTGAAAATTCATCACGATGGATTTCTGGAGGAAACGAGGTAATTTTGGCCCTGAATGTGGTTGCCAAGTTTATTATAATGTCTTGTGGAGCATTGACATGCCCGATGAACAAATCTGAACTCCTGACAACCTCGGAGGACTTGCCACTGGCACAAATGAGTGAGAGCCATTCTACACCGTTTAAAGAAGAGGCGGGACTGTAAGACTCCTGAACGCAATATCAGTCCAGTGTTTAAACAACCCATGATGCATATGAAAGCTTCACATTAATAATACGGGTTGAATTAATCATGTGACATAACCGACAACACAGAGCGTGACAACTAATACACAACCCCTTTCCATGCATGAGTAAAGAGTTCGGTATATTAAAGGGACAGTTCACCCAAAACCGAAAAGTTTGTCATCGTTTACTCACCCTCATGTGGTTGCAAACCTATTTATTCTGAAATTAATTTTTCTTCAAAATATATTTTGGTAATCAAACAGCTGCTGGTATTCACTGAATTCACAGTATGGACAAAGATAGTATGGATGTCAATGGCTACCAGCAACTGTTTGATTACCAACATTCTTCAAAATATCTTCTTTTGTGCTCAACAGAAAGTCGTACAGGAGTTCGGAACAACACGAGAGTGAAGAATTGATGACAGAATTTGAATTTGGGAAACATGAAATAATCTCCTTTTATTTCTACAGACTTTGAGATGTAAACATTCAGGTACTGTAAGCATATTTATATATATATATTTATCGTTATCTGATATTGTTCTAGATATTTCAGCTGGGTTTAGTTTACCCGAGCGTGCAGTGCGGTTAAACATCAAACTGGCTAATCTGTGAGCGACTGAAGAACTGCGCCCAGCTCTGAGCCGTGGGTGCGACCGAGAGACCAAAGCACCCAAACACACTCTCTCATGACCACACACACAGTCCTGAAGCAGGAAACACAAGTGACATGTCAACAAAAGCCCCACTCTGTTCTGTCTCATCTTTCCTACCAAATGGAAGGGCATTGTTTTGAAGTTGTTTTTCAGACTCAGTCAAACAGTGCGCGCTGACCCGCAGAGAGAGAGTTCAGCATTTGATCTTATCTCATGTTCACATCAAAACTCAGTGTTATGATTCAAACTCAAGAACTTTGTTCTCTCACACACAAAAACACAAGACGAAAGCACGGCTGTCAAAGCACTTAAAGGAACAGCTCACCCAGAAAGGAGCGCTTTGTCATCAAATGTCCTGAAAGGAAACGGAGCAACATTGCTTCATCTTAGTGATTTGTGATATAGGCTAAACAAATATAGCAGGATTTTTCTTTTTATAAGTGTATCTTCTATTTTTTTGGGTTTGTCAATGGAATAATAATAAATGTTTTAATTTTCATTAATTGATATACTGTACAAAAGTATTATTGCTTATACAGATGATATTTGTGTATTGATTACTTATATTGATTTTATTCATATTTATAGATACAGTATCTTAATAGATAAAACAATTACTAAATAATGTGATCATTATTTAATGATAGCAAATAAGAAAATGTGGTTTATCTCACATTTACTCACATTTTAACATATTACATATACATGAAAATAAAATACTAATATTTAATGTATTAATAGATTCTATCTATATAGATAGATCAAATATAATAATTATCAATACAATAATTATTATTAATTATTGAATGATAGAAAATACTTTTTTTCTTTTTATGAAATGCATCTATATATGAAAATACTAATATTTAATGTATTAATATATTATATCTATATAGACAGATAGATGATTGATACAGTATAATAAAATAATTATTAGTCATTAAATAATTTGATTGGTGATAGCAAATAAGAAAATGTTTCTTATGAAATGCATCTATTTACTCACATTTAAATTAATAATAATAAACTATTATTATTATTATTATTATTATTATATCTAAATAACCTATCAGCAGATTCTGAACCAAAATGTTACAGAGAAAATCATATTAATATATGTATTTTGCAATATTTACTCATATTTTGTTTTATTAAAATTAAATGTATTATGTATTACATTTACTTGTATTTGTTTATTTAGCTATCAGCAATAAGTAGCCATATCTATCAGCAATAGCCATATCCATCAGCAGATTCTGAACCAAAACCTTTGCTAAACTTCTCATTTTCATCTCTTATTCTTCCACACAAGAAATAAAGTCATACATGTTTGGAAAGACAAATGAGTCGTTAAATCATGACCGAATTATCATTCTCAGTGCATTAATCCTTCAACTCCTCTGTAAAACTGACACATTTCCATCAGCTATCATTTGGCAGGTGATTTTTATCCACATTAGCTTGCAGCATAATAATTACAGGTATGATCTACCTGCAGCGACCCACTTTTATGTGTCCTCCTCACAATCGAGCGATGCTGATGAAAGCATTCTTGCAGTAACTGTGTAAATTGCAGGTTCTGAACTTATAATCTTTGCATTACCAGCGCAGATCTTTAACCACTAGTCCTCTATCATCAAACCCCTCTGTCTCTGACTATCTCTCTTTATGTGTGTGCTTTCTCTGAATGAATTACAAAGGACAGCATTAGCCCTTCTTCACGGATTGACAGCTGTCCTTTCATCAAACAAAACGACGTCCCTCCATCTGTGGCGTTTTCTTCTGGATGTGAAAGCGCAGGTGACAGGAGAGGCAGACAGATGGATGTTGATAAGTTAAAAGGCTGCTGGGAGGCGCAGAACAAGTGCGGCCTGTTCCAGGTGAGCGGAGAGGTCACGTGCGCTGACCTCAGAGAAAGAGAGACACCGTTTCCTCCCTAAATCACTGTCACTGCTTTCATGACCTCTAATTATCCGTCCATTAGCGGGAGATACCTATCTGTGCCTTCCTCCTCTCATCATTCGCTCCTCGTATGGACAGTTGACGAGGTTAGCGCTCTAATCTGAGGCACAACAGCCCGGGACTGCTTCCTAAATGAGATTAATCAGGACGGAAAACAGGAAAACGCTCATAGCAATAATAGCAATGATATCGATAGTCACACAAAACGCTTCTGATATCTATGGATACACATTTCCGCCACAGATTTAAAAAACAAGAAAGGTAATACTGACTTTTTCGTCACAGTTCTGAGTTCATATCTAATTTTCAAGCAATTCAGAGAAAAATGTGACATGTAAAGACAGAATTGTGAGTTTATATTGCGAGTTTATATAAGGACAATATCAGAATTGAGATGTTAACTTGGAATTGCGAGTCTATAACTTGGAATTGTAAGATGTGAACTTGCAATTCTGAGATGAAAAGTCACAAAGTTTTTTCTCACAAAGAATTGTGAGAAAAAAGTCGCGGTTAGGATGTTGCGCTATGGGCTTCCCAAGTTCAAATCCCAGCTCGAGGACCTTTCCCAATCCCCCTTCACTTCCTGTTAGATCTGAACTGTCCTATCACAATAAAGGCAAAAACACCAAAACCAAGTCTTTAAAAAAAAACTATTACTTTTTTATTACTTAACTTAGAATTTCTTAATCATATCTAATTAATTCTGACTTTTTCTCAGATTTTTTTGTTTATATATCACATCTCTGATAAAAACAAACGAATTGTCAGATTCATACTTAGAATTGGGAGAAAAAATGTCAGATTATTATTTAAAAAAATAATAATATACAGTATATGAGTTCAGTAATGCACCAAAATGTAAGAATTAAAAACCCAGCTAATTATGTTTTTTTTTTTTTTGCATTTTATAAAGAGTTTGATAAAGAGTGGTTGAGGTTAAGAAACTAAACCTTATGATTACAGTGAACATGAAATAACTTATTCAAGTCCTTCTCTTTGACTGACATGCGACGGCTTTGAGCGGTCTGACTTTAAAAAGATCTGAAAATATACCATCACTGGCGTCAGGCATCTTTTACTCGTCTTTGGTTGTCTGACAGACAGCGTGATTTATGTAGGCACCAATAAAATCTAGATTACTAGAATACTATATCCTTGAAATGTTGTATCTATGTACAACATACCAAGGGTATTCTTCACCCAAGAATCAAAAGAAAAAGAAAAAGGGGGGGTATTTAATTAGCCTATTTTGAGGACTACTACAAATTATTTTCTTTATAATATATTTTCATTAGAGTATTTTTACTGTGCTTAAATGAGTGTGCTTAACTGACTTTAATATAAATAAATATAAATAAAATACTCGAAAAAAATCTTGAAATAAGAATAAAACTAATTATTAAATAAAGTATGTAATTTAAAATAAATCATAAATATTAAAAAGATAAAGAAAAATGTATTTTTTCCTGTACATTCTGGTGTGAAGTGTAACCTAGACATGTTCTTGACAGGTGTGGTGAGATTAAAAATCACTGTTTCATGCCAATGCATTGCACACTAATTCTAACCAATGGAGCCAAAAAGCCCAAACATTTTTTAAAGGCAGATATTTTCTATCAAACTTCAAAGGAGCCCCGCCGTTTGATATATTACAAGTGCCTGTGTAAATACCAGCTCAAGTGAACTCGGAGACGGCTCGTGTTAGTGATCACTGTAATATAATCCAAACTAAAAGACAGTGAAGAAGACACAGAAGGAGGAGGAAAACAAACAGCAGAATTTGACATTTCAACCCTGCACAAAGCATATTTCACTGTTAATATCAACGCTCCTGTTGCAACATCAAATGCCCAGAGGTCATGTATTCTTGAGGCGATGCTCTGTTATCATTATTCAACTCGTCCCCCAGCACACCTATCACACCTATGCTCTAACCACAGAAACCAGACTGCTTACACTCATACCCCAAATTATACTGTCTTGCTTTGTGTGTGTGTGTAATTACCAGTAATTCCCCTGTAAATGAAATTATAGTGGGCAAATGAAACCACTTGTGGACAACTTAAGTATAGGAAAACTTGGCTTCCCGTTCGCCATGACGTAAGTCTGGACATATAATCCATGCGTTGCTCTAAAAACAGAAGCAATCTGCAAATAACTATTTATGACTCTCAGTCTCCACCCATTGGCCAGTATAAACGATACCTTTAAATTGTTTTGTGCCTCTCATAAAACACAGCTTCACGGCTTTGTGGCAGGTACAACATTACACTTACACCACAGCAACTAGACAACAAACACCTGTAAATAGCCCTGCCATGCAGCACATGAGATTAGCTGCCGAACAAAGTCCACAGAGGTGTCAAGAAGACAATGAGCAGAATTTACCTGGGGAATTTACCTCCAGTAGCCGCTGGAGGTCGCTGATGCTGTTGATTTCGCTGTGGGACAGTCTGTCGATGAAATCCTGAGGGATCGCAAACTCCTTCTGCCGACATAAAACGAGATCAGTTGCGCATTTGACAAATCTAGTACGACATAGAGATATTTTTCTGCGTATCAGCAGCGTGAAAATCATTCTGAAGAGGCATTTTATAATCACATCAACACAAATCGAGTGTGGAATATTTTACTGTTACAAATTAGGATAATATATAGGATATTTAGACTCTATGGAAAATAAAATGTGACTAAAAGAGGAAATAACATCGGTTCTCCTTACGTTAATATTAGATTTTAGTGGACAAATCATATTACATCTAAATTCTCCCTCATTAAAATGATTGGCAATGCCATATAAATGATATGGAGTTAAAACGACGACACCTTGAACACATCAAGCACAAGCGCGTCTCCTCTTTTTATCATTGTATGTGATATTTTATTCAGGTTTGTCAGTAGGGGGCGATCTTCAATAGTCAACCCTGTTCCCACGATTTTGTACAGTAAAACAGCTGTTATTAAAATAGATATTTGTATAAATATCAGCGTCTGCACATGGCCAGTAATGAACTAGAAAAACCACCGAAAGCACTGGAAGATTGCCAACCCTGTTACTTTGAAGGTAAATTTAAGATGAGATGACACAATGCATTTCTTCGTCGGATATGTGTTTTATAAAGTTCTTAAAGAACCACCGATTTTAGAAGTACCGTTAAAAATCTAATAAAAGAACGCTGTAAATATTCCAGAGAACAGCTGATCTATTTATCACATGTTCACCCGTAACCACAATTCAGTTGACACCATAAAAAACTAATAATGTTGTGGATCTAAGACACATTTAACAGATAATTATTCCATTCTAGAAAATTACAGGGGAAAAATAAATCAAATTGACCTCGTTATGACGGATTTAAAGCTCTAAACTTACTTCAGTGTAACAAGATATAACTTTTCTATGGATCTCACAAGGGTCCGTTTTAGTGCACTTTACCTCAGCAGTTGCCAGCAGAAGGTGCGAGGTGAGGAGCAGAAAGCAGCAGAATAAGGTTCTCATCTCCTTCCAATGTCAATTCCCCACCTAATAAGAAAGATGCAGACTGTAGGAGCCTTGGAACCGCTCCTGAGCGCAGAGAGTCCAGAACCATACCTTGAAGAGATCTCCCTTTAAATGACCTGAAGCACCAGCTCAAGTCTACAGAGAGAATCCAAACTGCCCCGGTACTCCAGGTGCTTGTACTGGTCCAAACGCGCCCTGTATTGAGTCTCAAAAGTGATTTAACTTGCAAAAGGTCGTCATGGCTGTCCAAGCCTGAACAATCCAAAGACAGAAACCCTTTGCATTGCCTAGGTCAGTATATATATATAGATTAAAACTCAAAGAGAAATTCTTCCCAAAAGTTTAGAAGTGAGTCCATGCACCTCATATAGAGATCACCACTGGATCTTCAAGAAGTAGGCTATGTCGTCGTGCAGTGTAAATACAATCCCAGGTTAGTATCCATGAATAAAGCAGAAGAGCTCAGAGTTGGTGTTGTTCTCTAGAGTTCGTGCACTGAATGCTGTCTCATGCACGTCTGATCTGCGGAATATATGCGCCTCCCCTCGCGCTCCGGTAATCACCGATGAGCGCTCGAGGAGGCGGTTGGCTGGAGCTGCATGTGCAATTTAACCCTTCTTCAGCCCCTTACTGGGGCACTCAAATCTCAGCCTTCTTCCCAATGTGCATATTATCCATCCTAAATTCTTTGTGATATTAGTCATTTTCAATACTATTTAGGGCAGATAGGGTGGATACTGGAGAGTGGGCTAGCCTGTGCACATTGGGACGCAGGGTCAAATTTGCTTGTAAAATGTGTTGATTTAAGCCCTCTTTAAAATCTTAATAATAGCACCTGCAACCCATGTAGCTCTCACTATTCAAAATATAGCTAGCATGACCTCGAATTACGTATTTTTTATTTTAAAAAATCATCATTTATAAAATATTAAGTAACAAGGAATTAATAAAGCAAATGCACAATGTGCTGCACTTAGGCTATGTGGAGACCAGGGGCAATTGTTACACACTCAATTCCTCTGATCAGAATCAAGCTAGAGTGATGAAACTTAATTTGCAAATGCTCAGTACGATCATCTCTCTGCCTGTGGAAAAAGAGCACAATCATTTCATACAAAATACTGATTTTGTGGTATGAAAATACATTTTTGGATGTACCGTATTTTTCTGCTGCTAAAGTTTAGATGATCGCGAATTTAAACTACATACATTTTATCTCTAGGTTATTGATAGAAAATGAACAGGAGCAACCTATGGTAATATAGGTGTGGCTAGCTGGGGTATGAGATTTGATCATGGCTGCAACATCTGGGGCAATTGTAACACTGTTACTAACCACAGGCCCCAGTGTAAACACCTTGTTTTTCTGCAAA
>CM050415.1:21242135-21484635 GCA_027564155.1 Gymnocypris eckloni scoliostomus
AATGTGGGAAAGTTAAAAGAGGAAGACAGGGGTCTTACCACATCGTGGTGGTCTGACCTTGGCCCCCGCCGGAGGCCAAACACTGTCAGTGTCGTCCATTTAAAATCAATCCACAGAATATACGATTTCGGTGCTTCACGTTTCTGAATGAGCAAACATGTTCGAGGCAACAGAAGAAAAAGAGAAGGAATGACAGTCTTTTTCTCTGAGTTGACAGGCTTCTTAAAGGAGCGCAACAAGTTGCCTTCAGATTTCTATCAGAGCTTTAAGCCCTTGATTGCGGCAACTGGCATGTTAAATTTGGCTCTCACCTCATCTCACCAGTCATTCATATAGGACGCAGGTGGGGGGGAGAACCAGGGAGGAAGAGGATTTCTGCATTTCGTCTGAGCTCAACCTGCGATCCTGACAGCACAATGCCCAGGGGTGAGGAGTTTGAGAAAACAAGGGATTATTCAGAAGACAAATCTGTAGGGAAACCTGAGGGAGAACGTGTTTCATTTCTGTTCTTCAGTTCACTATCAGTTGTCAAATTGTCAACATCAAAGCACTTTACTGACATGACTGGTTTATGAAATAATGACATAAATGGATGCAATGTGATGCAATAAAATATAATATAATAAAATAAAAATAATGCAACAATAATAAAACAAAAAGCAACTCAATGCAATAAAACAAAACAATACAAAAATGCAATATAATAAAATAATGAAATGCAATACGGTAATAAAACAAAAAGCAATGCAATAATATTAAACAATTAAACGAAAATGCAATATAATAAAATAATGAAATGCAATACAGTAATAAAACAAAAAGCAATGCAATAATATTAAACAATTAAACGAAAATGCAATATAATAAAATAAAAATAATGCAACAATAATAAAACAAAAAGCAAATCAAGGCAATAAAACAAAACAATGAAACAAAAATGCAATATAATAAAATAAAACAATGCAAACAACTAAAACAAACCATGCAATGCAATAAAATAAAATAAAGCAAAGTAATGTAAATAAATAAAACTAAAGCAATGCAATAAAATAAAACAACAAAACAAAACAATACAATAAAAACAATGCAATGCAATGCAATAAAACGAAATAATGCAACAACAAAAAAAAAATCCAATGCAACAACATTTTTAAACTAGGCAATGCAATAAAATAAAACAGTGCAATAATCTCTAGTATCTTATATAGGCTCTGATGCTTCCTAAATTTAGCGAAATTGAAAAGCAGCATCAATGCAACCTAATACTGTGTCCTTATTACTTTCATTAATTTATCATTTTTAAAAATAACTTCATATTTCAATAAAATAAAATATTATAATATAACATTTTATATTCTAAATATTAAATATTATAACACAAAATATATAAGAATGAGGTATCTAAAAACACAGAATAGCATACGCGGTGGTCAAATTAGATATGTGCTGCAGTGAATGTGAGACTCCCTCAGTAGCCCTTGCATGTTCCTGTACTAACTTTCTCCTATTTACTAGCCACATTCCTTAATTTGTAGAAAAATACCAACTACTAGACTCACCATAAACATGGCAATTAAAACAAAACACTCCAAAACAGACACTAACAATCACAAACAGGTGTTTCTTGGCTTTAAGACTTGTAGAGATTTATAAGGCCCTTAAAAACATCCCTGGCTCTTGTTGAGTTCACAGTTTGATGGGAGCTCTGGCTCTTTTGGATTTAGCCACAATAAGTGTGTGTGTGTGTGTGTGTGTGTGTGTGTGTGTGTGTGTGTGTGTGTGTGTGTGTGTGTGGCACAGGAATATTAGATTCTGCCTCACCCGATGTAAGCGGTCCACAATAACAGTTCACACACATTCATGAAGTGCTATTAAAAGCCCCCTCCCATGATGCTTAGCAGCTCCTCTGGAAGCCACAGGCAAGCCGCCAGCTTTTAAAAGAAAATTAGAGGAGTTTGGCTCTTTTCTGTTCTATGAAAGCAATAAAGCGACAGGTCCAGAAGCGGCTGAGGAATTCATGAGTCAGTGAGAAGAGACAGAGATTCTGCTAAACAATAAATAACTAGTGACATGAGGGCGAGGAAATGATAACCAAATTTCATTTCTATTTGATCTGTCCTTAAAAACTTCATGCAATCAGGTTAATTAAGTAACATCAGATTATATATTTAAATATGTTATTGTTACATTAACATGCACATGATTTAGATTACCTGAAAAAATATTTTGAATATACAATTAGCCTCTAGAATTTTTGTTTCTTTTTAGCTAAGCATATTCTACTGTAGCATTAAATTCAACATATTTATCCAGAGCAGATTTTGTTGATCAAATTAGTTTCCTGTTATAAAATACATTTATATACCCTTGAGGAAAACAAGTGTGCTTATTTATTAAGTGTGCACGCAGTGTACTTAAAAACGTACGTTTATTTGAAAAAAACTGTATTTACAGATATAATGAAATTAAATATTAATGAAATGAAAGCCTACTGAACTGAACTGTACTTGAAGAAGTCTACTTTTATGACTGTTTCTTACCACACTTAAACTCACTTTAAAAAGTTTTTACAATAATTTCCTTAAACATTTTACTTTAAAAATAAGTACATTATAAAGAAAAATATAAGTTTTCTTTATAAATTTTATAAGTGCTAAATTGCAACTTAAACATTACAGATGTGTGATTAAAAATATATTTGTATGCATGGTATACACATTTTAATAAAAACAAAATCATGTTTAAAAATATGTAGTTTACCATAAATGGTTGAACATTCTACAGTAAACTAATAAAAAAGGAGAAGCAATTATGAAATTACATAAAGATGCACTCTAAAGTTCAACTATTTACATTAAATATAACTTTAAACTGTAAAAAAAGTTTAATTGCAAATAATATGCAATTACGAGTACAAAAAATTAAGTTCAGTTCACATTTAAGTATATTATTTTGTAATAAATGCTCTTTTTGAAAGTCTGCTATAAGTGTAAATTGAAATAAAGATTATGTATGTAGGTTTTGGTCTAAGTGGCTTCAGTCAGCCCCGTCACATGCAGCACTTGATGGAAAGGCCGTCCTGCATACCACAAATCACATAAGCCCCCTGGGGTCAGAATTATCTTGTGACCTTAAGTATGGGTCAGATGTGATTGAGGACAACGAGCCATCGATCAGAGAACTCAAGAGTCATTTAGCTGAAGTAATAATGGACTGTTCATTTCTCATGCTTGTGTTACAGCACAATACTGTCTGAGTGCCCGTTATTGGTTAATGACACCCTTGAGACTCTTCCATCCTTCCAGCAGATTAAAGTGTTTGTGTGCGTGTGTGTGTGTGTGTGTGTGTGTGTGTGTGTGTGTGTGTGTGTGTGTGTGTCAGCAGCTCTCAGTGCCAGTGAAGGCCATGTCTACTTAGCAGCGGCCACATTTGGAATACAGCAGAAGTGCAATGCATAGTACATACTGCGCAGTTTACTGCATACTTCAACACCTCTGGGAATAAATAAGTAAATACCTTTGTATTTTATTTGCAATTACATTTGGTAGTCGGATCAGATAACGCAGATATTCTGTTTGGAAATGCATACAACACTACTTCTGACTTTGTAGTATGTGTTGTGCATCAATTTCCTAATCTATGAAATTTAACAAAAAAAAACATGCATTCCAATATTTTATGCTAACTGCATGCCACCTGCTAAATTAAACATGCAACCACATGAGGTCATGTGACCGCCAATGCAGCACACTAATTAGAAACAATTACGTCTTCATTATGCAGTTTTTTAAAGCGTATACCAATATACAACTCAAACTAAGTCAAATAAAAAAATGCTATTTTATAATCAATAAAAACACTATGACAGTGTTTGTTGATGTTTGGAATTAGATTTTATTTTTATAGTTTCTGTTTTCACTTTAATTTTACATAAAGTTTTAGTAATTTTATTATTCTATTTTTATTATTATTTAGTTTAAGTTAACTCTAATAACCTTGCCCAGTTCATTGTGTCTCGTTTATACTACACACTTGGGCAAATTCAGTAGGTAATACAAATTCAAATAACTTTATTGTCTATTATATGGTAATATACATTTGTCTTCAGTTAAAGGCTCACACACATCCATAAAAATACATTACACATCATTACACAACTTAGGTACTTCAGAAATAAATCAGAAAACAAAACACTAATTCTGCTATTTGACAGGATATTTTGCCTTATTCAGAATGGACATTGCAGTGGGGATAAAAGTGGAATAACATCCTGGCATTCCATATATATTGTGCATGATACACTGTATATATATATATATATACACTCTTAAAAATAAAGGTGCTTCACGATGCCATAGAAGAACCTTTTTGTCTAAATGGTTCCATAACGAACCTTTAACATCTGAAGAATCCTTTCTGTTTCACAAAAGCTTCTTTGTGGTGAAGGTTCTTCGGATTATAAAAGGTAAGAAAGAGATGGTTCTTTAAAGAACCTTTGACTGAATGATTCTTTGTGGAACCAAAAATGGTTCTTCTATGGCATCGCTGTGAAGAACCTTCATTAATATGAGCATTATTTCAAAAGAAAGACTTTGTCAAAGAGAGGAACGTGGATGCCTCATCAGGACAGTTGCTTGTGCGGTTCCTCTGGGACTAAACTGTCATTGGGCAGTTTTTCTTCTTTACAAGGGTAGGTGAATTTAGAGTGTCGCTGTACAGGAAACACATCAAAGTGAATCCTGTCTAATATCCTGTGGGAATTTGGTTACATTTCATGTTTGATCACATGCAGTGTGTGGAAAAAGAATTAGATGGTCAAATTTATATACATATAAATATATTCATAAATTACTTGACTGCCCATTGTAATGAGTTTATGAAATCTGGACTACCTACTTCCCATCTTCCTATGATCATATTACTAGTGCAGATCTCAATCTGTCAGTCCATAATTCTATTTGATGCTTTGAGTTCCGGCTGAATTTGAAAAGCTCCAGAAGTCAGAAGTGTTTGAGTTGTAATCAGATCATGGCTTTATTTCCTCTTCCATTAACTCCTTTGAATTGTGGAATTCCATTATTCAGAGAGATTGTGATCTGCTGACCTGATCTGTGCTCTCCTGATTGACCTCTGCGCCTCCTTTCCTCTTTTGCTCTGATCCTTTCATTCTAGTTTTCTCATTAGAGCCCTCGACCCGAGCAGGTTGGGATTGAACTGTGGTGTGGATGTTCATGCAGTGATACTGCCGTATAGGGAATAATTAAAGACACAAAGATGGGAAGTTGATATCAAAGTGTTCTCACATAATGGTCAGGGGCAAATCTGTTTAAATGATTCGTGCCGGGGTGGAGCGGTAAAGGCGGGACGCTGCTAATGAAATCTACAGAGACTGCAAATCTGCTCCAAATAAACTGACTGCAAAAACACCAGAAAATAAGGAAATGTTAGATTGTAGTACAAAACAAACAAACAATTAAAAGATTCTAGGAACATAAAAAGCAAGATAATACTAAATGTACAATTTTGCAAAGAATTTACAAAGCCTTGTATAGTTCAAATATAAATCCTCATCAGTTAAAAATATAAAATTCAAAACTAAATTTAATTTAAAAAATGCTAATACATTAATATACTCCATTAAAAGATAAATCATGCAAAAATAAAACATCTAGAAATCTTATATTGTTATAATGCTATTAAAAAACAGAAAATTAACTCCTTTAAAGCATGCAAAATAAAAAGTTTAAATAAAAATACCAATGTCATTAAAACATGCAAAAAATAAAATAATTAAAGCAACATCAATCTTAATACAATTAAATTAAAAAGTTAAAATAGACTAAATTCAAATTTGGTAAAAAGATAACATTTAAAACATGCAAAAAAAATATTATAGTTAGTAAGGTATTTGTTAGGTTTTTGGGTAGGATTGGGGATGTAGAATATGTGCTTTATAAGCATTAATAAACAGCCAATATGATAATAATAGGCATGCAAATATGCAACTATAATGAGAATTGGTCCCTATACTAAAGCGTTACCGTAAAAATAAAATAAATAAAACAAAACAATTTATATGTAAAAAAATCCTTAATAAAACAGTCAAAAAAGGGCAATTAATACCTCTAAAGGCATGGATAAAATAAAGAAAATATGTATTTATTAATAATTTAAAATTATTAGTAACATTAGTTACAATGGAATTAGTAAAAATAGGTCTTAAAATAAGAGGTCATCAATTCAGACTGAAGCTTTTATAATCAAGTGTGTGTGTGTGTGTGTGTGTGTGTGTGTGTGTGTGTGTGTGTGTGTGTGTGTGTGTGTGTGTGTGTATGTTTGTGTGTGTGTGTGTGTGTGTGTGTGTGTGTGTGTGCGCGTGTATGTTTGTGTGTGCATTAAAAGTGGTTGACTGGCAGGCTTGAGTACATTCCCCAGTTGATTTAGTGTGGTTAAGATCAGATGGAATGTGTCAAAGCCAAAAGCTCCAGTTTAATCTCGCTGGCCTTTTCCTCTGACAACACAAGCTGACATCTGACTGGCAGTGTGAGTAAAAGAGAGAGAGATCCGGGGTGAACGAGAGTCAAACAGACAGGAAGAATGATAAGGTGATCTAGAAAAGATCAAAGGGGGTTCAAGAGACAAACAGATGCATTAAACAACGACGAGACATTTAATGGTGTTCAGAAGCTTTTCTTTATTGGCCTGAAGATTTGAGTCACAGAATGTGTGTAAAAGTAGGTGTGTGTGTGTGTGTGGGAATGCATTTATTTTGTAAAAACCAAGATACAAAGCATGCACAATCGCTCCTTACAAATTCACTCAAATAACCTCCAACTTATTCATCTAAATAAACTGGGCTGCAAAAGACATCTCTCTCTTTAAGTCACAACAATCAAACAATGACTGCCTCAAAACCTACAGCACTCTTGAGCTCATCTGTCTATTATACAGGTACAAGTTTTGAACACACAAACAATGGCCAAAATGCTGTTGTAGGCAAGTACCAAGAACACATTAGATCATTTTTGAGTAATTTTGGAACATATCCATTAGTACCTTATAGTAAACTGGAGATCAATATCTCCACAATACGAAAAAATCTTATTTCCAACAAATTTACTTCAGTTTTGATTATTCTCAATTAGTTATTTACTTTTTATCATTTCTGATACATTTTGGAACATCTATTAGTACTTTATAGTAAACTGATGAACCACACACAAACTTGTCACATTTCACCCCCAAAAATTGAATTATATTTTTCCAGAAATCAATTTAAACACACTTTTAAGAGCATTTTTGGTTTGTGTTTGTATTATTTTCCTGAAAATTGCGTACATTTTCAACACTGTACAACAAAAAATATTTGACCCATTTATTTCCCACAGATTTATTGAAATTACCATTATTCTCAATTATGTATTAATGTATTTACTGAATCACAGTAAAAATGTCATTTTTCTATTAAATTAGCATAAACTAAAGGTGGTACAAAAAATATTATTCCAAATATAAATGGTCCCAAAATAGGCTTCATACAGTATATACTGCACATATATATAAAGCCTATGATATGTTGTGTATGTTTGTGTGTGTGTGTGTGTGTGTGTGTGTGTGTGTGTGTGTGTGTGTGTGTGTGTGTGTGTGTGTGTGTGTGTGTGTGTGTGTGTGTGTGTGTGTGTGCGTGTGTGCGTGTGTGTGTGTGTGTGTGTGTGCGTGCGTGTGTGTGTGTTTGGGGGATCGGGTGAAATACGACCTGGAAATGTTTTTGACAGGTTTCGTGAGATTCACCCAAACATGTCATGGCCTCAGGATGTAAGAGCGTGTGTGTGGATGTGCATTTGTGTGTGTAATACAATTGTATTGTATAGAATAAAAGAAAAGCAACAGCATACAGATTCAACTCTTACAACACATTAAGACTTCAGCAAGACTCCCAAGAAAACCCCTTTTTTAGCTGTCCTATATTAAAACTCGTGTCTTAAAATGTAACAAACCCCTTCCCATTAATCCCAGCTGCAGAAGCACAACGCAGAGAGGGGTAAGGGTGGATGGAACAGCCATGAAAATATATCACTATAGAACAGCTGATTTCACATCAGAGGGTCAGAGCTCTCGAACAAGACAGCAATCTGACCCACATGGGGTTAAACACAGCACGCTAAACACACAGCTAAAAGGCAAAGGATAAAAAACTCTTTCATCTATGTAAACATATTCATATACTTGTGCCATCTGTAATATTACCTTCCTGTTCAACGCTGAATGGCGAGTGCACAAAATGCATCTCTGGTCTGCATGCATCACGTACTATAGGACAATTACACATGCCACATGAAGATGTTTCATATCAGTCCATTTGGGCACCTCATTTCCTCTCTTAATCTGCAGAAATAAAGCTTTGTGACAGCATAGGTCAATTGAAAGTGCACATAAGAAAAAGAAAATCACATAAAGGAAGAAAGCAGAAAGGTGGAGCACTTGTGCTTCTTGCAAAACAAAAAAATTAAAACTGAATGTTTGGCTGCATAAAATAAATGTTTTTTTTTTCCTTTATGATTATTTACTGTCGACCCTGTTCAGAGCAACTCAACTAGGGTTAAGCTAATGATTTAAGCAAAACTGATAAAGTACCTCACATTATTTTATGCAACCAGGCACTCCAGTAACCTGACGGAGGTCTAGATGCATGTCATAAAGGTCGGGTTAGACTGTGAGGGAAATGAAGCTGTTATATCTCTGAATGTTCCTCTTGAGAATCTCAGAGCAGGGCCCGAGGACGCGCTCGAAACGTGGCCGGTCCAGCTTCACGCACTTGAGCGGGCCTCTGGCCACAACTGTGGCTGCACGGAGTCTGTTCAGTAGCAGCGCTATCTCACCTAAATAAATAAAACACACACAGATTAGCTTAATGACCTGATTCAAGGGTACATATCATAGAAATCCACTTCTTCTCCCTTTGACATAAAACCGATTTTACATACTCTAACATTCAAAACTCAAAATATCCTAGTGCATCCAGACCATTAATTACTACTAGGTTGACAAAATAATTCATAAATGTGTTATGGCATCAGGCCTGGTGTCCCTCAGGGCTCTGTTTTGGTACCATTCAAAATTACATAATCAACAACACCTATTCAATACTAAGTAACCGGGCTCTCTCGATTTGAATAAATGTGTGAACTATGCCGCTACAATAATATGTTATTTCACTAAATGTTTTAAAATAAAGGGAGGGAGGTTCACAGGTCAGGGCTTCCCTATATCATAGTCAATTTAAAGAAGACCAACAGTAGATAATCAGCACAAAATAAAGCATGTTAAAATTGTAAAAATGTAAGTAAAACAATAATTAGAATAAAGTTAAGGATGTAAGTATAAATAGTTTTTGCTAAAACAGGGTAAAAATAATAAACATAATAAATTAATAATAATATATTCATATTTAGTAGTAATTAGTTTCAATCAATCATCATCATCATTATAAATAATATATTAATGTAAAAAAGTAAAAATTACATTATTTTCACAATTTCACAAAATAATTGTATTATTATGACTGTTTTTGCTCTGTTTAAGTAATAACATTGACTTTATACGTTGATATAATGAAATAAATGCATACATTATGACCCTTTAAAGAAAATATGTTGACAACAACAAAGTATTTAAAGACATTTAAACAGATGTTTAAAGGTACTTTTAAATTTAAATTAAAAGAGTAATTTGTTTATACATTTATCCATTTAAGCAGTCAAACACTGCACTGAGTTTGAGGAGGGACTATCTCTTTGGCCAACCAATGGCAGATGGGGGAGTGTTTAGAAAACCTCTTTAAAACAATCACTATTTTTGCCATTCTGTTTGGTGACACTTGTGTTGCAAAAATGGCTCGTTTTATCTTTAAGCGGTCATCTGTTAAAATTCACTGCCTTTGATTTATGCTGATAACATTAACACACCACTTTGAAATTATACATTCATAATACAAAAAGCAGTGCCTCGCTATATAATGTAAATATTACTATATTCACTCTGTCGTGTGATAAGCTAAAGATCAGTGTGCCTGTGGTGCAGAAGTGTAAACCGCACTTACGGTAAACAAGCACACAGATCTACATTCTGCAAGCCCTGCACATGACGAACTGCCACCTGTTTGGAAATCTACTCTTCCTGTCTGGCTCAGGCACTTCTGTTCTCTTATTTACAAGACTCTGGCACACGCTGCAGGTTCTGCGATCCTCACAACACTTACCGAAGTAATCAGATGGAGCCAGGCGGCCCACTTCAACATATTCCTCATTATCAGACCTGCGCTGCAGAACAGACGCTGTACCCTGGGAGGAGAAAGAGAAAGTGAGAAGCAGGTTTAATGAGGAGGAAAACTACAAAAAGAGGAGAAAAAGGAGACAGAAAAGCCTAGCTCATGGTGTCGAGTTTGAGACACGTCAGAAGGATTAGTGAAAGAGAGATTCTTTGCTTTATATGCCTGCAGGTGTACAGGATTTAGATAACTCTGCATGCTGCTTCAGGGACTCGCAAGACACACACAACACACGTCATAGACACACACACACACACACACACACACACACACACACACACACACACACACACACACACACACACAGTGTTGAGATTTTTCAACATTTGTAGAGTTTCACTGCATGCAGCACCCCCCCCCACACTGCGATGCAAAAACTTATTTTGAAAGATAAACAAAGAAACACACACACACATGTTCTATCACATTTGTCACATCAAGGATAAATGCATTACCCACAATACAACAGTAAAAGAAGGAGGGCTTACAGGCCAAGGCTTTTAATTCACCAAAGCAGGTAATCAATACAAAAAAAGTAAAACTAATTACAATAATGTAAGTGGTGTAAATGTTAAAAAATAAAAGTAAAGCAGGCAAAATCAGTAATATAAGAAAAATTAAACGTGCTTAAGTTAAAATATATATAATAAAATATAATAGTATTTAATAATAATATTAATACATTTATTAAAAATATAAATACAATAAATAAACGTAAAACTAACAAATCTGTAATATTTGAGAAATTAAAAGTAATGAAATCAAATAAAAGTATTTGGTAATACTGAATAACTATTAAATTCATTATTATTATAAAATAATTTGACTTAATAATATTTGTTATTATAAATATATTGAGAATGTAAAATAAAAAATACAAAACAATAATCAGTAAAAAGAGAAGAAAATAAAATCAATAATAGGAGAATTTAAACAAACCCGCTTAAATAATAAAAAAGATTAACTAAATATAATAGTACTGAGCAACAATAATCATACAAATATTATTATTAAATATACAATATAATAAATATTATAATTTAATATTAACTATTATTAATAAAACCAAATATTATTAATAAATTATTACTATTAAATAAAACATATTTTAGTGTGACTTATATTATGAACCAGATCTATTTATAAACCAGTGTTAGTTTAGTGTGATGAATTACTGAAACAGCACCCGTCAAAGTATTCAAAAGCAGAGCACTGTCCACTGACCAGTTCTGTAACCGGTAGTACTATTGGATCTCCTTGATATTTTAAAACCTCTAAATAAAACTGAAAAAAATCTATATATAAGAGGGAAGAAAATGCAGGACAAAAAATCTGAATCTGAATATAACCACAGCACTGTTTTAAAAAGCGCAGTTCCAAAGTAACAGGGTTGACGAGAAAAATACAGATTATTTTATTATCCTCCAGACTGCGAGGAAACTGGTATTGTGTGAGCAAATGTGGGGGTTGGTTTCAGGTTAAGAGGTCATCTACAGACTCCTTTGCCGCATCACTCAGGGCTTTGCACGTCAACAGCAACAATTTGTATCCTATTTATAATTTAGATGAAGAGAAAAAACGTGGACTAGTTTTTAAATATCATTAGGGAACTTTATGATTAAGTGACATTGCATATGTGAGAAAGCAGTTCTACAGATACTGCTGATGTGGTTTTCAAACAACAGCCCAGTAAGAATTAAAGAATAAAGCTATTCCATAAACATCTAATAAATCAAATATCTAGGAACTTACTTATCCTATTTAGATTAGATTGAATTTCCTTATTAGTGGTAATCAATGTAATATACGAGAGCACATACAGTGAGAGGAGGCCTAACGCTGGATGGACACCAGACCTAAGCTGTTTGTTCTCAATGGAGCTGTTGTCTACACTTAAACTGTTAGTGGACATTGACATATGATTTAAAACAGCGTTGCTGAAGACTGAAACAGCGCTTGTCAAAGTAGTCAGTAACATATCACTGTCCACTGCCCATGGCTGTATCTCACTTGTAACACTACTGGATCTCTTTGCAGCTTTCAGCACACAGTTGACCCCATTGACCCTAACATACAGCTAGGAAGACTTGAAAATCATGGGTCAAGTATGAAAATTAAGGGTCAAGGATAGTGTCCATCAAAGCTGTGCCTTGGAGTTATTATTTCTATCATTATAAACACTGTTTAATTCCACTGCTACATTGATTGAACATAATTATACACCTTCAAGACTAAAAGGTTGTAACTAAGGCTGCGCAATTAATCGAATTCGATTAATCGGGTTTGTGTATTAACTGCCGCTGCTTCTGAAAACAGGTGATGGCGATTTACTTTTAATCAAGAAACTGGCTTTACTGTCGAGATGCGCATGTTAATCGAATCCAATTAATTGCACAGCCTTAGTTGTAACTGTAACTGTAAAGATCCAGGTGTTATGGTCAATTTTGAGCTTTTTAAATGTAAAACACCTTGGAAATTGCACAGCAACATCCTGGAAGCCATATAACAAAGTGCTAACACATCTTAGAACAACAAAGTAGCTGCATAACAACACTTAGGAACCAACCATTACATTCTACCAGTCACAAAACAAGGTTCTAAAACCACTTGGAATACTTTTGAAATTACATAGCAACACCCTAGAAACCACATAACAATGTGCTAAAACACTTAGAACACTTTAGAAATTGCATAGTACCACCCTAGCAACCCCCTATAACACCGTAGGAACCCCATAACAATTAGGGGTGTAACGATTCATTGATATGGATCGATATATCGATACGATGTATGACGATACGATGCAACGCGTAAAATATCGATATCTGTAGTATAAAAAGGCACCTTTATTTTGTCACTGTCCACATTTTCACATAATGTCCGTCTATGCATTACAGCCAACGCGCATTCTCGTTCAATCTCACGTATCAGGACTCGATATAAGGACTGCCCAAAGGCACAAGGCGAGTATAAAAGATGCTCGGGATAGTTGGAGTAACAGTCGAGCGCTGTGTGAGAAGTTTCCCGCTCACACATCTGAAGCGCGCGCACGCGCACACACACATCTGAAGTACACGCACACAGACTCTGCGCAAATACTGAATTGAGCATGGATGAATAAATACAGACAAAACTACATCAAAATGCATGTTTTGGCTAATATCCTTGTAAACAGTAGGTTAAGCAAAGTATGTGTCTTAATGTAAACAGTGGAGAAAAAAGGCATGTGTATCAGTATATTAAATCTGTGCTTTCATTCTTAAAGTGAAAGAAAACTAATAATAAATCTAATGCTATCAAAGAAAAATACAAGTGCTCACTGCTCCTGACTAATTAACTTTGTAACATCAACAAGTATTCATTTACTGGCTATTTAATTTATACAGTGAAGACTATGCAGTTATTTTACATTTGATTATTACATTTCTGTAGCGTACCTGAAAATGTATTTTAGACTGAGCTGAAAAACTTGAAAAGCACTGTTTATTGAATTTGTGTCTTTCTTCTATTGTATTTATTTTCTGCTATTGCTTGTAATTTGGTTATCTGTAGAAAAGATGTTTAGCACTGAGCCCATAGCACCATTTTTAGATTTATGTTCATGTTATATATTTTTGGTTACATTTGTGAGTTAATAAAAATGTAGATGGTTGTTTAAACTAGGTATATAATATGATAATATCGATATATCAATCTATATACTCCTGAATCTGAATCGAATCGTAATCGTATCGTAGAATTTTTTGAGGTATCAGCAAATATCGTATCGCTGGGTATGAGAATCGATATCGTATCGAATCATGACAAACCATCCGATTTACACCCCTAATAACAATGTGTTTAAACAACTTTAAACACTTCAGAACTTGCATAGCAACATCCTAGGCAACCACGTGACCAATAACAGTTTAGCAACCACAAAAATTCCTAAAACCACTAAAGCCTCGTTCAGACTGTCAGCCCAAATCCGATTTTGTGCGAATACAATTGAAATTGGATCATATTTAGGTAGTCTGAATGGCAACAAACTAAATTTTTTGTGTTACATGTTTTGTGCAAATCCGGTCAGATCGGATTTAGCGTAGCTTTTTCACATCCTCACGCCACGTAAAACATGCTGAACATCTTTGCAGAAATAAGCTTGTGCCATTGCAAAGGGCAAGTCAAGCGGAAAAAAACAATATACTGCTAGTATACGCACCTCTTTGTGTTTTAAAAGTAGTGGAGACGGCAGCACGGAATAAAGCCGCACATTCCAGCTTCCTGCGTTTCTGCCGCTGCCTCACAAGATTAAATATACTAATACAGCGCAACCACGATGCTAACATGTCACAACATCTGTATTGCAAACTGTATTGCTGTTACTGTTGTATTTAGCATAGGCATAACAATGCAAAATCATTAAGATAGAAACAAATGCACATTCCGTAAAAACGAAAGAGTGCTTATGGACACACAAATCGGATATGAACAATTTTGATATGCTGTGTGGACAGTCAGTTATTCAAATCAGATACCATCCGGATATGGACAAAATCGGATTTGGACTGACAGTCTGAATAGACAAAGAACACATTTCACTGCTGGTTATACTCTGTATAATTGTGTATGTGACTAATAATAAAAAAAAGACAATCTGATTATGGTAAAATGCTTAAATATCTGGAAAAATATCCGTAAACCGATATATCGGTCGATCTCTAGTCTGAACAAGGCTTTAGAACCCTTTAGAACCTGCATAGCAACACCCTGGCAGCCATTAATAACAGTCTAGCAAATACTAAAACCCCTTACACCACTTGAGAAACCGCATAGTAACACCAGAGTAACCACCACCAACAGTCTAGGTACGACAGAAGATGCTAAAACCACTTAGAACACTTTAGAACTTGCATAGCAACACCCTAATAACCACCAATAACAGTCTAGTAGCCACAACAGTGTGCTAAAACCACCCGTGGCAACCACTTATGTGGATAACGTTTTCATGGTTGCGCACTAGTCACATTTTCTTCAGTAAATGTCGAAATCAGGTCTAGACTATGCAATTTTCCTGCTAACTTACATAGCTCTGTAATTTTAGCTGTAAATCTACCTGAGAGATCTCCAAACACCCTTCTGCCTGCTGTGTCTCCTTCCATCACATGATGCATGCCTCTTCCAAGCACTGTGCGAACATCTGCTGATGGAACGGCATTATGTTACAGAGGTCCACAGCTGTGGGACTGCCTCGCTGCCAATACGAAGAATCCGACACGCTGCCAACATCTTATTCAAAGTCTAGAACACAAACATTCCAGTTCAGTCAAGCATAAAGCTACGGTAACTCATGCATACATGCTACCATTTCCACCTGAGGGCATCAAGCTCAATGGGGCACCAAAGACACAGAGAGATTGGGATGCCAATGTTGTTGACTTGCTGTTTACTCCCGTTCAGTAAAAGTCTGGTTGTGGCATCTGGGAGGGCGGCTCTCCACCTCTCATGCCATCAAGCATGCCATCTAATTTGCCTTGCTGCAGAAATACTAATGACTCTTCTCCTGCATTGATGTGTGCATGTTAGGTATGCATGTTTTTGCACGCTTTCATGGGATGAAGTAGGCAGAACTATCTTTAACATTGTATTCTCTCATGCTCGTCCACACACAACACACAAACACTTTTTATCTTACAAGTTACAAATTACTGATTAGTATAATTATTCCTTCTTTGATCTATCTATCTGTTTATCTATGTATCTAGAAAATTCTCTGCACAGACGTACAGTCCTTTGCCCAGCTCTTACTTGCCATACTTTGGAATAACTTTAATGTGCAAAAGACCTAACATTGTGAGAAAACGTGGAAACAAGTCAGAACATTGAATTTTTTATATGCCAGGGATGGCTTTCATCTTATTCCGATTTGAATTTCCCTATAATTATGTGGTACATAATGACAGAGTCCACTTTCTTCTTTCTTCCTTTTTTTCTTTAAAAAAGCTTTTAAGCTAAGTTTTAAGTTTTTAGGTTTTAAATGTATCGGCGTGACCCCAGTGGATCAGCGTCCTGGTATGTGCAGGATCTTGGCTGGGGACGTGCTCTCCAGAGGCATGACATCATGGAGATGCCCTGAAGCTGTTGGTTTTGCATTACTATCAAATTAAAAGTCTCACAATCGGCAACAAATTGTTTCAGTATCCGTGGGAAACCTATTTAACACACACACACCCCCCACCCAAAAACTAAAATAATTGAGGGGATGAAAAATACAAACACAAACTCTCAAATGCAAACAATTCAGCAGATGTATGGCACAGAGATCTCTAATTGGCCCATTGCTCTCACACGATTAAGACAGTCTGACAGCAGCTGTATGGGTAATAAACCATATTATGAATCATCGCATTTACCACGGCCCAAATTAAGAGGATGGGACATTATACATGGTGAAATCAGTTAATGTGTGACGCATCGAATCATAGTTGCTCTGTGACTTAATCTAACAAACAACAAATGTATTCCAAAACAGAGTTATAATAGTTAACTAAAAAACTAAATACTTAAGAAAAGCCATTTCTGAAATAAAATAGAAAAATATAAATAATTTTAATTTAATAAATACTTTTATGATGTGCATAAATATAATAATATACATAACACATGAGAGACAGTGCACAGAACGTTATTTCTTCATCTTTCTTTTTTAGGTTTGGTGTAATATGCCAACATGTGCAATAAAGATTTTGTGAGGCAATTTAACAACAAATCCTCATTGGAGTGAAATTGTGTTGTTATGTAAAGTAGGTAAAGTTATTGGCTTTAGTCTTAAATGCTCAAAAGATTTAACAGCATTAAAATGCATTGCATGTACACTTATGCATTGTGCCAAGCTCATTGGGGGACAAAAAATCTATCCAAGATGGCAGTTAATGCAAGAGCAATATCTTTTATGAACATGATTATATCATTACAGAAAAGTAATGTAATTTAATGTGGGTAGGCCGACCATATGTCCTCTTGTCCAGGCCAGGATTTCTAAATTGCCTAAAACATCTATATTTTGCCCTTTTTACATAATTACTTAAGATAATGACTGAAAAGTAGTTTGACCAATAGCATGCAGGAAGTTGGGATCTATAGAGAACAGTCAAAGTGATGCAAATACACTTACATGGTTTATCTAATTTAACCTTTATTTAACCAGGCAAGTTAATTAGGATCAGGCTCTTATTTTCATTTGAACATAAATATATTGTTTGAGGACTGTATGAAGCATGTCAACAAAGGAAAACAAATCCAAAACCTGGACATTTTAGGCTATTTAGAATTCCTGGTCAGGACATGTCCATTAAAAAGTGGATGTCTGGTCACCCTGATGTTGGAAGTAGACAGCAAGGCAGTTCAATAGGCTTTGGAACAGAACCATAATGTGACAAACCAATAAAGTTTAAGGCTGCAAGAAACTTTGTCAATATGTGTCCTGTGATCCTCCTATTTGGTGTGTAATTAGTCATGGGTGTGTATGTGTGTGTTTGAATGAAACCACATAAAGTAAAAGAGGGGAACTAAAAGGAACACATTTCACAGTATCTGTCAGGACAAACAAGACGCAAAAAGGAAGAACTATGGGGCAGAGATGGACAATGACACCCACTCATCTCTCGCTTCCCAAGCCTGTGTCAGTGTGTCTGGAAAGCCGTCGCTGGTTCCCTCGCTTAGGTCTGGAGTCTGGGCCTGACCCTGTGTGAAAGTCTGCAGCCTACATTCCATCACTGAACCGCTGGCCACCCCGCGCTGGGAATCAGGGAGAGACGGAGGAAGAGAGAGAGACAAACAAGCAACGAGGCAGAGCCATGTCTCATGCTAAAGTCCTCTTCATTTATTTTTATCTGTCTCTCTGCCCTGCTCTTCCCTGACCCAGATGAACACAAGATGATACAAATGAATAGTGGAGTAGGATGAGCAGAATACAAAAAAGCTCAAAAAATTGAAACAGAAAATAGAATTATAAAAGACAATAGACCAGAGCAAAGTGAATAGAAAACATAATAGAAATATAGAACAAAGCAAAACAGAATAGATCAGAAGAAACGGAGCACAACAAAACACATAGAATACAACATAAAACACCAGACAGCATAAAATAGTACAGAGTAAACAGATTAGAACAGAACATACAAATAGTCTAGTCTAAAAAGTAGAAAAGTGCAGAGCGAAAAAAAGAATAGAAAACAATAAAACAAAACTGAGCAACAACACACACACACACACACACACACACACACACACACACCAACACACTTTGGGATCAAAGTTCAGTTTCACAAAGTCACACAGTAAATGTTTCTTGAGCAGCAAATCAATATTAGAATGATTTCTGAAGGATCATGTGACTCTGAAGACTGGAGTAATGATGCTGAAAATGTAGCTTTACCATCTCAGGAAGAAATTACATTTTAAAATATATTCAAATAGAAAGCAGTTATTTTACATTACAATAATATTTCACAAAACTACTGCATTTTTCATGAAATAAATGCAGCCTAGGTGAGAATAAGAGAAAACAAACTCTTTCAAAAACATCTTACCAACCCCAAACTTTTGAAAGGTAGTGTACAGTAAATGCAAATAACTAAAATAAATGGATAGGACAACAAGAGTGAATAGAATATACAGAAAGTGAATAGAATATATTCTGGCCATTTACTAAAGACATTTCCTAAGGAAAGTGCTTTTGTCTGTTTGTCTTGACACACACACACACACACACACACACACACACACACACACACACACACACACACACACACACACACACACACACACACACACAGCAGCAGGTTTCCTACACTCTCAGTCAATCACACTCACACAGACTCAACACTGGCGTGCGTCTCCTTTCATTGTTCATCAATGAAGAACTAACCTTTCTGCTATAAACGTGTGTTTTCTCAGATTCACTTCATACGGCTCATCAATCTCAGACTTATAACATTCTGCAAAGGAAGAATTCTTACAAAAGCCTTTTCCAAACGCACATACTCATGACATTGCCCGATCGTCACCAATCTCAAATCCACAATAAATCAAACAGATAGCGATGCAAAGTTTCACCTGTGTGATGTTTGGCTCCTCAACAGCAGGATTGTTTTATCAAAATATTGATCAGGCCAACCCCAATATCAAATTTCTCCTTCAATGGGATTTTCTATGGGATTTTTGTCTGCCAGGAATAAATCATAAATCCATTATATCAAGTGTGAGCAATACCAAAGTGTGAGCAATAATAAAAGTCATGCTTGCCTTAGGAATCAACACTAATAAGCAAGCAATAAACGGGTGGATTCATGGGAGCACAGGTCGGGAACAAGAGGCACCCAAATGAAGGTTTAGAGCTCTACTTCACTCAACAGCCTGAGATTATATTAGTACTGCAACCTTCATGGAGAAGAGAATGAGAAGGAAAAAAGAGAAAAGCGCTGAAAATATGAGAACAGACACGGATGGGTAAAAGAGCCCCCCCTCCAGACTTCACAGCATCTTCATAAATGTGGAGTTAATCAAAACATTGTTCAAAGATCTGGCAGAGAATAAGAAGAATGCTGAATCAGCACCACGAGGGCTTTCAGAAATGTAAATGTACTCTTTGTTGTTGACAGCACAAAGCCAGAGCGTCAGCTAACAAAACAGATGATAGAGAGAACAAGCAGAACATACACAATATATTAAATATATAGTATCGCAAAACCTACCTCACAATGTCATGATTTGTACAAGCAATTCAATTAAAAGTTTAAGCTTAATGATATTGATCCTAATTGTCAGATTGCATTGCAGTAAAACTCTTGTGAAGCCTTAGGAAGCTTGGGAGGAACCAAGGAGAGCCATTCTCTTTAAGTACTTAAAAGACTGTTATTGTGGATACCAAAAAGGTAGGATTGTTCTTAGAAGTGAATAAAGATGGAGATGGTCATTTTCACACACACCTCTGTAATGATGAAGAAATCATCTCCAGGTTCTCCTTGCACTACGATCTTCTCTCCATCTTCAAACTGCACAGGCTCCAGGGCATCGGCCACAGTCAACCTCTCCCACTTATCAAGGGATTCTGCAAAACACAAGAGTTTAATGCTAGGGAGACAAAATCTCTGTCAGATTTTCCTTTTAGGATCTTAAGGGGCATGATCAGCTACAACTTCAACCTTTGAACTCAGGGTCCATGAGTTGGCAAAAATAATAATCTTATTAAGGGGTGTGGATCTTTGTGAAGAAAGTGAATAGATTCAATTTATGATTCATTGGGTTTCAATTCAATTCAGGAATTATTTCTGCAGATTCAGAATATTTTGATTCAATCAGATTCACAATGAGGTCTGATTCAATTTTAATTAATGATTTGATTCTGTATTTTTAAGTGCATTCATAGGATTATGTGAATGCTTCTCACAATGTGTCTTAAGCAAGAAAAAAACTACTTAAAGGGACAGTTCACCCAAAACTAAAAATTATGTTCTGTCAATTCTGTCAAAATTCAAAAAATGTATTACTGTTACTCTGTTACTGTTACTCACAGTCTACAATATATTTTATTTTGTGTTAGGCAGAAGGCAGAAACTCATACAGGTTGTGGAACAACTTGAGGATGAGAGTTGACAATGTACATTTTTGGGTGAACTCATTTTATTGCACCCAGAAACATGAATGTTATATATATATTTACATTTCCATTTATGCATTTAGCAGACGCTTTTATCCAAAGCTTTTTATTCAGGCTATACATTTTCTTTTGTCAGTATGTGTGTTCCCTGGGAATTGAACCCACAACCTTTTGTGCTGCTAACGCAATGCTGAGCTAATCTACCACTGAGCCAGTATATATACACAGGTGCTGGTCATATAATTAGAATATCATCAGAAAGTTGATTTATTTCACTAATTCCATTCAAAAAGTGAAACTTGTATAATGTATACATTCATTCCACACAGACTGATATATTTCAAGTGTTTATTTATTTTAATTTTGATGATTATAACTGACAACTAATGAAAACCCCAAATTCAGTATCTCAGAAAATTAGAATATTACTTAAGACCAATACAAAGAAAGGATTTTTAGAAATCTTGGCCAACTGAAAAGTATGAACATGAAAAGTATGAGCATGTACAGCACTCAATACTTTTGCCTGAATTACTGCAGCAATGTGGCATGGCATGGAGTCGATCAGTCTGTGGCACTGCTCAGGTGTTATGAGAGCACAGGTTGCTCTGATAGTGGCCTTCAGCTCTTCTGCATTGTTGGGTCTGGCATATCGCATCTTCCTCTTCACAATACCCCATAGATTTTCTTGCTGGCCAATTAAGAACAGGGATACCATGGTCCTTAAACCAGGTACTGGTTGCTTTGGCACTGTGTGCAGGTGCCAAGTTCTGTTGGAAAATGAAATCTGCATCTCTATAAAGTTGGTCAGCAGCAGGAAGCATGAAGTGCTCTAAAACTTCCTGGTATACGGCTGTGTTGACCTTGGACCTCAGAAAACACAGTGGACCAACACCAGCAGATGACATGGCACCCCAAACCATCACTGACTGTGGAAACTTTACACTGGACCTCAAGCAACGTGGATTCTGTGCCTCTCCTCTCTTCCTCCAGACTCTGGGACCCTGATTTCCAAAGGAAATGTAAAATTTACTTTCATCAGAGAACATAACTTTGGACCACTCAGCAGCAGTCCAGTCCTTTTGTCTTTAGCCCAGGCGAGATCCTGCTGTGTGTTGTTCAAGAGTGGCTTGACACAAGGAATGCGACAGCTGAAACCCATGTCTTGCATACGTCTGTGCGTAGTGGTTCTTGAAGCACTGACTCCAGCTGCAGTCCACTCTTTGTGAATCTCCCCCACATTTTTGTTTCACAATCCTCTCCAGGGTGCGGTTATCCCTATTGCTTGTACACTTTTTTCTACCACATCTTTTCCTTCCCTTCGCCTCTCTATTAATGTGCTTGGACACAGAGCTCTGTGAACAGCCAGCCTCTTTTGCAATGACCTTTTGTGTCTTGCCCTTCTTGTGCAAGGTGTCAATGGTCGTCTTTTGGACAACTGTCAAGTCAGCAGTCTTCCCCATGATTGTGTAGCCTACAGAACTAGACTTGAAACACTTGAAATATATCAGTCTGTGTGGAATGAATGTATACATTATACAAGTTTCACTTTTTGAATGGAATTAGTGAAATAAATAAACTTTTTGATGATATTCTAATTATATGACCAGCACCTGTATATATATATATATATAAATATATATATACACACACACACACACACTGGCTACTTTATTAGGTACACCTTGCTAGTTGGACCACCTTTTGCCTTCAGAATGGCCTTAATTCTTTATGGCATAGATTCGTCAAGGTGTTGGAAACATTCCTCAGAGATTTTGGTCCATATTGACATGATAGCATCACGCAGTTGCTGCAGAATTGTCGGCTGCACATCCATGATGCGAATCTCCCGTTCCACCACATCCCAAAGGTGCTCTACTGGATTGAGATATGGTGACTGGGGAGGCCATTAGAGAAAAGTTAACTCATTGTCATGTTCAAGAAACCAGTCTCAGATTATTTGAGCTTTGTGACATGGTGCATTATCCTGCTGGAAGTAGCATCAGAAGATGTGTACACTGTAGTCATAAAGCGATGGACATGGCCAGCAATAATACTCAGGTAGGCTGTGGCATTTAAACAATGCTCAATTGGTACTAAGGGGCCCAAAGTGTGCCAAGAAAATATCCCCCACACCATTACACCACCACCAGCCTGAACCGTTGAGACAAGGCAGGATGGATCCATGATTTGATGTTCTTTACGCCAAATTCTGCCCCTACCATCTGAATGTTGCAGCAGATATCGAGACTCATCAGACCAGGCAACGTTTTTCCAATCTTCTATTGTCCAATTTTGGTGAGTCTGTGTGAATTGTAGCCACCGTTTCCTGTTCTTAGCTGACAGGAGCGGCACCCGGTGTGGTCTTCTGCTGCTGTAGCCCATCTGCTTCAGGGTTCGACGTTTTGTGTGTTCAGAGATGGTATTCTGCATAGCTTGGTTGTAACGAGTGGTTATTTGAGTTACTGTTGCCTTTCTATCATCTCTAACCAGTCTGCCCATTCTCCTCTGATCTGACATCAACAAGGCATTTTCGCTCACTGGATGTTTACAGAGAATGGTCCGAAAAAGAGAAAATATCCAGTGAGCGAAAATGCCTTGTTGATGTCAGAGGTCAGAGGAGAATGGGAATGAGAATATATTTATAAATATATAAATATATTTAATGTTATAAAAAATATTTATATATAATATTTAATTATTTCATTTTTATTTACATGCACCAATATTGACAATAAAAATAAAGTGTTTTTTTCCATAGTAGTTGCCATGTTTATCAATGTTTTGTGCATAAGGACACATACAATAGTGTGCTACATTTCTATTAATTTGTGCATGCAAGTAAATTATTGTTTATATAATTATTGTTCCTGAATCATGGCTCATTTGATTTTTGCATTTTAAATAAATTCCTGACCGAAACAAATAACTCTTTGTACTCAATGCATTGGGAAAACAAGTGAATCTAGATGCCATATTAAATCTGATGATACTATGATAACATCATGGCGCAACAAAGCAGCAATTCATTGAAATAAAAGCGACAGATGTTATAATGAAAAGATATTGACTTAGTAACAAGAAGTAACAAGCAGCAAGAGACGGATATTTTTAGAGACCATTTTAAGAAAGCTTTGCTTCTTTTGAGTGCAATGAGCATCCGGTGGTCCGTGAGTGACCAGTGGGTGTGTCATCAGAGACTCAGACTAATGCTTTTATAAATAAACTGACTAATCAGAAAGACACCCAGGCTTATCGTGAACTTCCTGCAGATATAAGGACTGCCTCTCGACCTAGAAGTTGTTCATGGACTACTGAAGCCGTGGCCGTGAGAAATGAAACCGCCAAAGCCATCATTCAATACCCACCACATTCCAGAAACCCTTCCCACCTTCCAGCATCCATCACACAGGCGTACCACACACGAACACAACCGCACTGAAACCCTCTGGACTTGTGCAGCGCCGCTCCATCCACCAGCTGCAAACAATAATGAACGCCTCTCCCCTTCACTGTTTGCTCGCTCTGTCATTCATCATTTCCCATCATCCCAGTGCAGGACAGTAGCAGGCGATCATTCTCAGATCAGAGCTCATAATAGCGTTAACGATTAAACAGTTAAAAGGGGCCGGTTGTGTGAGGCTGAGGTGTGTGTTTGTGTGTTGGGGCCAGCCTGTCTGCATGCTCCAGACTAATGGTCACTTTATCAGGCTGGCTAAGACATCCTCACGCCCGGGCAGACGTCCACCTGCTTCAGTCGTAATATGAGTCACAAGTGAGGGAAAAAAATCAACATTGCATGCTTTAACTGAGAAAAAAGTGTGTATGTGTGTCTATATCAGCATCATACTCTTTTAGGATAATGTAACATAATATACACAAATACATAATGAAGTATTTATAATGAACATTTTTTTTTTTATAATATAAAATTTATTTAAATATCATATTTAATTATTACATTTTTATTTACATGCACCAATATGGCAATAAAAGTGAATATTGCTTATTATTTATTTTTCTTTTGTAATGAGGTCAAGGCTGAATATTCATTTTAATGTAAAATAACCATAAACCATTGTAAAACACTCCATTGGCTTCATGAAGCAGTGCCGATTTCACCGCAATCTCAAAGAAATCTTACGCAAATAAAAACATGCCCCCCTCAAAGGCGAGAAGACAAGTGAAGAAAAGAGGTTTGGAGAGCGAGAGAGCTGGGCGTTTGAAGACAGGCCGTGACAGGGCTGTGAAACGGAGAACACAGAGAGAAAGAAAAACAGAGGAAACCGAGAGGAGGAGTGTGTTTGTTCAGCCATTTAATAACCCCATTTAGAGCAACGAGTGACCTCAGGGTGCTGAAGGATGAGGGGTCACCATAGAACTGACCATCTTAATGTTCATCTCTCTCTGCTCTTTGTCTCTCTCACCAAACAAAACTTCTGGAATGCAAGTCAGGGTAGAACTGGTGTTGTGTGCCGCAGCAGTGTCTGTCAATCAAAGCTATGCTCTTAGAAATATGGATTCTTCAGGTTAACATAGAGGGTTCTTCAGATTTATCTTTTAAAAATAAAGATTCTTTAAGGAACCATAGACTCCAATAAAGAACCTTTATTTTTAGAATTTGTACAAACTTCAGCTTCAAAAGAACCATTTTTGGTTGCTATATAAAACTTTGAAGGTAAAAAGCTTCTTAAATGTTAATTTATAGGTTCTACTGATCAGTGTTTTGAATTTGTGGTTATTTAAAGCACCGGCACATGATGGAAAAACCAGAGAATAAAAAGTTCTCTGTGGAAATTACAAATGTTCTTCTGTGTCACGTGACTATAAAACTCGTTGCGGTTCTAAATTCAAAATGTATTTTTAGTGGTTACACCTTTGAAGGAGTAAATAAAACAAATTATTGGAGTATGTTTTACAAGAAAACACTATTGTAGTTTTTTTCTACAAAGTTTTGAAATGAATTCCATGTGCTATTTGCAGATTCTTTTTTTTCAGTTCTAGAAGTTTTTAGATTATTTAAACACAACAAGCCTCAAGGCTGTCGCACACCAGACGAGAAGCTCAGTGCCGCACCGCATCACATCTTTAAAATTCAAACACATTGTTTGCATTTGTAAATCGCTTTGGATAAAAGCATCTGCTAAATGGCTAAATGTACATTTGAATGTAACATGAACTTGTTAACTACATTATCTAACATTTAATTACTAAGAATAGTACTTCTAGTTGTATCTGTTATCATTAGCTACTGCACTATGTGAACTAACCTGAACAAACAATGAATAATTGTTTAATACCTAACATTAAGATCAATAAATGCTGTAGTTGCTTCTAACAAATGCGTTAACTAATGTAAACAACTGAGAATTGTCGTAAAATGTTATTAACCTACAGTATTTGGTCTGCGTTTAACGTTACTTTTTATATAAGAATAGTTTCACTGACAACTTGCACAATTCTGTTTGTCTCATATTTAATAAACAAGGTGTTCAAATTTAACACATTTTATGCTAGAATGGTTTTACAAATCGAAATCTCTTGATGGGACTACATTTCTCATGACTTACCAAGTATAGACACCTTGCTGAGGAACTCTTCATACATCTTCCTCTTCCTCAACGTGCTTCCCTACAAAAAAACATTGAAGGAGCCGTTAGAAGACACATGAAGGACATCAGGTAACATAATCTCTTGCCCTCTAATCAGTCTCTACAGAACAAGAATAAGAAACACGGCGCTGAGAACAAAGCCGGGGGACTTTCCTCAAACACTCTGCTGAAGAAGAACTATAAACATCCAGATTAAAGCAAAGTTTGGCCTTCCTTCTCCTTTGTTCCTTGTGTTGCCTTTTTCAGCTCTGTCTCTCTCTAATACTCAAATAAAACACACAGAAACACATTAAGTGGAGACGGTCTCGTAGGAAAGAAAAATCACAAATGATCTTCTTTGTGTCTCAATTGTTTCTTGAGACATGAGATTAAATGGAGGAGAAGTGGAGACTGAAGTCTCGGCGTTCTCAGATTTAAGTCGTCTCATGTGGGTTCCTCAGATGTTTATTTCTCTTACTGCATGTCAACAATTGAGTCCATTTAATTTTAGGAGAAACATCTGAGTTAAAATGTTCCTCTGAGATGGACTGTAAAACTTTATTCACTAAACCACCTTCAAATCCAAGACAACGAAACGTATACGCAAATGTCCAGCCACTGACTGACCGTGAAGCTCTTCTCTCTTACGAGGTCAGTGACCTCTCCACCCCCGGTGTTTGAGAAGAAGATACAAAAACATCAGAACATCTAAGATGGCCTGCAGACACTGAAGTGAAGCATGTCATCGTGATCTACTGCGTACTGGCAAGGGCTGGTCAAGCTTAATGGATTGGTTCACCCACATTTCCCAAATAAACAGTATATGTTTTCTGTAGACAGACTCAGTAGGGATCTCTTTACTAGAGCAAATGAGAAAGACATGCTTTTTTGAAGGTTGCTGAGGAAACAGAAGCTGCATCTGAAGTGGTATTAGATGCATTTACACTGCAACATTTCAAATACATAAATACATTTATAAGATTAATGTTTTACATATTTTTTTAAACATACAAATAAATGTTGAAAAAATGCAATGATACTTTTAAATATGACTAAACCACCAGTAGGCAGCAGCAAATGTCTGTTTTAATGAGCGAGTCATTTATTAATTAATTCAACCGATTCATTCAAACGGCTGATTCATTCAGAAACGAGTCAATTGGCTGTCGTTATGAATGGGCCACTGATCAATTGACTCACTTGATTCATTCAAACACGTGGATTCATTCAGTAACACCGCTGTGTGTTGCTCGGAGACACACAACAGTTCTGCTGTGGCTTTGATCGCAACTAGTCAGTATGTGCTGTCTCTCTCACACACTCACTCAGGCTGTTCAAGCCTCATCTGGCACAACATAAATACATTATCGATCGCCCTTTACACTGAATGCCATTCAAATTAGAATCATTCTCATGCTAAACGACGTGTTTACACGTGACTGTGAGTGTAAGCGTGACTATGACGTCTCTGCCTGCACCGCTGGCAATAAAAGGATCGGCTCCGAATCAGCAAGATGTGAGACTGACCAGCCGGTCACTGATCCGGGCCGGTCATGCGAGAAATCGGCCGATTCCGATCACTGGCCGGTCAATCGGTGCATCTCTACTTCTTGCCGATAGCTTGGCTTCACTAGGCGCTAAAGACACTAAAGAGAAAGAAAAAACAAACGATGGCCTGACAAAAAAATCTAAATTTGTCCCTTGTCAGGCTCTGTGTGGAGAACAGTTTCCATGGAGGCTCGTGGGAATTTACTCATTCCCAAAACACAAATACACACACACACTCTACAAACACAAACACTGCTACAGATGGAGCACTCGATGCAGATTACACTGCAGAGCGAGACAGTAAGTATTTAGTTAAAGAATACCAAAGGCTGGAAAGTTTGGTTTAGTTTAAGTATGCCAACGGCACAATGGTCTAGACTTTCAATCTGGAATATCATGACATCTGAGTGGACGGAGGGAGGGCATTAAAGCAACAGTTCACCTAGAAGTGACAAATCTGAGAATACTGACGTCATTTATTGCCCCTGTGTAATGTAAGAGCGTGTTCATACCATGAGGATGCGGCGGTAGCTGTCTCGGTCTATCCCCCACAGTTTCAGGTCAGTCTTGGCTTTCACAGTAGCAGCTCGAGGAGTTCCGTATATCAGGGCTAACTCTCCAAAACTACCCCCCTCTCCAATACTAGTCACCCATTCACCGTTTACATACACCTGCAGAGAAAGAGAAATCAGTGCTTATTTCTGTTTATAATGCACATGAATATGCATAACTTGTTTTGTTAATTGAAGACAACAAAATGCTTTTGACTTCCACTTCTGAATTAAACACAATATTCATGATTGGAATAATGCATTTTAAGACTATTTTCAATTTCATGACCATTATGTAAATAGCAAGATTGCTAAAATTTTCAATTATTATTTTTATTTTACTACTGCAATGTAAAATAAAATAGATTTCTGTATAAATACAATAAAATAGATTTTTTTTAGAAAAATTGTTTGTTCACCAATGCCAAATGTATTAAATAAAAAACTGTAAAAACTGTAATTTTGTGAAATATTACTACAATTTAAAATAACTTTTCTATCTGAATATATTAAAAAATATAATGCATAAAATTTTATAAAACATAATACATATACATATATAATATGTATTGTATTATATACTGCGCACACACACACACACACACACACACACACACACTTTTTGAATAAGATTATGAAAATGAATACTTTGAACTGATGAACTGTACATAAAAATACACATTCAAAGCAAAGTGACTATTTGTCCATCTTCAAGGACTGACTGAACTCTTGTTTCTTATTAATGATACTCATGGGCATTCATAGTGAGACAGGTGATCTGATAACACACTCGCTCCTTCTATCTTCTCAACCCTGTTGGATCCTCTAAAGTGTCTTACGAGGAATTAGATAACACCTCCAGACTCTTTCCCCCGTTTTGTCTTTCATTTAGGCATAACCGTAAGATGTGAGCGGTGAGAATATCTCAGTGAATCTGTGTGAGCATGTGGTTTTTAACAGCCACACACATAGAGAAGCACGAGGAGCCTCTTTCTCATTTTCCACAGAGGCTGGTTCGGTTTCACCTGTGGACACACAATCCACTTGTTCATTTTATGAGGAGAGATAAAAAACCTAACACATGGGGCAGAAATAAACACTCATCTTCTGTCCGGCCTGGCCAGGCGTCCTGCCAGCCATCTAAGACACATTCCACAGGTATCTCTGCTCTCCAGACCGGCCACTGGAACAGGTTCAGGTCACAGCCTCCTTAGAGCCGGCCAACATGTCACTTAAGGTGAGAAAGTGTGCTTACTATTCTTGCAATAAGCCTTCTGTCGCATATTAAAGGGATAGTTCACCCAAAAATGAAAGTTTTGTCATCATTTACTCACACATGTCATTCCAAACCCGTATGAGTTTGTATTTTGAAGAACATTACATTGGAAATCAAACAGTTGTCGGTAGCCATTGACTTCCATAGTATTTTTTCCATATGGCAGTCAATGGCTATCAGCAGTTTGGTTAACCACATTCTTCAAAATATCTTCTTTTTATTGAAACTAGAGTGTTTAGGGTATGTCTACATAATATGTGAAGTTTCCTAATATTCTTAATGTTATTAACAGGCTTGTTTGCATCATTGGGGACTACTTTCAGGTGCTGCGTAATATCATTGCGCCTGCTGCACTCATGGTACGGCAGCAAAGTTCCTTGTTGATTATTACACCGGAATGAGAGTATAGTTCCTAGCCAAATCGGCCCAGAAAATCGCAACTTTTCATTTTCCGTCGGTCTTAGTACACGACGTAACTACAGAAGGGTCAAGCTTTAAATAGGAAAAATATCAAAACTCTTTGGTCATTTTTGAGCGAGATGCTATTGGTCTAATCCGATTCAATGATCTATGCTAAACTAAGCTAAAATTGCTCCCACCAGACCCGGAGATCGGGTGAATGGATTAAAAAACGGTAAAACTCAACTGTTTAACTCTAGGGGAGTTGTAAAATGAGCCTATTTCCAAAAAAAGTGGAGTGTTCCTTTAAGACCATTACGTATATACCAAGATCACCAAAATAATTTTACTGCAGCAATATAGAATAAAATCTAATTTGCATAAAATAAAATTGACTTTTGAAAAAAAAAAGTTCACCTAATGTGCATTTAATAAATAAAAAAAAACAGTAAAAACTATAATATTGTGGAATATTATTACAATTAGAAAAACTGTTTTCTATCTGAACATATTTTAATATAATTTAATACATGCTAAACAATGCTATATATATATATATATATATATATACATATATATACACATACATACAAACATACATTTATTTTTGAGTCAATTATGAATGTAAATAATATAATATAATAATATATTAAATGTATAATATATAAGATTTTTTATTGATTGTTAATTGAAAATGCATATTTTTTAAAGAAGATTTTTAAAAAGTATTCTGAAATATTATTACAATAAAAAATTATTGTTTTCTATCTGAATACATATTAAAATGTTTTCAATCAAACAGCTGCTGGTAGCCATTGACTTCCATAGTATTTATTTACTATTTACTACCAGTAGTTTGGTTAACTACATTCATTTTATTGAAAAACGTCCATAAAAATAACGGCAAATATTACTTCAAGTGACTGAAAGTGCATGTTTTCTTCTCGAGAGTGTGTGCGCATTAATTTATTCCAACTTTCCCAATTAGCATGCAGTACTATACACGCTCCAAAGTCACCGCAGATTTATCCTTTCTGCTAATGAGAGACATCACCGTCGCAATCGAGATGCATTCCTGCACGATAGCATGTGTCTGGGAGCTTTACGGAGCTGTGCTTTCTCACACACACATGAGCAGACGGGTTAATGTCTGTATTTTGCATGTGTTTGAGAGCATTAGCGTGGTGAATGCTGGACGGAGCGAGCAGGGCTCTGCTGGTCTCAGTGTGCTGGCTCTGACACAAGAGCTCGATACGCCGCAATCTGATGTGGCAGAGACCCAGCGCTGACTCAACGTGCCCTCGGAGCTCGTCCAGAGTAGAGGAGAAATATTAGCACCAATATATCACACAGTAGATCACTGAGCACATACACGAGGAGAACAGACTCAGGACAAACAAGACTGCTAATAACATTAAGAACATTGAGATCAGCAGGGTTTCTTGTTCTTTTAAAATAAAACAAAATAAAGCTTGATGAATTATATAGACATACTCTAAAATCTCTATATTCAAAAATGGGCCAATCCGAAATGGCCAATGTTATGATGTCACAAGCATGAACACATTAACATATAACTACTCACATTTATGCTCTACTGTTTGGTGTCAGTAAGACTGTTTTTCAAGGAAGTTAGTTCTTTTATTCAACAAAGAAGCATTCAATTCATCAAAAGTCACAGTAGAGACATTTATAATTTTACAAAAGTTTTCTATTTCATGTAAATATTGTTTTTAATCCTACTATTGATCAAAGAATCCAGTAGTGCAACTGTTTTAACACCGATAATAATAATAAATGTTTTTGAGCAGCAAATCAGCATATTAGATTGATTTCTGAAGGATCATGTGACACTGAAGACTGGAGTAATGAAGCTGAGAATTCAGCTTTGTATCACAGGAATAAATCAAATTTTAAAATATATTCAAATAGAAAACAGTTATTTTAAATTGTTATAATATTTCACAACATTTCTGTGTTTACTGATAAAAAAAACAGCCTTGCTGAACATAACTTCTGTTAAAACATAAAAAAATCTAAACTTTTGAACATATTTATATTCATTCATCTATACTGTTCATTATACTGCATCTTGGCATGTGGTTGTTAGTTGGTTCACATAAAGTAATCATTTACATATAATCTTAAAGTTACAGTAGCATAAACAGTCTGTTTGAAAAGTCACAGAGAGCGTGGAAAATGGTCATAAAATCTAAACTATGACCATTAACAGTTCAGGAAGCCATGACTGCCATTATTAATGCACTCTGGGAAAAAAAAATGCTAGAAAAGTGTGGAAAAGGCCGCTTTAAACTAAACAATCCTATTTAAAGCAGAAACGAAAAAGGGGTGGAAAATACTACAGATTCCCAGGATGATAAAGACAACTTCTGAGAGAGAGAGAAAAAATGCATTTACAAAGACAATCTATTATAAAGCTTCTTATCTTCTCTTTAAAACTAAACGTAGGAAGTGGATTGTCTGTAGAGAAAACAACAGATTTCGCCTGAACTTTATCCATGTCATCTTTTGGGAAGATAAAGTGTTCCGCTTTTTTTAGGTGTTAAAAGAAAGGTCAGTGTGTGAGATTTGTATCATACAGCACAGACCTACTATTATATGTCTGGATTTTTCAGAAATTCTCTTTTCCTAATTGGGTGATTTGGGTCACAAAAACAAGCCCAAGGTAACATTTCACAAAAAAGTCAATGGGGGAAACACAGTTTAAACGTCGCATTAGGGAAATTAGTACTATTAAGTACACTACCATCCCAAACAGTCGCAACTGTACTGACGTTTTTAATTGATGCATTTTTAAATGTACGGTACCCATACCAATTATACCAATAATTATTTCATATATATATATATATATACACACACACACACACAGTATATACAGTGTTAGGAGTAACGCATTACAAAAGTAATACATTACACAGTAGTTAACATATAACTACTCACATTTATGCTCTACTGTTCAAATGTTTGGTGTCAGTAAGACTGTTTTTCAAGGAAGTTAGTTCTTTTATTCAACAAAGAAGCATTCAATTCATCAAAAGTCACAGTAGAGACATTTATAATTTTACAAAAGTTTTCTTCATGTAAATATTGTTTTTGATCTTTCTATTGATCAAAGAATCCAGTAGCGCAACTGTTTTAACACCGATAATAATAATAAATATTTTTGAGCAGCAAATCAGCATATTATAATTATTTCTGAAGGATCACGTGACACTGAAGACTGGAGTAATGAAGCTGAGAATTCAGCTTTGTATCACAGGAATAAATTACATTTTAAAATAGAATTTCAAATAGAAAACAGTTATTTTAAATTGTTATAATATTTCACAACATTTCTGTGTTTACTGATAAAAAAAACAGCCTTGCTGAACATAACTTCTGTTAAAACATAAAAAAAATCTAAACTTTTGAACATATATTTATATTAATTCATCTATACTGTTCATTATACAACATCTTGGCATGTGGTTGTTATGGTTCACATAAATTAATCATTTACATATAATCTTAAAGTTACAGTGGCATACTGTAAATACATTACAGTAACGGATTACTTTTTGCTGTAACGCAGTAGTGTAAGGCATTACTAATCAATGATCAGTTATATTTTACTCTGTACATGTTCAGTAACGCTTGGATTACAACAACAAAAAAAAATAATAATTAAAGTCGGGCTCGGACTTTTTTATGTCCCTAGGGCTGGGCTTTGGGGCAATATTCACGTCATAGTTCAGACGCTGGCTGTTTTAGGCTTCTCCTTATTCTTATATTTTAGACATCCATCAGTTATTGATGAAAAAATTGCTGCGCTGGTGAAAACAACAGGAGACCGTGCCGTGACTGTGAAGAGCGGCTCGACGGTGTTTAGTTTCCCGCAGAAGCAGCGAGCCATCAGCACAGCTGAAGAGTTCTGCGTTCAAATACACGCAATAAAGCTTGCCGTAAAGCCCCAGCAAAATATAATTACCATGAATGTGTCCGGGGGAAATAGTAAGGATTCGCCATCTCCTCATTAGACTCGCCTTTAAAGAGAAGTGCATCTTCACTGATAAAGATTATATGAAAGAGTTTTTATTTTGTTTTTATTTATTTAGTTAAGTAGTAATTTAAAGCTTTCTATAGATATATTTATCATGTCTGTGAGGCATTTATTCGCTGTCTTTCGGTTCATTTTTGATAAAAGCAGATGTTTTGTTGATATTGTGAGTGTACACAAATAAAAGTATTCCCTTTACAGTTCCGAATGATGTATTACTCTTACCTTTACCATGTGCTGCGTTTTAGCTTCCACTCTCAGCACAAACTATTAACATTTATCTAGGTTTAACGTTTAAACATTGTTATATGCTTGAACTGTTTTAGTATATCTATAGATTTTATTTTAGGGAAGTCGTGATGATTTGAGAAGGCTAAATTTATCAAACATAGGCTATGATCAGCCTGCCGGTCTCCCGCTGGCCACTCGGTCCTTACTTTAAGAAAGATAAAACGTATTTAATGAAAAAAAAAATGCTCCAAAAGTTTTTCTAAATGAACTTAATAAAAAAAAAATGAAACAAAATATAAACACTTTGCCATTACATGCAAAACTGAACTATTTTAATAGCTGAAACATGAGTCGTTTTGGGAGAAAAAAAAAAAAAGACGGGCGGAAATTCTGATAGGCTGTCGGACACGGGCCAGGCGAGGGCCTGAGCGTCTTGGGCCAGGGCCTAAATTTGAGGCCCGTCCAGGGCTCTAGTCCATTTTGTAATTTTAGAATATTAAGATCTACTTCTGAAGTTATTTTGGTGAAAATAACTCAAAAATAATACAGGAGTAATGTAATGCATTACAATTCGGAGACAGTAATATTGTAAGGTATCAAATTACTATTAATTAACAGTAACAAGTCTCAAGGTCTCAAGGTTTCTTTATTTGTCACATAATAAATTATACAGGGTATAATCAAAAGTGAAATGTAGGTCAAATCAGGTCTGCTCAGTGGACAGTGCAAAGAATAAAAAATTATATAAAAGTAACACCACACAAGAGCATATATATAAGTAAAAAAGAAATAAAAAGTAAAATGTGCAGTAGAATAAAGAAAAAGTGCAAAACAGTAAGATGTGCAAACAAGTAGGATGTGCAAAAACAGTATATGGGACTTAATAAATAGTACTATAAACAGGAGGGATGAGAGGGATGTGCAAACGACAGGAGGGATGAGAGGGATGTGCCTACGGCTTTTTTTTTTTTTTTATATTTATAAAACAGAGTTTGTGTTAAGGAGCATGATGGCCTGAGGGAAGAAGCTCCTCCTCAGTCTCTCAGTCTTTGCCATCATACTCCTGAAGCGCTTGCCAGATGGCAGTAAACAGAAATGATGGTTACCGGGGTGAGTTGAATCTTTGATGATTTTAGCAGCTCTGCTTTTACAGCGTTTGAGGTAGATGTCCTGCAGAGAGGGGAGAGCAGACCCTGAGATGCGCTCAGCTAAGCGCACGACTCTCTGTAGAGCTTTGCAGTCCTATTTTGAGGAATTTCCATACCACACTGAGATGCACTGAGTCAGCACACTTTCTATGGCCCCTGAATAGAAAGTTTTAGGATAGCTGGTGAGACCCTGAATTTCCTCAGCTGTCGCAGATGGTACAGTCTTTGCCTGGCTTTCTTAACCTGAGTTTGAATGTGTGTAGTCCATGTCAGGTCCTCGGAGATGTTTACACCGAGGTACTTGAAGCTGCTGCTCATCCTCTCCACAGGGGTCCCACTGATCATAAGAGGAGGTAGGTGCTGCTGCTCTCTTCCTGAAGTCCACGATCAGCTCTTTGGTTTTGCTCACGTTCAGAGAGAGACAGTTGTCCTGGCACCATGATGTAATTCTTCCACCTCATCCAAGTATGCGGCCTCGTCTTCATTGTTAATGAGGCCCAGGACCACAGTATCATCAGCAAATTTAATGATAGAAGTGGAGCTGTGAGAGGACACGCGAGTCGTGTGTGTAGAGAGTAGAGCAGGGGCTCAGGACACAGCCCTGTGGGGCTCCTACGTTCAGGGTTATGGAGTTGGAGGTGAACTGGCCGACTTTCACCACTTGTGGTCTGGCGGTGAGGAAATCTTGAATCCAGTCACAGAGTGAAGTGTTTAGGCCGAGGTCTGAGAGTTTAACAGCCAGCTTGGTGGGGACTATAGTATTGAAAGCGGAGCTATAGTCAATGAATAGCAGCCTTACATAGTTGCCATTTTTGCTGTCGATGTGAGTGAGGGAGGAGTGCAGTACCTGGGAGATGGCATCATCAGTAGACCTATTTGGCCGATAGGCAAACTGAAGAGGGTCCAATGTAGCAGGGATGGAGGAGCAAATGTGGTTCTTTAAAAGTCTCTCAAAAACCTTCATGACTGTCGATGTGAGGGCAACTGGACGATAGTCATTCAAGCAAGAGGGTTTATTGTTCTTAGGCACAGGGATAATGACAGATTTTTTAAAGGGGGTGGAAACCACAGAAGTAGCGAGGGACTCATTAAATATGGATGTAAACAAACCAGCAAGCTGATCAGCACAGGACATCAGAACGCGGCCAGTAATCCCATCGGGTCCTGCTGCTTTTCTGACGTTCACTCTCCTCAGTTCCCTCCGAACGTCATCCTCTGACACGGTGAATACATGATCGCTGCTCTGTCTGCCGCTTCCTGACGCGCTGATCGGCAGAGTCGCACCGCCAGTAATTTATAATGTATTACAGTTTGGAAGTAACTGTATATATACATATAAAATTACCATAATAATAAGATTTTTAAGAAGCAATACATAACCTAAAAGTTTCATAAGATTCACCCTATCACACTTGCTATAGCGATGAATATATTGCAGATGTAGACATGTATGGTGATAAGTTGCATATACCACAGCACATGTGTGCATTTGACTGTAGAAACCGGTATGAAATACTGCACTCACGTCAACTTCTCCTTGATCAATCACATAAAAGTTGTCTCCTTCATCACCTGAGAAAGAAACAAGAGAGAACTGTGAGTTTATTCCAATCAACCAACTTTGTTGTGAAAATCTACATGAAATATTGAACGTACACTACCATTCAAAAGTTTGGGGTAGGTAAGATAAAATGTTTTTCAAAGAAGTCTTTTGTGCTCACCTAGACTGTATTTCTTTGATAAAAATGAATGTTTAATATTTAAATATATTTTAAAATGTAATTTATTTCTGTGATGCCAAGCTGAAATTTCAGCCTTCGGTGTCACATGATCCTTCAGAAATCAGTCTAATATGCTGATTTTCTGCTCAATAAATATTTCTTATTATTATCAATGTTCAAAACGGTTGTACTGATCAAAATCTTTGTGGATATTTTTCAGGGTTCCTTGATTATTAGAAAGTACCAGCATTTGTTTGAAATATACATTTTTAGCAACAATGTAAAAGTCTCTACTGTCACTTCTGGTCAATTTAATCCATCCTTGCCGAATAAAATTATTAATTTCTTTAAAGAAAGAAAAAAATTACCTACACCAAACATTTGAGCAGGTCACTATAAAGTTATCTGCTAAAAGTTAATTGGTCAACCTTTTAAGTGTGCATTAGAATCTAGATGACCCTGCAGCTAACAAAAATAGCCTAAAAGCCACAAAACTCCCATTTTAATTTCATGGGACCTTTAAATTCAGGATGGAAAGGAGGAAACGATAAATAACGTCATCTTGTTCCCAGATTCCATCTCTTTTTCCGACTCGCCGTTTCCCAAGAACACACACACACAGTGGTGCGTATCAAAGATAAAAGATGGCACACCACTTTAAAAGCGTCAGCACCTCACAAAGCAGTATCGTCTAAACGATTCCCAGGCTTCTTCATCTACACCCCATTTGAGAGTTTTTAATGGACGGCTGGGTGTGCTAGAAGCCATGGCCCCGATCAACATTTCCAAGTTAAAGGTCGTTACATAAAGCATTTCTGTAGGTTCAGGGGCTCTTTGATGTCTGAGTGTGTGTTGAAATTGGTGTTTGGGATCCTGGTAGCAAGCGTGTGTGTTTGCGCATGCCGAAGAGTTAAAAGAGCCCGCGATCCGTGCGCTGCCGAGTTCACGCGGGTTCACAGGGCTAATTAACACCGTACACACTAAACGCTCATAAATCACACCAGCAATTTATCTTAACACACTCACCGATCGCTAGTGCCTTACACGCCTCTCTCTCTCTCTCTTTCAACCCATTCAGCTCATTTTTCTTAGTATTGTTCCTGTCTTCCTGTCTTTTATCACCTCTGCTCTGAAGTTTCTGTTTTTTGGCTAACAGATCCTTGAGTCACAGAGTGCAGTCAAATATTTGACGAGAACAAAAAACACACACACACACACAAAACTTTGCACATTCCTAGATCTCGTTTTATGGGCAATCTGCCCATTGCACAGAGAGCATGTGCATGCAGTTCTCTGTTCTCTATCGCTTATGAACTCCACGTGAAACCAAAAAGAGCTCATTGTTTGACTGTATAAAAAAAACCTCCTCACCCACCGTTCCTTCTTACATAACTAGAACAATCTGCAATGAATTTGTGAACTTGGTATCAGCACTCTGTTTTGACTTTATGGTTGCTCTTCCATAGCTCAACATGAAGATGTCATCATTCAGCCTTGTCTTAATGTGACTGTTGGCATACTGTAGGCCTGAATGTGGAGAGAATAGGATGGGGATTGTTCGTCTCTGAAGAATTTTAATGAGAAATGTATGGGTTTATATAGAGATCTCATTGCAGATGACTGCAAATACAGTTGAAATGTTTTCTAGAGACAGTTCTTCTGGAGAAACATCAGAAGATTTCAGCTACCTTCTCCAAATGCTTTGAGATGTTTCAGTCTTTCAACTTCAAAATAGCACATTTAGTTCAATGTATTACTTGCAATTAATTTGTAATTATTTGTGAAATCTATGAGTAGTTTATTGGTGAAAATTGTTCAGATCTTTCTTTTGATATTTCTTTGGTTTGCATTCTTGTGTTTTGCACTGCATAAATGACATGTAACATTAAATACATTACATGAAATTAAGGGCCCTGTTATACACCCGGCACAATGCGGCGCAAGGCACTGCGCAAGTGTTTTTCTAGTTTCAGCCTGACGCAGTTATTTTCACATCCTGCGCAGCATTGTTTAAATAGTAAATGCATTTGCGCTCAATTGTGCGCCTATGGGCGTGCTGGTCTGAAATCAAGATGTGTTCAGGCGCATTGTTGGCGCGGTGCTATTTTGAGGAACTGAAAATAGACTGCGCCATAGACCAACTCAAACCTGGTCTAAAGTCTAAAGTCAATGGCGCAATATTTATTTTGTTATTGAAAGAGTGCGTTAGTATAAAATGTGCCTCTGGGCAGGTCCACAACGCGCGTTCACTTTGCTTATTACACACAGGGATGCGCAGCAGCACACAAACATGCAAAATATACAAAATATAAGGATTACAGTGTAAAATAATATTTTTGTGTAGGCTACATAAATATTAAAATGTCATACATATCATAATATATAGTCATTGAGTGTATCAGAATGCTACCTATGTGCTCGTGCATGAGCAGATCCATTTCCTCTCTGGAGACGCGTTCAGTCTTTGCGCCTTAAAATTCCGCCATTTAATAGCGAATCCACCCTGGCGTAAGCGCAACTCTCTCTTAAAGGGAATGGGAGATGAGACTCTGATTGGTTTATTGCACGTTACGCCCAAAAAACACCCATTACTCATTGGGTGTACAATAGGGACAACCCGTTTAGACCATGCGCCCGGGTGCGCCGACCATGCGCCCACTGTTAAATTAGCAAAAGTGGATTCGGACACGCCCTGAGTGCACCTGTGCCATGCACTTTAGACCATGCGCTAAGATCGTTAAAATAGGGCACCTAAATGTTCTAAGGTCCAAAAACATACTCTACACAAGTACTTTACATGACCACAGACACCTTGAACTACACAAGCCTGCTTTTATGTGCCATTTTGTTCCAAAATACTATAATATTCAGAACAACAGAAGTGTAGCTCTGTATGTTTGCGGATCATCTTCAAAGGTATAAAATAATAATAATAATAATAATAAAATAACGTTTTTTTGTAATACTAAAAATGCTAATTTTATTTCTAATCTTGAGTCTTGATATATAAATTAACTACAGTTCATGTTGTGACTCCAGAAAAAAACTGTAATATATATAAATATATATATATATATATGTACATACAACAGTGGTCAGAATTATTGGCACCCTTGGAAAATATGATCAAAGAAGGCTGTGAAAATTAATCTGCATTGTTAATCCTTTTCATTGGAGAATAATAATTTAAAATGGGAGGAAATATCATTATGAAATAAATGTTTTTCTCTTATACACATTGGCCACAATTAACTGCACCCTTTTATTCAAAACTTTTTGAAACCTCCATTTGCCAGTTTAGCAGCTCTAAATGTTCTCCTATAATACCTGATGAGGTTACAGAACACCTGACAAGAGATCAGAGACCATTCCTTCATCCAGAATCACTCCAGACCCTTTAGATTCACAGCTCCATGACTGTGCTTCTTCTCTTCAGTTCACCTCATTCATGTTCTACAGACTTCAGGTCAGAGGACTGGAAGAGCCATAGCAGAAGCTTGGTTTTGTGCTCAGTAACCCATTTTTGTGTTGTTTTTTAGGTTTGTTTTTGGATTAATGTACGGTTGGAAGATCCAAACAAAATTAGTCACTTATTGATTGTAAGGTTTTCTGACCCAGAGACTAAACTATTTTCTGCAATTCTCCAGCTGTGGTCCTTGGAAATCTTTAGCCACTCAAACTCTCCTCCTCACCATGCATTGTGAAAATATAGACACACATTCTCTTCCAGCCAGTTTCGTAACATTTTATGTTGATTGGAAATTCTTAATTATTTCCCTGATGGTGGAAATGGGAATTTTCACTGCTCTAGCTCTTTTCTTAAAGCCACTTCACTAATTTGTGAAGCTCAATTATCTTTGCTGCACATCAGAAATATATTCTTTGAGTTTTTTTTTAATTGTGATGGATGAAGGAATTTGGGCTTTGTTTTCCCTCCTATTTATATTTCTGTGAAACAGGAAGCCATGCCTGGATAATTTCATGATCATAATCACCCTGGAGTGCTCAAAATTGTGTATATGAATGGAATATACTTTCCAAGATATTTTATTCATAAGAATTTCTAGGGGTGCCAATAATTGTGTCCAACGTGTATTTGAGAAAAAATATGTATTTCATAATGATGTTTCCCCCAATTTCAATTGCTTTAGTTAAATGTAAGGTTCGATTTTTCATATAAAAAGATCAAAAGGATTAATAATGCAGGTTTATTTTCAGAGACTTCTTTGATCATATTTATATGCATGCACATTTTAGAGTTGCCTTTTTTGTGGCCAGCCTAAGGCACACCTGTGTAATAATCATGCTGTCTAATCAGCATCTTGATATGCCACACCTGTGAGATGGATGGATTATCTCAGCAAAGGAGAAGTGCTCACTAACACAGATTTAGACAGATTTGTGAACAATATTTGAGTACATAGAAAAGTCATAGATCTTGAGTTCAGCTCATGGAAAATGGGGCAAAACAAAAGTTGCTTATATGAATAATTTTGGTCAGTGTATATATATATATATATATATATAGAGAGAGAGAGAGAGAGAGGAGGGGAGAAAAGGTATGTTTTTATCACTTAATTTAATTGCTAAATTATTCTAGTATTATAATACATTATAACAGTGATTAATATTATAATTAATAAAAATAAAATGAAATAAAATAACTAATCCTCAATAATATATGCAAATATGTGCTGTATGTATGATTTAAAACTCATGGTTTTTCATACAGTACCTTGCTGGATTACTGTCTCCCCGCCGATGTGTGTGACCGGGAACATGGCATCAAATATGTCACTGCGCGAAAAAAGAGATATATTAGATTAATCTCTCATTCAAACATTTGAAATACACAAACAAATTCTGAATTCAGTTCAATGGAAATATTGGGGTCTTCTTTATGACTGGAAAAACAAATGCCAAGTACATGCTGTAGTCACAGAGATCAAATGCGACATGACCATGTCAACGCTACTGTATCACAACCTTCTACCCACATTTTCACATATCCACAGAAACACATGTGTTTAACATACAAAAGACAACAAACTAATAGTAAATGCTCATGCTCTGCTCTTTACGAGAGAAACACCCTCAAACAAGAAACAAAACCGCACAGCGTGCCTGTGTGAAAGCAAAGAGTGTCGTAAGTTTTACAAGTTTATGACCCTGATAATGCACTTCCATTCTTGTTTTTCAGGAGCCACTGTTGTGTCATGACCCCTGACTCCATCCCACAATACACCTCTGCAGTTACTGCTGCCGGTTGTAGGCAGTGTTTATTTGCTGCTGTTGTTGTGCTGTCAGTGCCTCAGTAGTTGCATTTATGTTATGTTTGCATGCTAACTTTGTAAATATGACATCTCAAGGCACACAAATTAAGGAAACAATTATGACTGTACCACAAACAGTGTCGGATGAGCTAAGACCAGTAAATCTACACCATTTTTTGTATTATTATTTATGTACTATTAGAGGAATTGTTATTTTATTTGTAATAAACTTTAATGCTATATTTAAATTTTATTTGCATTTTAGTCATTTTTCGATGTGTTTTATTAGTTTTTAAAGATATATAGCTTTCATTTATTTTTATTTCAGTTTTAGTTTTAGAAATTTTAGCACTTCAGCTTAAACCATTTCAAATGCATCCCAAATTCCGGAAATGTTGGGACATTTTGGTGTAGCATCTCCTCTTCTTTTCAAAACAGTTTGAAGACATCTGGGCATCGAGGCTATGAGCTTCTGGAGTTTTCATGTTGGAATTTGGTCCCATTCCTGCCTGATATAGGTTTCCAAATGTTCAACAAAACAAATGTTCTCTATAGGTGAAAGATCTGGACTGCAGGCAGGCCAATTCAGCACCCGGACTCTTATACTACAAAGCCATGCTGTTGTAATAACTGCAGTATGTGGTTTTGTATTGTCCTGCTGAAATACACAAGACCTTCCCTGAAATAGACATCATCTGGAGGGGAGCATATGTTGCTCTAAAACCTTTATATATCTTTCAGCATTCATAGTGCCTTCCAAAACATGCAAGCTGCCTATTACCGTATGCACTTATGCACCCCCATACCATCAGAGATGTTGGCTTTTGAACTGAATGCTTATAACACGCTGAAAGGTCTCCCTCCTCTTTAGCCCGGAGGACACAGCGACTATGATGTAAAAACAAGAATGTCAAATTTTGACTTTTTTGAACACTTTTCCATTTTGAAACAGTCTATATTAAATAAGCCTTGGCCCATAGGACACGACGGCGCTTCTGGACCATGTTCACATATGGCTTCCTTTTTGCATTATAGAGCTCTAGTTGGCATCTGCAGATGGTACGGCGGATTGTGTTTACTAACAGTGGTTTCTGGAAGTATTCCTGGGCCCATTTAGTAACGTCAATGACAGAATCATGCCGTTGAGTGAAGCAGTGTCGTCTGAGGGCCCGAAGACCATGGGCATACAACAAAGGTCTTCAGCCTTGTCCCTTACGCACAGAGATTTCTCCAGTTTCTCTGAATCTTTTGATGATGTTTACTCACTGTAGATGATAAGATTTTCAAAGTCTTTGCAATTTTATGTTGATAAATTGTTCAATTTTCAATAGTTTTTAAAATATTCCACAATCTTTTACGCACTCTTTCACAGATTGGAGAGCCTCTGCCCATCTTTACTTCTGAGAGACTCTGCCTCACTTAGACATCCCTTTTATAGCTAATCATGTTACAGACCTGATGTCAATTAACTTAATTAGTTGCTAGATGTTCTCCCAGCCTAATATTTTCAAATTTTCTTGCTTTTTAAGCCCTTTGTTGCCCCCGTGCCAACTATTTTGAGACCTGTAGCAGGCATACAATTTGAAATCATTTAGTGGATAAAAGTTTAAAATTTCTCCATTTAAACATTTGTTATGTTCTCTACGTTCAATTGTGAACAAAATTTGGCTCATGTGATTTAAAAGTCATTTAGTTTTTATTTTATTCAAATTTAAAAAACATTTAAAAATTTCCAAAATTGAGGTAGTAAGGCAACATTTTTGTCTATGTTTTTTAAGCCTACGTTTTCACTTCATATTTATATATACAGTACTTTTTAGTTAGCATTTTATTAATTTTGCAATGCGGTTTTCTCATTTTAATTAGTTTTTTTAATACTTCAATTTAACTTTAATTTGCTTTTATTTTAGTTTTAACTTTAATTTGAGCACTTCATCTTAAATTAATTTATTTTAGTTAGTTACCATGCAACATTTATACATTTTATTTTATTCAAGTTTTCAAGCCTACATTTTTTTCATTTAATATGTAATTTTATTTTATGTTGGCTATATTTTAAATAGCAAATAAATAAATAAAATAATTTTGGTTTCATTTTAGTTTTAGTTAGCAATAACAACACTGCAAGTCGTACAAACGTTTATTAATTCATATTTATATTGAGCTTAGTAAACACTGGTAATAATTCAACTAAGCTTAGCAAAACATGTAGAAACAGTGATACGTTGTTAAAATGAGTTCCTTTGAGTTCATATGCATGAATATAAAAGTAACTGGATGCATTATACTTCAGAGGAAGCTTTAATGCAGTGATTAGAGGCATTGAAGCTCGTATTCCAGTCTTGAGAGCAAATAATGGAGCATCTGGTAGGTGGTCTTCAGTCGCAAGCACTTGGTTTTAGAAGTTTACTGAGTGTAAAGGATGTTTATTTAAAAAGTTCCACCACGAGCGCTTTCATCAGCTGTCTGGCTGCGGGGATTCCCCAGCACTCGAACTCATTCACAGCCCCGCGGCGTTACGAGATTACCATTTCAGTAGGAGATGATGATGATGGCTCCCTGGAGAACTGAACCACGGCTATTTCAGTGAGGTGAAGTGGTTAAAACAGAGCTGTGAGTAGCCCTTAAAAGAAGCAGGATGGTTAAACTCAAAGTGTATGATGTCAGACAGAGGAAGGATCAGAGGAGAAGTCTTGAGGTAAAGTGAGGGGAAAGGGATTGAGAAGGTGGCTGGTGATGATCGGCGGCAAGATCGGTCTTACATTTGAGAAAGGAGTGGGACTGAAAGCTCTTGTAGCTCAAACAGTGGTGCAAGAGATGGCAAGGTTATAGGTTAAATTCCCAAAAATGGTTCAAAGGTTTGGGTTCTGAAATATATATATTTTTTATTAACATTTATATTCAGCAAGGATGCATTCAATTGATCAAAAGCTGCAGTAGAGACATTTATGTGGTTACAGAAATATATATATATATATTTCAAATAAATGCTGTTCTTTTGAACTTTCTATTCAAAGAATCCAGAAAATAAAAATGTATAATGGTTTCCACAAAAATATTAAGCAGAACAACTGTTCTCAACATAATAAAAAATCTAGCCTTGGTGAGAAAAATAGGCTTTTTTTCCTTAAGAGAATCTTTTCATAACACGAAGAAAAAAAATCTTACTGATCCCAAACTGTTAAACAGTAGTTTATACATTCAATATTTGAACATCTATGTCTAAACATGTATAGAGTTGGAATAATTCTAGCTTAAGTGGGAGATTGATGTAAACACAGATATCGAATACAAGACATGTTGTGAGAAAGTAAAGAGGTAAAAAGAAAAAATGAAAACGATAAAACAAAATTCAGATCTATGCATTAAAACTGAGAGTCCAAATGCAGTCTTAAAGACAGCAAGCAAATATTTAATAACCAATTCTAGAAATTAAGGCAAGAGTTGAAAGAAATAGGGGGGAAAGCATGAATTAATTTACTGTCAACTGCTTCATTTGTATTCTTTCCAAGAACTGCACACACATTATTGTAGGATATCATACACAACAACCATTGTATTTCAGATGGTGGATATTTCAACCAGCAAAAACACCAACACTGACCGGATATACAATACCAGCACCAAAGCAGAAATAACCGGCATAAACCAGTCTTGACCAACATAAGCTGGTCTTTTGAGCAGGAGAAGGAATTAAAACTGAGGAGGTAGATAGCAACATGAGAAGGAACAGGGGTTTCGTCTGAACCTGTCCATGAATGAGTGGGAGGAGGAAAAGTTGGTGGGTTTGAATATAAGAGTGAGAAAATATAAGTGATAAAACACATGGAGGGGGTGGCATTCACTGCAGATGTGGGGTGTGATACACCGAAGAACAGGAGATGTGTCAGTGTGGATGCTGAAGTCACTATGAAGAATGAGTAGAGCACAGCCTTCTGGGAAAAGAATGAGTAAAGTATCCACAGTTCCCATCCAAAAACCACAAATTGATATAGTGAGTGATGCTCACTGGTGTCAGCAGCTGATCAACTGCTGAGTGTGAGAGAAAACGGTGTAACGTCCTGCCATGCTGTTTCATATTTTTTTAACAGAGAATATAATACTTTTATTCATCAAAGACACATTAAACATGTCAAAAGTAACTGTAACATACATTTACAATGTCACAAAGGGAATCCATTTTAAAAAAATGCAGTTCTTTTGATTTTTCTATTCAAACATTTCTGAAAGTATCACAGTTTACACAAAAATATGGAGCAGCACAACTGTTTTCAACATTGATACTAATAAAAATGTTTCTTTAGCAGCAAATCATCATATTAGAATGATTTCTGAAGGATCATGTGACACAGAAGACTGGAGTAATGCTGAAAATTCAGATTTGATCACAGGAACATTACATTTTTAACATTAAAATTAGTGCTGTCAAACGATTAATCGCATCCAATACATATTAGGGCTGTCAATCGATTAAAATATTCACTCGCGATTGATCACATGATTGCCATGAGTTAAGTCGCAATTAATCGCATATTTTTTGTTTGTTCTAAATGTACCTTAAATTAATACTAAATTAATAAGTTTTTAATACTCTAATCAACATGGGCATGGACAAATATGGATGCTTTATGCAAATGTATGTTTATTATCATTGAAACCAGAGTCAACATAGAGCATGAAGACTAGACATGTTTCAAAGGTCATAGATGTTTTGATAGAACTTCATAGAACTTGTTCATGTCTGTTAGACACATGAAAAATAAACACCAGGTTCCCATTACTTCTCTTTCTTTGCACTGAGCAATTTACTGACACAAACCTGTTTACATTTTGCATTTACATTTTTTATCGGTTATAAAAAATCAATATCGGTCGATCACTAATATTATGTAAACAAAAACTTATTTTGGATGTGATTAATCACGATTAATCATTTGACAGCACTAATTAAAATAGAAAATATTTTATATCAAATACCATTTTTAGATCAAATAAATACAGCCTTTTTGACTTTTTTTTAAGTGTAAGTGCAGTCAGTATTTTTGACTGATTTGTTCCTGTTTGCACCTTATTCTGCTCAATAATCACTTGTGTTGTGTTGTTTTCATGCCATCTATACTTTGATTAAGAGACAGAGCAGAACATCGTATAAAGGAAGATATAAGATGACACTGAGCGTCTGTACAGTGGTTTGTAAATTACTGTTTTTGTTTTTGTACAAGTTTTTGTACGTGTGACCGCAAAATCTAATGAGGCTTCCTAAATCATCACCTCTTCTCTTCTTCTTTAATTGAACCTCACTCTTTCAAAGGGAAAGTGTTAAAAGCACCAACATTAGGTCTCCTTTATTTGTCCACACAAGCCTGAGCCTGCCTTACACTCGCAAACGTCAAGGGAAAACCAGCTGAATGCAAAGGAACAAACTCTTTAGCCTTCAGACAGTAAAAGCCAGCTGAGGTAAAGCATGTTCTGGAGCCCAATGACTTTCAAACAAAGTCATACAGGTTAGAAACAAAATCAAGATTTTTGGTGTACTCTCTCTTTAACACTTGAATGGCACAACTTTCACTTAATCATCAGTGAAGTCACATCAGAGAGTAACGTCTGGTTTAAAGCATTTGACTGTGACACATCTGGGTGTTTGTTTAATCTGTGAGTGGAAGCTGCAACATGCTGTGTGTTAAACAGATGACAGACTCACACACCTGTGTACTTTTATGAGATCAGTCTTGAGACACGCTATCTGCAAAACTCAGTCTCTCAATAAGGACAGATGTTTACAAATGGGCCTCTGTGGTCACATACCAGTCCATAATCCATAAAAACACTTCCTCCAGGGAAAAAGTCCATCCTCTGTTGTCCTCTCAGATCTAAATCCACCAATATATTTGTTTAGAATATGTTCAATATTAGAATATGTGATTTTAGAACAGTTTTGGCTGTTTTCGCTTGTAAACTTTTTCACTGGAGAAAGTGAAATTATGGATATAGGAAGAAACTGTTTGACGGCACCCATTTACTGTAGATGATAAACTGGTGAGCAAGTGATGTAGTGCTAAAATTTTCAAATCTGTTCAGATAAAAGAAACAAACTCATATATAACCAGTAAATTTGTATTTTTTGAGTGAACTATTACAGTTGTAATAGAGGGTTCCAAGTGTAACCTGACTCATTTTGTGGACTAAACTAATTATGTGACAAGAAATGCAAAAGTTATGACAACATTAATTTACAGTTGAATAGAAAAAATGCATTTCATGACAAAATGAGTGCATCCTGGTTATTTTACTTTACCATTTAGTTAATGTCTTGTACATTCGCGAAGGCTACATTTATTTGATCAAAAATACAGTACAACTGTAATACTGTTCACAAAACTGATCACTGGGCAGTGCAAATTGTTAGTGATTTTTTTTCTGAATTCTTCAAAAGATATCTTTAAAATATAATTCAAGAGGTTCAAGATATAGATGTATTTACTATCACTTTTGATCAATTTATCACATTCTTGCTGAATAAAAGCATTAAACACACACACACACACACACACACACACACACACACACACACACACACACACACCTGTTCAAAGGTTTGGGATCAGCACGATTCTTTAAGTTTTTAATGGAGTCTCTTATACTCATCAAGGCTGTATTTATTTGATCAAAAACAGTAATATTGTGGAATATTATTGCAAAATCTTATATTTCCTATTTTAACATACTTTACAATAAGATTTATTTCTGTGGCTCAACACTGAATTTTCAGCATCTTTACTCTAGTCTTCAGTGTCGCATGATCCTTCAGAAATCATATTAATATGATGATTTATTATCAGTGTTGAAACTATTGTGTAGCCTAATATTTTTATGGAAACTGTGATACTTTTGTATTTGATTTATGATGAATAAAACGTTTAAAATAACAGCATTTATTCGTTGGAATAAATTAAATTATATTTAAAGTATATTATAATAGAAAACCGTAAATGTAAATTGCAATAACATTTCAAAAAAGTACAGATTTATTTCTATATTTTTAATACATCCTTGATGAGCAGAAGTCACATAACTGCTTCATTGTGCCACACAATTGCTTCATTTTTCCAGTTAAACTTGCCGTCCTATAGAAACAACTCTACAATGCTCATGGACAAAATGCCAAAGCATAGCACACTCCTCTAAGTGTGCGAAACTGTTTACAAAGTGCTGACCTTGTTTCACAAGCGATGGCATCTGTAACAGAGAGGAAGGGACAAAGTCAGACTGATAAAGCCTCATTAACAACTTCACCGTGGATAATCAGTGATTTCACTGTATCAGTATCACTGTAGGGTGGAAAAAAGCACACCCACTAGCATCAATTATATAAACGCACACACACACGTGCTGCTCTTATCAATCATGAGCAGCAGACGTGCAGATCTGTTTATCCACACTGCACAGGGTTGCTAAGAGGCAGGGAAAACCCATGTTTAATTGGCCACGAGCTACATGTTTTATGTGTAACATTGCAGCTGTTTTGGACGCACGTCTTCCTTTGGGATCCATCTGTCTGTCTGAGCTCGGAGTAACAGTCGGTCTGTCTAGTCTATACGTCTGTATTCAGTGACACCAACACTGAAATCAAGCCAAAGAAGTAAATCTCAAAAGAGATTTACTACCAGACTGTCAAAAACGCCACTTAACTGTCATTTGATTCAAGTGGAATGAATGAATATTTAAAGTGTTGATGAGTCAAGCAACAGTACATCCTTCACACTGAGGTTTAATGCAGCTCCGGTGAATTCTCATCCTGTACAAAACACACAACCTAGACATTACAAAAGACACCTCACACGTCGAGGAAAAGCAGCTCAAGGAGACAGTGGGCTTTAAGGCAGGAAAAAGAAAGAATGCAGGAATGTTTGGGAGGGAGGAAAGACAAGAACAACAGGAGGAAACCAGAGGAAAAGAGAGACAGACTGAGACAGAGGGAAGGAGAAACAACGGTCATAATTGTCAGTTTAACACAGTTGATTCCACTGTTAAGCTTCATCATACAAAGAAGGATCATAATGATATCAATGAGATTAAAAGGAGAGCAAATGTCTTTATTCAGGAGATGAAGAGTCTCTTTAAAAAATAACAAATCTGTCTCTAGACTTTCAGAAGAGAGCCCAACAATACACAAATCTGCAATCAAATGCAGAGATCTCAATATGAACGCAAATGTTTCTCATCAAATTCTTCCAAAACAAAATGCTCCGAGCTGCTATGCACATTCGTTTTATATCTACATCTTTCAAAGGTTTGGGGTCAGTAAGATTATTCATTTGTTTAGCTATTTAAATAAATGAATACATTTAGCAAGGATGCATTAAATTGTTCAAAAGTGACAATAAAGGCATTTATAATGTTACAAAAGATTTCCATTTGTAATAAATGCTACTCTAAAGAATCCAGAAAAAGGGGTTCTGATAAAAAATATAATAAGCAGCACATGTGTTTTCAACATTGATAATAATAAGAAAGGTTTCTTGAGCAGTAAATCAGCATATTATAATGATTTCTGAAGGCTCATGTGACGTTGAAGATTCAGCTTTGCATCACAGCAATAAATGCAATTTTAATATATATTCAATTATTTGAAATTGCGATAAAATATTTCACAACATTTGAATACTTTCAAAACATCTTATGGACCCCAAACTGTTCAGTGATACTCTCTCTGTAGTGTCAACATGGGATTGATATTTGCCTATTTTATTACTCCTGAGGATGGTGAAGCCCACATTAATTCTCCAGAGCGGTGAAAGATCAACATCTGAGCAATGTGATTTCCTTCCAGTGCAGTATGATATTGCAAAATAGAGAAATTAGATCAATAGTGTCTGTGTATCATTACATATTTGGCACACGTTATCAAGTTAAAAAGTTACAGATTATGCCATTGTCAAAAAAAGGTCAAATCAACTAACAGCAAATAAATGTCTCTTCCGCATTTCTCTTCTATGTCAATTACATCCTTGATATAGCAGATTTACAGTAATGATTTTGAAGTAGTACAACAGTTAAAAAATATGAATGGCTCTTAGAATAGGCTACTTTTCCTTATTCAAACTATAGTATAGCCAGGCTTTTCCTCATGAGATTCACCCTTTTGAACCACAAAGGGATAAAGGAAAGACGAAGAGTGTTGACAGGACATAGGCTCTCTCTTTCTCACGTGTCCTGATCACAAGGACGACCGTCTCACCTACATACACTCACACAGGCAATAAAAACAGAAAAGCAAACTAAAGTGTCTGACATTTGACAGGAAGTGCAGCCTGGCCTGAATCATTAGTTACTCTGAGTCCAGCAGAGGAAAGGGAGCGATGTGTTTGAAGAAGACAGCTCAGCACAAACAGCACAGCCCCTTTTGTTCAGTGTTAACGGGAAAAGCTGTTTACACTGCTCACAGGAGGACGGGAGAGGAAAAGAGGCCTAGAAATGCTGGAATGGCTTTAACTGGAACAAATTTAGAAAGACATTAGAGGAGAGATCAAGTTACTGCTGATTATTCTGATTCATCCACTTTCATGCACGCATTACACAGCACACAGACACCTGGACACTGAAGCGGTGATAGACTGGCATGGGTTTTTAATAGCGATGTTAATATCTGGAGAACAGGGAGGCTGAAGACAGACAAAACACCAAATTATGATTATATATATATATATATATATATACACACACACACACTTTAAAATAAATACATATTTTTATATTTATTATATATTTAATAATATTAAAATAAAATAACAAATAAAAACATTTATAAATAAACAATTCATCTATTTATTATGTAATGCTTTGTTTTGCTGAAATGTATTCAAATTCTATAAATTAAAAAATATATATTGTAATTTATTTAAAGCGAAAGAGGAATATAAAAGAATGCAAACAGGACTAATGTAGAGAGAGAGTGAAAGAGAGAGAGAGAGAGAGAGAGAGAGAGAGCTACTTCTTGTGGCGATTGACCTCATTAGAAGAAACTCCTTTGTGGCAGCACAAAGCTATGCTAAATATTGACCACACACAGACTCGCACTTTACAACAGCTCTAGTGACACTCGCGGGGTAAAACTGCCACAGTAATTCTGCACGGGAAGAAAGACGAGTGAAACGTCCAGCTGGGGACAGCCTTCACTGCGCGCGCACACACTCGCTGTGTAACTGCCCAGACAAACATCCTCGGGCCAAGTCAGTTAAGGTTATTCATTAGCCAGCCACTTTTCCTCCTTCTTCCTGGTGAGAGTGTGTGTTTGTACGAGAGCGCTTACGACATCGCCGCTGCCAGAGCAAACACACCTGTGAGGAAGCTGTCAAGTGCCTCCCAAAAGCTGCCCACATCACAGCCAAACAATTCAGTTTCCTGTGGGCCGGAGTTTAACAGCTCACAGCAACATAACAGCTTCAAATTATACAGTGTTGATAAGCATAAAGGATTGATATAACGTCATGCACTCATTTGCTCCGGTCTGCTATCTGCCACGAAATGAACCGTGTCCGATCGTGGATCATTTGGAGTCACGGACATCTGATCTGGAGAAACAGCATCTCTTACAGGATGGAGAGTGAAACTGCAGGGTCTCGTGGACCTTGTGTTTGTGTCCTCTGTTCTAGAATAGTACTGTTCAAAAGTTTAGACATGTATACTTGTATTCAGCAGGAATGCATTAAACTGGTGGCAGTATAATGTTGCAAAAAGCTTATTTCATTTGAACTTTGTTATTAATAAAAAAATACAAATTTTTTTATCATGGTTTGGAGAAAAATATAAAGCAGGAGGACTGTTTTCAGTATTAATAATCAGAAATGTTTCTTGTGCATAAAATCAAAATGATTTCTTAAGGATCATGTGACAGAAGACTGAAGTAATGATGCTGAAAACTCAGCTTTGCTCACAGGAATAAATTATGTTTTAAATAATATTCAAATGGAAAATAAACATTTTAAATTAAGAATATTTAATTTTGTTCTGTATTTCTGTCAATTTAGTGATTTTTTTGTAAAATAAAATTTAAAATGAATGTATTTTAATCAAACACGTATCACTTCCACCAGTATTAATTAAAACAGGCTAGTAGCTCCATAGCATCACTCCCAAAACCTCAGCAACCATCCAAAACATGACGGAGGATTTCAGAGAAACTGCACAATGAGCAGCTTTGTAATTGTTAAAAAATCAGATTTGGTAATTGAAATGAAGCATAACTAAAATTTTAAATGAAGGTAAGCTTAAACTTAGATGAAAAACAGAAGTGAATAAATGTGTTAAAGAGCTTATTTACTACAATAAATTAATATAAAATAAAAACCTAAATAGAAATATCAAAAGAAAATGAAATAAAAAAATGACAAATACACATAACATTGGCTCAAACAAAGTAAAATCCAAATAAAAAATAAAAGCTAATTTAAAATATAAAAAATTATATTAGCATATAATTCTAAAATAACACTCCTCAATGTAGTTGAAAGCATCATCAAATTAACTGAAATATTTCATAAACAAGCACACATATGTGACACTGGACCATGAAACCAGTCATAAACAGCACAGGTATATTTGTAGCAATAGCCAAAAGTACATTATCGATGTTTCTTTTATGCTAAAAATCATTAGTATATTAAGTAACGTATATGTTAAAGATATTTACAATGACGATTGAAAATACAATCATCAAGAATGTATTTTGTAAATTTGGTACCATAAAGAAATCAAAACTTAATCTTTGATTAGTAATATGTATTGCTAAGAACTTCATTTGGACAACTTTAAAGGAGATTTTCTCAATATTTAGATTTTTTTTGCACCCTCAGACTCCAGATTTTCAAATATTGTTCTATCATAACAAACCATACATCAATGGAAACTCATTTATTCAGCTTTCAGATGATGTATAAATCTGAATTTTAGAAAATTGACACTTAAGACTGGTTGTGCAGAAGTTTGTGAATTCATGTCATTTACAGTGTTACATATAATTCTTAGATGCCGTGTATAACTATATGAACTGGGAAAGTGGAGTGTCATGCAAATTCTGTTGAATAATGAGAAAAATGGCCAACTATTAATGCCTAGACCACAAATGTTCATAAAGAGCAGCTCTCGTTCTCTGTTTATCGGTGGCTCTTCTGAAGATCTCATATCTGAAGGAAATAGACAGCCACCTGGAGTGGGAGCATTTGAGCAGATTATGAGGCGGATCTAAGAGTCAAAGGCGTCCTCCATTAGCCTGAGCTCTGAAGCTGTGATGTGTTCATCTGATACAGCCGCAGTGTTACGTCACCCGCAAACTTCCTCTGCTCCCCATTTCCTTGGCCTAAAACAGACTGGGACCAAATAATCTGGCCTTACAAGACCTCTGCTGCGTGTGTGGCCTATCAGGTAGACTATGAGCTGTGCTATTTAAAAACACTTTGAAACCAAAGGGTTGATGATCAACTTACTTCAGTTTTTACTTCAGGTTTATGTGCGGCTTTAACTAATAGGTGATAGAAACAGAAAAGACTGGATGCGATTCAGAAATGACTATTTGTTTATTCTGAGGAGCTTCACGGAGAAGTTCATTAATGATCTGATGCACCTTGTTGTTTCCAAAGATGTTCACTGTCCATCAGCACTGGGATATGAGAGCAAAGGCCAGAGGCTGCTGGGTCAAGGGTCAAGGGTCAAAGGCCAGAAGGGTCATTACTCGCTGCTTAATTGGTGGATTACCCCAGCTGCATGCTCTAGTTTATTTGAACACAAGGACACACACAAAATAAAGAAACTAGCACTGGATTAACTACATCTGTCTGCAGAAAAAAACAACATTTAACTGTTTTCATTAATAGGCAGCGTTATAAAATTCAGTAAAATAATATTAAAAACTAAAATATTGCAGACTGACTTAAACCACTGTGATAAATATTAAATGTCGATGCATAATGTTTAGAAGGTGTAATTCATACAAATAAAATAAAATAGAATATAATAACATAATTCAAAAGTTCTGGGTTAGTAAGATATTTTAAGAAATCTCTAATGATCAGCAAGGTATTATAGTAAAAACAATATTGTTACATTTTATTACAATTTAAAATAATATAATAAAATAATATATAATGCAATTAAAAATAATATGATAAAAAACTAAATTTTCACATGATCACATAATAGAAATCACTGTAATATGATTTTTAATAAGATTTGGTGCTCCAAAATAAATAAATAAATACTGTATATATATATATATATATATATAAAATTTGTATTACTATAACTTAAAAAAAAAAAGATCAATAGATGAATATAATTTATTTTAAATAGAAATCATTTGCAACATACAGTACAGGTGCATCTCAATAAATTAGAATGTCGTGGAAAAGTTCATGTATTTCAGTAATTCAACTCAAATTGTGAAACTCGTGTATTAAATAAATTAAATGCACACAGACTGAAGTAGTTTGTCTTTGGTTCTTTTAATTGTGATGATTTAGGCTCACATTTAACAAAAACCCACCAATTCACAATCTCAACTAATTAGAATACTTCATAAGACCAATAAAAAAAAAACAGCTTTAGTGAATTGTTGGCCTTCTGGAAAGTATGTTCATTTACTGTATATGTACTCAATACTTGGTAGGGGCTCCTTTTGCTTTAATTACTGCCTCAATTCGGCGTGGCATGGAGGTGATCAGTTTGTGGCACTGCTGAGGTGGTATGGAAGCCCAGGTTTCTTTGACAGTGGCCTTCAGCTCATCTGCATTTTTGGTCTCTTGTTTCTCATTTTCCTCTTTACAATACCCCACAGATTCTCTGGGGTTCAGGTCTGGTGAGTTTGCTGGCCAGTCAAGCACACCAACACCATGGTCATTTAACCAACTTTTGGTGCTTTTGGCAGTGTGGGCAGGTGCCAAATCCTGCTGGAAAATGAAATCAGCATCTTTAAAAAGCTGGTCAGCAGAAGGAAGCATGAAGTGCTCCAAAATTTCTTGGTAAACGGGTGCAGTGACGTTGGTTTTCAAAAAACACAATGGACCAAAACCAGCAGATGACATTTCACCCCAAATCATCACAGACTGTGGAAACTTAACACTGGATGTCCAGCACTTGGGCTATGAGCTTCTCCACCCTTCCTCCAGACTCTAGGACCTTGGTTTCCAAATGAAATACAAAACCTGCTCTCATCTGAAAAGAGGACTTTGGACCACTGGGCAACAGTCCGGTTCTTCTTCTCCTTAGCCCAGGTAAGACGCCTCTGAAGACAACTGTAGCCAAATTCCTTGACACGTCTGTGTGTGTGGTGACTCTTGATGTCTTGACCCCAGCCTCAGTCCATTCCTTGTGAAGTTCACCCAAATTCTTGAATCGGATGCTTGACAATCCTCATAAGGCTGCGGTTCTCTCGGTTGGTTGTGCATCTTTTTCTTCCACACTTTTTCCTTCCACTCAACTTTCTGTTAACATGCTTGGATACAGCACTCTGTGAACAGCCAGCTTCTTTGACAATAAATGTTTGTGGCTTACCCTCCTTGTGAAGGGTGTCAATGATTGTCTTCTGGACAACTGTCAGATCAGCAGTCTTCCCCATGATTGTGTAAACTAGTGAACCAAACCGAGAGACCATTTTGAAGGCTCAGGAAACCTTTGCAGGTGTTTTGAGTTGATTAGCTGATTGGCATGCCACCATATTCTAATTTGTTGAGATAGTGAATTGGTGGGTTTTTGTTAAATGTGAGCCAAAATCATCACAATTAAAAGAACCAAAGACTTAAACTACTTCAGTCTGTGTGCATTTAATTAATTTAATACACAAGTTTCACAATTTGAGTTGAATTACTAAAATAAATGAACTTTTCCACGACATTCTAATTCATTGAGATGCACTTGTATGTATTTACTGTTACTTTTGATTAATTTAATGCATCCTTGCTCTTTAATCTTGCTCATTTCTTAAAATAAAAATCCTGATCCTACACTTTTGAATGCTAGTGTAATTTCAGTGCATGCTAGGAAGCGAATCAGCTCACGTACTTTCCCAGCGTCACATTCTGACCTGTGCGTGTCTGCGCTCACGGTTTACTGTCGACTGCTGCAAGAACGTCTCTGAAAACCCAACACCATCCGTGTGCTCGGGCAGGCTGCAGCATGCAGTTTCATGCACTGATTTGACGGCTAAACCTAGATACTGTAAATCAAAGCAATCCCTATAATTGCACCACGAGGAGGACAAATCTTTGCTCGTACATAATGGAAACCTTTAGTTATCATTTGGTAATTTATTGCAAGTACAAAATGCAATTATAGGAATGAACACAAGTACCAACAAGCCAACATGAACTAAAACCAATATCATTGCATGTTCATATGATTCCCAGCCAAAATTAATAAGCAGCATATTTCATGGTGCTGGTTTAACTTTGGTGCACAACTCGTCCCATACAAAATTGTTGCTAATAACAAAATACCTCAAAGTGTGTGGCTTTTTAAGAAGAGATGCTCTCTTAATTTTCTAAATGATGCATTATTTTTGCCTGATGGAGGGAAAACCACAAAATAATTAATAGATGTACATTAAGGGAGGACCTGTACCATATTTACAGATCAGAATATCATTAATTAATCAAAATAAACAAATAAATTATATGACTACTATAACTATATCCAATCTTACCTGCATACAGTAAAGTTATAAAATACTTTAAAGCAAATCTCAAGTGCATGATTGGTACTGTATATTGTTAAAACATTACTAATATATTATTATTTAAAAATATATATATATATATATTAAGCAGCACAACAGTTTCAATATTGATAATAAATCAGTATATTATTAGAATGATTTCTGAAGGATCATGTGACACTAGCCGGGTTTCCATCCAAAGTTGAAAATTTTACTTATGCGCAAAATTAAATGTTTATGTTGCATAAAACATTTGCGAACGAGCACCGTTTCATCCAACGAGTCAAAGAGAACAAAGTCATCACTTCCTGGTACACTAGCACTAAAGAAAACTAGGATAAGCTGCTGAATATTATAATTTTTGATTTGCATTAATCCTTTTCACACAAGTCAGAAACTACTTCAAGCGAGCGTAAAAACTATAGTGAATTAAGCGATTTTTATTCTAAATTTGGCATCTTCATCACTCGTTTCTCATGCGATACTTCAAAATGCACATTAAAACAGGGTGATGGAAACCCAGCTACTGAAGACTGGAGTAATGGCTGATGAAAATTCAACGCTGTGTCTCAGAAATAAATGATATTTTAAAGTATATTAAAATAGGAAGCCACTATTAGAAATTGCAATAATGTTACAGTTTATTTTTGATCAAATAAATACGGCCTTGATAAGCATAAGAGACTCCATTAAAAACATAAAAATCATACTGATCCCAAACTTTTGAACAGCAGTGTATAAAGTTTACTCACATAAGATGATACATCATGACTTTCTGTAAAGCTGCTTTGATACAAAGTGTCTTGTCAAAAGTACTAAATTAATACATTGATTTGATTTAACTTGAAATTTTGACACTTGTCAGTAAAGTAAGCATTAAGAACATTCTAGCACCGGATAGCAACACACTACATCCACTCTGAACATCCTAGAACACGAGCATCACATTTCTACAGAAATTCTCTTCACAATTTCCTCAGAAAATTGAAAATCTAGATTGAAAAATGAAGTGCAGGCACAGCGAAATTACTTGCATGACTGACGAAGATAGCTAACGTGCACGTATGACGACAGACTTCTCCGAAGACAGATCCATCCATCCACTGAAGAATGTGAACAAATTACCCACACTTCACTCAGTCTGCATAGAGACAGCTTATTTGTCCTTGTCTTTCTCTTTATTTACAATTCAGATTTTTATTTGAACAGCTCAGTTCTGGCTAAATAAAAGCGGAATCATTTTTTGGACAAAGTTTTTCATAATCCACCTTTCTTTCTTTACTCGAACCGCATATGAAACTCAATAGCCACACTAGCTAGCATTACAAAAGCGTGACTGTCTACTTTAAAGGTCATTTTTAATAGTGTCTGGTCCGCAGGTGCGTGAAACAGCTGTTCCCCACAATCACGGTGTGAAGTATACATCAGATATGAGCAGGAAACCAGATATAGCATTATGCTGAGAGCAGGTTAACATTATAAAGGGGAGCTGGACACGATAAAGCGACTACGAGTTATCAGGAGACATCGAAACAGTTTAAAATCAAACTAAACATGCTTTTATTCCATTTGACCGCATTATGTTCCCCGTGCTTTGGAGCTGTAATGATGTTATACAAAGAAAACATTATTTTACATGCTAATCTCCACAAGCTTATCAGTCTAATTCTAGAACGCATGACGTACACACACGCACGCGGTGACTTATTTCAAGTATGAGCAGAAATGTGTATGCAAAACCACAACAAATAGACCGACATTGTCTATGTAGGTACAGTAGCTGTGCTTCATTGCAGCTCAAGCGCTCGTTACTGCTGATTGGTGGAATTTGTTTTTAATTAGAACACAAAGCTCTGTTGTTTGAGATGCTGCAGGGCCCCTGTGCAAAGAGAGGGAGAGCTGGGGCCGCAGAGAGGACGCTGGTAGTGCAAAACAAGAATCTGAAAGTTCAGAGTCCATTTGTGTTTATGGGTAAAGTAAGAGTGAGAATGTTCGGTAACACTTTATTTTAAGATGTCCTTGTTAAACGTTACTATTATAATAACAATTAATTATGCAAAACTGCATTGCAAGTAACCAGTCAAACCCTAATCCTAACCCAAACCATATCTTTATTTTAAGATGTCCTTGTTAAACGTTACTATTATAATAACAATTAATTATGCAAAACTGGATTGCAAGTAACCAGTCAAACCCTAATCCTAACCCTAACCATATAGTAAGTACATGTAGCAACTTCAACTTCACAAAAAGCATCAAGGGCAGGTCATGTTTCACCCCTTAAATTACAGAAAAGATCAAGCTTGCATAAAGAAAATGAAGGCCATTTTAGGTACATTATAGCATTGTAATATTATTTTGTGATATTACATTTATAATGTAATGTCAATAGCATTTTTATATTTGAACTTTCACCCCCAAATTCTTACAGCAGTGCAATAAATATTATTACTCTTATCACTGTAATGGAAAAAAAACTAAACAAATTGTTTTATGATGTTTGTCATACTGCCGTTTCATTTTATGCCGACTTTTTATTACTGTTTTGCATTAATGAGAATCACCACTGAAAATAAAGAGAATGACAAAAAAACGAAATTTTGCATAAAGAAAATGAAGCCCATTTTAGGAAAATATGTTTAGCATTGTAAAATTATTTAGTGATATGTATTTAATATGTAATATTACTTTTATTTGTATTATTAACTTTTAGCCTCAAATTCTTGTGTGTTATGTTAGAAATTTTTTTTATGATGATTTTTGTGTTTTACTTTAATGAGAATAACCATTGGAAATAATGGGAATGACAAAAAAGGGAGTTTTCATTAAGAAAATTAAGCCCATTTTAGGAAAAAATATATATATTTTTTGCACTGAAATTTATATTTTGTGATATGTGATTACTATGTAATATTAATTATATTGTAGATATTTAAAACTTTTTCAACAAACATATTCAATAAATTAAAAAAACTTTGGAACAAATATAAATATTGTCCTTTTCGAAACTACTTATGCAAGCAAAACAGGCAAAGAAATGTCAATGTATGTGTAAAGCCTTTGGGCCTGTTTACACCTGGCCACTTCATGCGCTTTCTCTGATCGGATATCTATCTGATTTGTTAAAACGTTTGCTTTTACACCTGGCCACATAAATGTGTCTTTGCAAAACTGATATAAATCCGTTATTCAATTCCCGCGCTATATGCAAATTTAACAGAGTTTACGTTAATGAAAGCAATAGATATGCCTGGCATTTTATTCATTATCATCTAATTTCAATATCAGAGACCGCAACAGAAGAGAGTGTGGCATCAGCACTGGAAAGATAGGTTAGTCTCGCTGCTTTTAATGAAGATGATTGTGTGTGTTGACTTACTTTCAGTTTAATTCGCAGCAGTTTGTGCTTCTGTGTCCTGAAGAAATACTCCGTTACTCATCCGCGGTGATACTTGTTGCATTAGCGCTGTCGTATCTGACTATAACATGCCATATATCCTATAAAAACGCTCTCACACGTCTATTATTTGTAATATTTTGGGAGGAATAAATTTAGCATATGTGGTTTGAACAACCAGATGCATTTACACTAGGGCTGTAACGATACACCAAACCCACGATTCGGTTCGTATCACGATTTTTGACCCACGATTCGGTTCGTATCACGATTTTTTCGTGGGGGGTGGGAGAAAAAAAAAGAAAGATTTTTAAAACAATATTTTTTATTAAATAACATTTTAAAAATCTTTATAAACTGAACACCAAATAACAAGATTAACTATGCAAATTATTAACAATATAAATGGTAGGGATGTGCATTTTAAGCAAAAGTAATATTCGATAATTGCTGGGTATTATTCGGTTTACTATTCGAAAATCAAGACCCCTCGTGCATGTGCCCACCCACCCACGCACACACACACATACACAGAGAGAGAGAGAAGGAGAGAAACTATTCAGGCTTTTAATCTGTAAGATAACAGTTTTATTAATTAGAGAATAGTCTATCTTAACCTGAGACAATTAATGGTCATAACTTATGATTGCTGAAACATATTAATATAACATAACCGAATGAGGCATTTATTAACAGAACAGTCCGTTGATTATCAACTGCTCATAAGGTTAGGACATTTATATTTTAAAAATGAGCATGAACATTCATAAAAAAGACGTAACCGTTTGATTAATTAATTAATGAATATTAGGCTCAAAACATATTACGCTAAACAGAATATCATTCTTAAAACATTACGGCTAAAACATATTTTGAACAACCTGAATGACGCACTTATTATGTGAACATTAATTTTATCGTCTGTCATAACAATAACATATTTCATATAGGTTATTGATGAGCAAATCATTTATTTGAATTAGCCAGAGTTAGAGAGAGGTATGAAAGTTGGCGTACATGTGCACCTGCATCTGCGCGTCTCTCTCTACAAGCAATGAGGCTTAGTTACTTTAAAAAACGATTTTACCTCCTCATTGCAGAGAAATATAATGTTGCGAGTCAGTAGCCTATCAAGCTATTTTACTAAGAAAAAGTTCCTGTGCAGTTTGTAGCTGCGATCTCAGATATCTGTGCAATAATGTGTGTATGCCTATGAAAGCAGCGTAGCCTCTGAATATAGTTTTGGTTTAGCTACAAACTCGAGGAAGCTATCCATTAAATATTAACCCCGAAACCCGAAAGGGAAGCAGACCTCTTGTGAACAGCCTGAATGAGGCGCTTATTATGTGAACATTATTTTAACGCCTGTCTTTATAACAATAACTTATTTCATATATTAAATGAACATGTTCACATGCTCTGGAAGAAGACGGAGAGCAATCTGTTCACAATTAGTCCGGGAACTTTTAATTGAACTAGGGAATGAATATAGATCCCTGCAGTTTATCAGAATTCGCCTGGAGTCCGACCAGAGCCCGTGTCTTTCTCTATCTCTCCCCAACAATATAAATGTGCTTTTGGAACTACTAAAATAGTTCCGTTTGGTTTTTAATAGCAAAGTGGTCATTAATTCGTTTATTTTTTTTTATTAATTTAATTCAGAAATATGATCGGAACATTTTATGTTTGTTAAATTCAAGTTTTTGTTTTTTTTTAAATACCAAGCGGCCAGCGCCAGTTTGATTAGTTTATCTTTCTCAAATAAATAAGATTAATGTCATATTTTAAGAATAAAGTATTGATTACAATAATAAAATCATGTTACATTGCGTGAAGTTAAAGTGAAAATTACACCTGTATAATCCGCCAATAAAAAATAAAGTCTGTGGCATCCAACCTGTCATTCTTCACATTTAACAAAAAAGAGCACAAATATTTTTACATAAATATTTATGGTTATCAACCAGTGGAATATTACATTATTCATTCTACAAATAATTTGAATGCAGGAGCTCGTCACGACTTCATAAGTGGGAAACCGGATGTTTCTGATAGCACATGAAGGTGGCAGAGAAGTGCTCTGGCTCAGCGCAGGGGAAAATCTGTGCAACTAGCTCAACTTTCGCAGGCAGGCGTCACATGATTGGAAAGGTAGTCACGGGGTGTCGCGATTCTCCCTTATCACACCGACACAGGATCGTGGATCTGAGTGTCGCGATTTCGGTTTCATATCGCGTATCGTTACAGCCCTAATTTACACTGGTCCAGTTTCGTCTGGAATGCGGCCCAGACCACCTCCTGAAGCGGTTTGAGCGATCGGATTTATATCCATCTCGAATGCGTTTCGAAGGGCATTTACACCTGGTCTTTTCAGGATCGGATAGCTATGAAGTGACCAGGTGTAAACAGCCCCTATAGAGGCAACAAGTCTCTCAGAAACCTGTGAAGAGTTCAACCTTGAACACATGCACAGTATAAAGGCCACCTGAAAACAAGAACTTCTACTTTACTGAAAGTAGAATAGAAATGAATTATATTTTGTGAATGAATAGAAAGATTATATTTTGTGCAAGAATATTGTTATTCAGCTTACTAAACCAGCTTCTATAGATGACTCATGCATCTTTCAGGCTGACCTAACTCTCAAGGTCAAGTTCAGCATCAGACTCTGCATTAAATTTGCCAATGAGCTATTCCCATACCACCATGAGGTAACTGCTTTTATTTGCCATGGCAACAAAACCACACCAGACAACAAATAACCTGTAGGGTGGACCCTAGGGTGGGCTATGCCACATGCCAGATACTCCCTTACAATATCTGCCATCTAGCTGTAATGTTTAGCTCCAGCGGTGATTACATCTGCCCGTGTGTCCCCAGTGATCATAACAAGAAGCTCTTACTGACTGCAGCATAAAGCAAACAGTGTATGGCATGCTCTACTATATATGGCCATATGTGTGAATGCCTGCAAGAGCCAACAGACCAATCTGTGCCAGTGCTGATTACATTTGCAAAGCATATGACTCCCACTCACCTACTGTATGCCATTGCTTTTTGAGTTTACTGCACGTGCACACATTTGGGGGTGTAGTAGTGGCTAAAGGTCCAGATTGAATTGGAAAAGAAATTTTTTTTGCATTTTATTGAAATTTCAATACAAAAGTAGATAAATAAATGCATTACCATTTAAATGTTTGGTATCAGTAAGATTTAATTATTAATGTTTTTGAAAGAGGTTATGTTCTTTACGTTCACCCAGGAAGCAAATATTATAGAAATAGTAATATTATAAAATGTATACAATTTAAAATAAAAGTGTTCTAATTTAATCAGTGTTATTTTAGTACAACAATGAGATACTATTATAGTTTTTATTAATATTTTGAAATACCATTTTATATATTTTCCACTTTCAATTTATAGTGGGTTATTGTCATTTTTGGTATTTTTTGTTTTTATTATTTCAAATTTCATTTCAGTTTTAGTTAGAGTTATTTTAGCATATCAGCATATGTTTAAATATTGTTTTTTAATATTTCAAGGTAAATTCAAATAAGAAATGTTGCCTTGTCAACTTGAAACAAAAAAATAGATTTTATACAGTATATATTTGATTTCTGTCCAGTTAAGATGTTTTTTTAATGGTTTTAGTTTTAATTGTAGTTTTTATGCTGATTTGAATATAGGCTATATCTTTACTTTTGTAATTAAAAACAATCTATTAATATAATCTATTAATTAATTATTTATTCGTGTGATGCAAAGTGTCACATGATTCTACAGAAATTATTCTAATAGGCTGATTTGCAGCTCCCTTAATATTTATTAATAAGGAAATATTAATATTTTTGTGGAGACACTGATATACTTTTTTCAGGATTATTTGATGAATAGAAAGTTCAGAAGAACAGCATTAATCTGAAAATTAAATAAATATTTTTAACAACTTTTTAATAAAACTGAATGCATTGGTGCTAAATACAATACATTTATTTCTTTCAGAAAATATTACTGACCCCAAATTTTAACAGTAGTGTGTGTGTGTGTGTGTGTGTGTGCGTGTATATTATATATATAGCAATAAATATATAGTAGGTGTTAATAAAAATATTAACGTGTTCACTGAGAAATCCAGACTGCTCTTAATGCATCTGCAACACGTCAGACTAACATAACTCTATAAAACAATGAAATGATCCTGACATAATGTCATTATTCTGTCATTTACCAGACACATATTCGGTATGACCGCATCAAGCCTGTTGTTTTGACAGCATCACAGACACACATGCAGATAACTGGACATTGTGCGAGGCCGTCGCTAGGAGCAAAGACTCAGTAACCATAGAAACAACGTTAATGTTCTCCACAAATCTGAGTCAGAAACACGAAGAGTGTTCTGGAGCTTTCAGAAGAGAAAGGTAAGCCTCGCCTCAAGATGATGCACTGCACAAAATCAGTCTTTTCCAACTAAACTTCCTGTAATTCTGATAAATGGTGACTGAGATATATTCACATCAGCCAAAGAAATGATATCAATCTTAAAACACGATAACACACAGTCCCTGGCAAGAAGGCCTGATAATAAGTGTGGTGAATTTCCAGCTGAGCGCAGACGGGATGTTTTGAGCGTTTGGGCCGTTTCGTGTGTTCTCATGGAGGCTTTAAAAGCAGAAAGCTGAGAGTTTGTTCCCTTCATGGTGGATCTGTATGGATAATGGATTCTCCGCAGCAATGAAACCGTATTCCGTACACAAAGACGGAGCAACCGGAGCGAAATTCCTAGTGGACTGGGAAAGGCTTTTTACTGCTCGTTGTTGTTTAGGGTTTGTGGCATCTCCCGGACTCGAAAGCCAAAATGAAACAATCTGAGCAACGCCATTTCCCCACACCCACATTAAAACACACTTTCCACTTCGCTCAGACACAATGCCTTGTTTTATTTCGACGCGGGTTGCCATGATGACGAGAGCAACAGAGCAAATACAGTGGCTAGTCACAAGCCCCTCTGACACGACTCACACCCTCACCCCACCAAACACACAAGACCAGCGCTGACAACAAGAAACAAGCTGCTAACAGCACAGCCCCATTCATGGACTTCACCATGGACACATACACACTGCAGCTTCACCTTTTAGTGCTTAATCCTGTTCTGTACACACAGAGCAGTAAAATATGGGAGCGACAGACACATTTTACAACTGAACTGACCCTTTGCCGGGAGTTTGATTGACAGGCGATCGGACCAATCATAATGCAGAACCTGCCATTTTTGTCCAACAACCTAATCAGATAGCAGAGTAGATTAACATCGCTGGACTTTGAACTTAAACAACTGTGTGTATTGACGTCTTTCCGCAGTTGAAAAAAGATACCTTCTTATGTTGATTCATGTTTATTTTGCACTATAACTAGTGGAAGAGATAATCGGTTCATGTGCCGCTTGAACTGAGGCGTTACAGCAATCTGTCATAACACATGAACCACAAAACTGCATTTATTGTTTGAATATAAAAAATAAAAAAAGGACACAATTTGAAAGCTGGGACTTTGTTTTATACCAGAAGTAACCTGCTCTGTCTTGTTGTTAGTTTCCTCTTTGCTCCACGGTGTATTTTTCACTGCGTGAGAACATGATAGGGCTGTGCAATTAATCGAATTCGATTATCATGCGCATCTAGTCAGTAAAGCCAGTTTCGTGATTAGTAGTAAATCTCCGTCACCTGCTTTCAGATGGAGCAGCATTTACTACACAGAGCTGTAGTTCACTGAAAAGCTAGGCAATATCGCGTTTATAATCGCAGATGAATGCGTTTAATTATGAAGGTTCAAGGTTCTTTATTATTTGTCACATACACAATCATACAGGGTATAATAGGTAGTGAAATGTTAGTCAGGACAGGTCCGCTCAATGGAAAGTGCAAGAAAGAAAAAATAAAACATGATAATAAAATAAAAATAACATAAAAGCAATAAAAACTATGAAACAAAACACGAGAGAGTATATATATACAAATATGGTGAGAATGAAGTAAAAACAAATAATGAAATAAAATAAGGGGTAAGATGTGCAATGAGATAAAGTGTGCAGTGCATGAGAATGTGCAAATAGGTTGTACCGGGGATGTACACATAGCAGCAGTGTGGATGATGGGGAATAATGGTTGTGATTACAGTTTATTAAATTGAGTCCTGTGGATGTTATGCTGTTATGAGACTGAGTTTAGGAGCCTGATGGCCTGGGGAAGAAACTCCTCCGCAGTCTTTCAGTTTTAGCCAACATGCTCCTGTAGGCGCCTGCCAGATGGCAGTAAAATGAAAAGATGGTTACCGGGGTGATTCGAGTCCTTGATGATTTTTGCAGTTCTGAACGCGATATTGCCAAGCTTGTCAATCAACTGGATTCACAGAAATGTCACACAGTGTGTACAAAACCAAACTAAACATCTAGTTGTTAATTACATATTTAAATACGTGTCTTTTCTGTACGAGCAGTGCAAGAAATCACAGGGAACGTCTTGACACATTGTTGCCAGATCCTTTAAAAAAAGAGAAAAAGCCCATAATAAACCTAAATCAAAATGTGTTATCTTGGAAATATGCCACATACTATCATTAGTTGCACCTGATTGCTTTATTAACTTCATAAACTGGACTACTTTATGATCTGAGACCAAACAGCAAGCCGAATGACGCTTAATATGCATCGCTTATAATAAGTGGACATGGCAACCTTCAAGAGCATGCTCTGCGAAATAGTCTTCCAAAAAATGATGGTTCAGACAGAGGTTTAGTAAAAAAATATAATAATCATTGAACAAAACAAGTCTTTAGTCGTTGTACTATTACTTTGGTTCAAAATAGCGGATAGCAAAGATATTTTTTGTGAGATATTTTTTAAATATTCACACATATTTAAAAGTGGTTGTCACTCCTGAATCTTTACAGTGTGTACGTCGTCATTAAGAACTATAGTGTGGGTTGGGCTATGTTCACAAAGCAGCAGAATATGGATGTCAGTCCTGCATTTGAGTCATTAATATGGTTGCGTTCACACACATTTCAGTTATTTACATGAGTGACAACTGCGTTCTATGATCAAAAACACAAATTATCAGGACTTCCAACTAGAGGTCTGTGCGGGACTGTTTGTTAAGTCCCGCTCCCGCACGGTTATATCCCGCACACCCACCCGCTCCCGCTATATATTCACTGTTTGTTCACCCGCTGTCCGCTTTGAATCATTTTCTTCCCGACCTGACCATTTCCAAATCTCACATTGAAATTTCCACTACTGAAAGAGACATATGCTAACAAATAAAAGTATAGTCTGCACAAAATTTTATTTTTTATTTCATTCATCTTGTCAAGAGTCTTGAATTTATTGACTTTAATTTGAATTTATGTGAATTAGCTAAATTCGTTGAACTTTTTAGGGGGGAAAAGTGTCAATAAAATAAAAATGTACAAAATATTATAATTTTTTTATCCATCTGGCCAGGATACAATTAATTTAACGTTTACATAAGAAAAAGTGTTGCAGAGATAAAATAAAAATGTAAATAGGTTGTACAAAAATAGCCTATTAGCTATTTTATTCGTCTTGTCAAAATACTAAATTCGTTTGCCAATTTTCTGTGAAAGTGTCGCAGAGAAGAATAAATAAATATATACGACATCTGTCATTTTACATTTCTAAGCAAAATATAAACAAACCCAAGTTGAACGTCCTTCAAGGACAGCGCATCCACACTTTGCTCCGTCCTTATTCTGCCCTGTCACTGATCTACAACATGCCTGTTCTGTCTGAGGGCCGTATATTCACCACCGGTACAGCCTGCTCTGAGGACCGTTATGCACTTGCTGCGGGCACAGACCCCGCAAATAAAACTCGTGACGCAGAAAGCACTGGTTCAGGCTTGCAGCACGTGCATAACGGTCCGAGTGCAGGCTGTACCTGTGGTCTATAGGAATAAAGCGCAGATCTGTTCAGTTCTGAATGTACGTCAGGAACAGGATATTGTTAGACCGCCCGCTCCTGTTCAAATTACACAAGTGTTATCAACCGCTACCGCGTTTTATTTGGGAATTGAATCCCGCGGCGCAAGAAATATGGTTGGGTCCCACAGGAAAGCCACGGGAATGCAGACCTCTACTTCCAACCGTGTTTTTAGGCATGTGTGAACAAAACCATACTGGACAACTAGCTGTCTGTCAAGTCACACAGTGATCCAGTCTCTGTCCTCCACCAGAGCTACTTCAGACATTTTTGTGGTATGTGTGCTACTCAAATGTTAATCATTTAAGGTTAATAAAGATTTGACAGATGAAATCACACATCAGTTTAACTTATGTGATAAGAGTCTGCGGTTTAGGACATCGCCATCTTTGATACTTAAGCTACTGTGTGAACAGGACATTTTGAGACTTACACCTATAAGCAAATGCGGTTGTCGATCCCAAACACTGACAGTGTGACCGTAGCTTTATATACTAATAATACCTGTCAACAAACAACCTCTGATGATGTGCATTTACCTTCTCTCATTGTCATCCAGGTGGGCAAACAGCACGTTCTTAGAGATGGCTTTGGCCAGAGCAGTCATCGTCTTGTAGTCCTTTGGAATGACCTATAGCCAAAGAAAACAACTTACTAGAGGACTACTTATGAAACTAATTATTAGTATTTACTGGCATTTTCACATTTCTGTGTATTTTCTCAATAAATTGTGAGCGTTGTGCTTGTGATAAATGTGCAGTCATGATCCTAGGGTGTGGTCAATGTTACTAAACAGTTGCTACAGAAGGTGGTTTCTTACTGAACCAGGTTAAAAGATCCCAACCTCTCAAGTTTCTACGATATTCTGGTCTCCTTTTAACAAGTTTGATCATATACCAGGCACAATTGTTATGGTTTTAAAGAATTATAAGCACAGCTCTCCTCAACAAGATGATGATTTGAGGAATCATTCATGTTCATAGCACAAATGATGCAAGATGTTCTGCACCAATGTTTAATATTTAGGGTTTGTTTAGCAAATTGCCAATTATGCCTTATACAGCTAATTATTAAAAAGCAAATTAACCCTATAATTCTATTATTGTTACTAAAATGATTTGTTAATTGAAATTAATGAGAAATCTATCTATCTATCTATATATATATACATACACACACATATATCAATAAGGAATAGATGAAAACCTTAAATTAAATTACAATTAAAAAATGTAAGCTAAATATAAATTACAAAAAATTATAAAACGACTACTAAAAAACTACAATAACAACAAACTAAAATTAAAACTGAAAATATTAAAATATATAATAAATTAAAAAGTTAATTTAAAATAATAATAAATATAATTGTATTAAATAATACTAAAATAACAGTCAACCTTATTTAAAAACGTTCCTATTATCGTGCACACTTCATCAGTACATGTTAAAAGGAAAAAATATTACCCAAAAATATAATAATAAGCCTAACCATCCAATAAAATCCATATCCAGTCCTGCATCATTTGCTGCTGAATATTCAGATTCACTCAGTTTTCTGCCATATTTTACAGAAAAACTCATGTGTATCTACCTTTCTGACGTAGCTGACGGCATCCTCCTCGGTGTAGACCTCGGCGCTGACCCCCCCTCTCCGGCGACGGGCCTTCACCACCGGGTTTGGAGGAGGAGGAGACACTTCATCATCGTGAGAGTCTGACTGCGAGTTGGACTTCTGACGGGCCATGATCTGCTTGCATTCTTCCTGTGGAGAGAGGAAGTGAATGATACGTAAGATTAAACATCCATCTGAAAACATCGAAAGGGTTGTGACATCTGGATTTTCATTTCCATCGCACAGGACACACAAAGACTTGTGCAGAGTTAAAACAGTGGACGCTAAGAGGGTGAAACTGCCATTACAAATCACGATTACAGATCATAAAATCTAAAGAATGAAACCTACTGTGAGCACAGAAAGCAGACACAACAGCACTGAGATTTCACTGGCAGAGCGAAAGAGAGACAGTGAAAGATTCCCGTATGAACGAGAGAGAAGAACAATAAAGCTGCGTGCCACAGCACAAACGATGTGTGTGTGTGAGAGACACAACTAGATGTGTACTAGTCAGAGAGGGTACACTCGGTCTTACTGCACTGTATATTCACTGCATACATGGGGTGGACAGAAAAACACTGACCCCTGATAATATATATATATATACACACACACACACACACACACACGCAGGTATATTAATTTATACAATAGCCAAATGGTTTAACTAGTCATTCATTTATTGCAAAAATAAATGTGCAATATAAACTGACAGCTAAACACTATATGCCAAATGCCACAGCTAAATGTAATTTAGTGGATTCATGTGAAGACTGTTCTAATATTTTTAATGTTCTGTAACAGTTTAGGCTAATTAGATGTTAAAAATGATGGCACAAATTTGACTAACGTTGAATGGCTAAACTTTATATATTTGTATCTGCAACAAAGGTATCAGTAATAATATGCTATTAAACAAATATAAAATTAAAATATATTGTCTTTATGTTGTTTCTGAATTAATTTGGAGATTCAGTGTTGAAATGCAATTATGATTACACATTTTAATATTAGGTGCAATTAATCGTGGTTGAATACAGAAAAATGCACAATTAATTAGTAACTGATAGCATTATATATAGGGTTAAACAAAATTGACACACAAAAATGTCACTTTTTCACTGAATATTATATATTAGTGCATTTCTATGTGCCAGAATTTTCTATGGCAGAGATTCCCGAAGAGTAAAGTTATGCACCAAGCTAAATCACAAGAGTGGAGGGAAAAAGGAAATACAAGAAAAAATATAATATTGTGAATTAATTGCACTGCCCTAATTATAATTTATACTAATTTATATTTTTGTTTAAAAAAAATATATTTGTCCATTGATATGTTATTTTTTTGTAAGAAATGTACATTTTAATATAATATAATTGGATATCATGCAACATTTACTCTTATTCCACATCTCTCAATCAAGTTTGATTTGTTTTGGCACCTCTGCTCTATGACATTCTGGCCCCTATAAATCTGATAATTCCACAGAATATTCAAAAGGATAAAGTGTTTGTAAAACGGCATAAACGTCTCCCTCTGAAACATCCCAAGGCACGAATACCAAAGTGAAGGGAGGCAGATGCAAAGGAACAGCTGGGCACATGCCACACACACATAAAACACACACATGCTCTCTCTAAAGCTTTAGACAGCCATCAACAGGCCTGACCGTGAAATAACACAGAAAGAGTCAAGCGTGTTTTCATGTACAAAATCACGTACAAAAATTAGTTTTCATGTACAAAAACACGTACAAAAATCAGCTTGCTCACCAATGCATCGATACAAAACATACTCGGATTTAAAATGAGAGCAAACCCACACAAAACAATTCAATATGCTGATTTCCTGCTCAAGAAACATTTATTAATAGTTGTGCTGCTTCATATTTTTTTTTTTTTATGGAAGAGATCTTTTTCAGGATTCTTAGATGAATAGAAAGTTCAAAAGCATTTATTTGAAATACAAATATTTCGTAAAATTATAGATGTCTATACCATCACTTTTGATTCAAATATTAAAATATGAACATATTTAAATAAAAAGTTCTTAAATAATAAAAAAGTAAATAAAAAGATGGCAGTGTATGTTTGGGCTAAAAGGGTCTCTATTTCACATTTGTGCAACATTTTATTTATATCATTGGCTAACCTCCATATACTGGCATTAGTATGCAACTGGTACATGAGCAAGAGGACTAGTTATTGTCTCAATTCGACCAAATATTGGCCTAGCTGACATGAAGATCGATCACTAATACTTGCATCCCTAAGTAACATCAGTACATTAAAAAATAATAATAAAATCCGTACTTATTTGCTCTCTCTCATGTTGCCTTCTGCCCTAGATAAAGATTTGAATCCGCCACAGTTTATATATATATACACAACATTCAGAATAAAGGACAAACACAGAGTTAGGGGTGTATATCCTTTAGCAGCCTGTGGAAGTTCACCTTTCTAAATGAACAGAAGGTGCCAGACAGAGAGAATATGTGAGCAATTAAACCCCATCTATTACTAAAATGCAAGTGGGTCAGTAAACATCGTTCACCCAGCGGCTCAATCTCACAATCTTCACAAGCTCTCATCATGAGGAGAAGACCAGGACAGACGTCTTGTGCTGCGTTCAGTATCAGTCCATCTGATCGTGTCTTATGAATACACAATCCCATCAGCTGTTTCATGCTCTACCTAAACCAACAGTAGCTCAGCAGAAACACATTCCTAACAAAAGCCCAAAGCGTCTGCCGGACTGAAAAAGCCTGTTGTTCCTGGAGCACATGATCAAAGAAGATGTTTACTTGCTGCTGAGTGTGGATGCGGTTCCTGGCACCTCCGGCTAAACGAATGACTGCTGTGACTTTCATACGGTCGCCACACAGAGTCTGAGATTGGGCAACAACATCAAAAAGCATCAGCATGCCTCTTAATTATTTACTGAGGGGAACGGGAATGTTGATTATAGTTCTAAACAATTGCAGCTCATTAACGTTCCTCTTACATAAAGTACACTACTGTTTGAGTTCAGGGTTTTTTGTTTTTGTTTTTTTGCAGCAAGGATGCATTAAATTGACCAAAAGTGATGATAAATAGGTTTAAAAAATATATACGGTTTCAAAAGATTTTATTTCAAATTGTTTTCAACATTGACTTGAATGATCAATATATCTCACAATAAATAAATGAATAAATATGGTTTGAAAAGATACTGCAACATAATGAAATAGGATACACTTAGATGTGGATTAATTTTGTGGTATGCTGACATGTAGATATTAATATCATAATATTAAAACGTGCCTTACCTAACAGAAGCCCTATTAATCAGCCTAGATTTGACCAGATATTGTCTTAATAAATAATCAAAACATAATGAAACATGGAAATGGTGTACTAAATATTCTTAAAATTAAATTGAATAAAAATTAAAAATTAAATAATTACAGCAGAAATGTATTATCCTATGATCGTTTCTGAGTCAGGGAGTCAGGGTCATTTATAAAAGCCCCACTATATCCAAAGTCCATTTTAAAACCTGCAAATGAACTTCACAGATGTGTCACAGATCCTGATAAAGTGTACCGTCCACTCAGTTCACACGCTCTGCAGATGCACCAGGAGCCGATCAAAGAAGCGTTATAGAAACCAATGATTTCTTATTATAAAACATGCAATTATGTCTCATAAGTTTGGTATCTATCTATTGTGCTTCACTTGCCAATAATTAAGACACATAAAGAACATCAACCTCACTATGAGCGCTAACACAATGACAGTTAATGATCGTGGATGTGCGAGGGATGGAGAAGGCATTCATTAACACTGTAACAAGATTTTTTTCCCTAAGCAATATACAGTACATTCATTACAGGAACAATCCCCATTGAGCATCCTGAGGTTAAGAGCCAGGCCAAATGGGACAGCAATGATCTCAATAACTCTCCAGCTCCATGGGAAGGAAGCGACACCCTTTGTGCCAGCAGCCCAGATCCCTAACCATCACCCTATGCATAACTTATACAAACACAACCACCGGCAGAGCAAATGTAGTAAGAGTAACGCACCTTCTCCAGCTTCAGTGTTCCTGCAGAACAGGCCGGGCTCAATCAGCTCTTGATATGCACACTTGTGAGGTTGGATGGATTTTGAGGATCTGCTGGATGTTGTGTTTTTGCACGAAGACCTCGCAGCCTTTCAGACTTTCGTCTTCTTCCAGATTGGAGGAGGAGGTGGCCATCTTATCTTCTATCACTGCTGCAGGAGAAAAGAGCAAAGGAGGGGGGAAGAGAAGAGATGTTTGTTCTTAAGTCTGTGGAACTTGTTTACTCAAATGATAAGCTTGCCTGCTGCCTGACTTATGACATCCACAATATATTCAATATGCATGCATCTGTCAATCAATCATTTAATGTGAATACACAAGCACAGTGCCTGGATAGATAGATAGATAGATAGATAGATAGATAGATAGATAGATAGATAGATAGATAGATAGATAGATAGATAGATAGATAGATGGCATTATGACTAAATCATACTGATGAAGATGACACAGGCCATTCTTGTGAATGTTACATATTTAAATTTCACTTCCGCCAGTGATTCACATCAGCCGTTTAAAGAATTCTTTGTTTAAAGAATCAATTTCGACGTATACGTTCACGAAACCGTTACCGCATTCAGTCGTGCGTGAAAAACGACGTGTCCGTGTAACGTTGCCGGCGGAGCATCACTCCGTGATCACCTGCTTTCGCTTTTATCACTGCTAGTTCACCTTTAAATACAAACCTATGCGATGAGTGAATGGTTTTATTATCTTGAAAAACCGCGTCTGTTGGTATATTAAGCTAGAAACAGTCGCGTGTCAGCGTGTTTACTGTTAATTTGTCTTACCGTTATGAGGCGGAGATGCAGGGCTCGCGCTCTGGGATGTTGCTTGTTTGGTCCTGCTGCTCGCGAGCGCTCTGACGTCAATCCGCCTCCCGATTGGATGCTGACATTAATGGTCTACAATGAAATATATAATTTAAAAGATCAGAAAATACCTTTAACTGATATGTAGATGTTGATGGGTTGAGGTTGTCATGTTTATTTTAAAAGTATTTATTTATTTTCCATTATGTGCTGATGCAGCCAATCAGCGTCCATGTGGGTGTGTGCGTCACTCAGAGTAGTACGCATGCTTTCTCGTGCTGTAGATCACAGAGCTGACCTCCGCAAACAGTCATGTTTTGTGACTGAACACATTTATATGCACAGATGACTGTGCTTATGTCAGATTTTTTCAATGAGCAGCTATGGAACTATGCATGGTTAAGAAATAGTAAGCCGATTTTTTCTTACATTATTTATGTATTAGTCAAATTGCATGGAGGCAAGATTAGTGTTAGGAATGATCGTATACAAAATCTAAAGAATACTTATTTAAAAAAAATTAAAATCCGTATGTATGATACCCACCATCTCATTAGAAACCGTTCTAATGTGCTCAATCTTTTATAGGTTTGTCACTATTTTATTTATTTATTTGAAATAATAAATGTAATAAATAAAATATAGAAAATTTGAAAAGAACAAACAATATATAATAAATATATAAATATGTATTTATTTAAAAGTGTGTGTGTATTATATATATATATATATATATATATATATAATGCACGCACACACACTACTTTTTACATACAACTTTTTGAAAAGATAGTAAGTTTTTGTTTATTCTGTGTTATATTAAACCCTCTTGTTATTTTTTTCTTTGTAGAAAAAATCTTGTTCTGACCATGGACTCGAAGTCAAATAAAGTTGAACTGTTTTGAATAAACGTCTACCGTAAAGCAATTTACGTTGTCGCAATCTACAGTCGTAATGGCAACAATCGCCATGACGACCAATCTCCAGCAACAACAAATACACACGTGAAGCAGCAATGGCGACAGCCTGTGATGAGCGAGCTGCAGCGGATGTTTTAAAATCCCTGGCTCGACATGTGAACTGTCTAAACGACGACAACAAAAGCACGAGAAGGCGAGCTCTGGAAGCGGTGAAGAGAGAAACCGTCGAGCAGCGCTTATCCAGCGGCGTGCTGCAGGAGCTTTTCGCCGGTTTGCTGAAGGCGCTGCTGAAATGTCTGTCAGACCCTGCGGAGACATGCAGAGACTTATCGATTCAGATAATCACGGGCTTTATCAGAGCTGTCCCCAAACCAGAAGACGCTCTGCCCTACCTCGTGCCCGCGCTGGTGCAGAGGCTCGGCGGGAAGGAGATCCTGGAGCCGGCGGAGGAGCTCAGGCTGGCTCTGATGGAGACGATGTCTCTGGTGCTGGAGGTGTGCGGCAGGCAGCTGGCCCCCTACCTGGATGACATGATCAAGATCCTGCAGAGAACCATCACAGATCCCTTCCCCGAAGTCAAGAAGGAGAGCTGCAAATGTGCCATCAGTCTTGCACAGAGCATCCCTGGTAAGCGGGGCCCTCAAGCTTTTGATATTCTTTAAGAGACAGTTGAAATACAGTATAAGTGAAACAAATATATAAATGTGATATGTCAGTTTGGATTCATTTAAAATTAACAACAAAAAATTGTTGGTGAGTATATACAATGCCTGAGATTTTTATATGGTTTATGCAACATGTGCCAAACATCTCAAGTTTAGAAGTCTGTTTTCAACAAAGAAAAGTGTTGGTTTTAGATAGGTTGCTTCCTTAGATGTGCTGTTAGTTTTTGTGGTATGTGGTGTATATACACACACACACGTTTATTATGTTACTGTTATGCGTTTATTAGGTACACCTGTTCAATTGCTTGGTAACACAAATTGCTAATCATCTAATCACATGGCAGCAACTCAATGTATTTAGGCATCTAGATGTGGGGCAGTCGTGGCCTAATGGATAGAGCGTTGGACTTGTAACCCAAGGTTGTGGGTTCGAATCCCGGCTCTGGCAGGAAGTGTCCACGACTGAGGTGAGACCCTTGGGCAAGGCACCGAACCCCCAACTGCTCCCTGTGCGCCGCAATGTTGGCTGCCCACTGCTCCACTTGGATGGGTTAAATGCAGAGAACACATTTCACTCCTCATTATAATCTGTATAATTGTGTATGTGACAAATAAAGCTCATCTGAGCTTAATTTGTATTTGTATTTGAAGAGCAAACCGAGCATCAGAACAGGGAGGAAAGGGGATTTAAGTGACTTTGAACGTGGAATGGTTGTTGGTGCCAGACGGGCTCGTCTGAGTATTTCAAAAACTGCTGATCTACTGGGATTTTCACATACAACCATCTCTAGGGTTTACAGAGAATGGTCTGAAAAAGAGAAAATATCCAGTGAGTGACAGTTGTGTGGATGAGAATGCCTTGTTGATGTCAGAGGAGAATGGGCAAACTGTTAGAGATGATAGAAAGGCAACAGTAACTCAAATAACCACTCGTTACAACCAAGGTATGCAGAATACCATCTCTGAATGCACAACACGTCGAACCCTGAAGCAGATGGGCTACAGCAGCAGAAGACCACACCGGGTGCCGCTCCTGTCAGCTAAGAACAGGACACGGATGCTGTCTAATCAGCATCTTGATATGTCACACTTGTGAGGTGGATGGATTATCTCGGCAAAGCAGAAGTGCTCACTAACAGATTTAGACAGATTTGTGAACAATATTTTAGAGAAATAGGCCTTTTGTGTACATAGAAAAAGTCTTAGATCTTTGAGTTCAGCTCATGAAAAATGGGGGCAAAAACAAAAGTGTTGCGTTTATAATTTTGGTCAGTGTATATAGGCTATACACACACACACAGACAGACACATACATGTAAAAAACAATGTGGTCAGGGGCATCAGTCTGAACATGTGATCATGACAACCAGCAACTCATCTAAGCCCTGCTTGCCACTTAACTCCTGTATAATGAATCTGTGTAGATACTGTACATTACTCGTTCTTTATGATCCATATGCATATACACTCTCTCAACTGTTTATTAATAACTATAACTGTTTGTTTGTTTATCTATCTCTCTCTCTTTGCTCAGATCATTTCCACCTGCAGGCTGAGAGTCTTCTGAAGCCCCTGCTGCTGACGGTTTCTCACCAGCATTCCCAAGTCAGAGTTTCTGTCACGCAGGCCATTGGCGCAGTCATTCAGCACAGCACAGGCAAGAACGTAGATGACGTTTTGTCCCACTTGGCACAGAGATTGTTTGACGACTCTCCACGGGTAAGCTGGCAGCCACTTCACTGGAAAAATCAACGAATAACAAAGAAATAAAGTTCTTGGTTGATGCGTTATTTAATAAATGGCTCGTCTATGGTATCCTTCCAAGAAATTCTTCTGATAAATATGAAAAATGCTTCTTGTTTTACAAGGCACATTGGTGGTGTTTTTTCCACATGGGAATGGTTTATTTTTGTGCTAATCTGTTCAGGTGAGAAAAGCTGTTACTGTAGTCGTGGGTGGTTGGCTTCTCCGTCTGCCGGACCGATATTCCTACTTCCACAAGCTCATCCCGCTGCTTCTGAGCAGCCTCAGCGATGAGATCCCTGAAATCAGGTGAAAACAAATGCACAGACATGGAAATAACATTGTTTTCCAGGCAATTCAAGTCAAGAAAAATTGTCAAATTCATGTAAATGCGTATACTGTCATTAAAAGGTTAAGGTTTAGCTTCATTTATTAAATAAAAATTTTAAAAACAGTTTTCTATATTAATTTATTAAAAAATGCACGTTTGTAATCGCAGACGAATCACCTTCGATTATGAATGCAATATTGCGTAGCTTGTCAGTGAACTACGACTCCGTGTATTAACTTAAAACAGGTGATGGCGATTTACCTCCAATCACAGAACCGGCTTTACTGTCGAGATGCACATGAGAATCGCATGCGATTAATTGCACAGCCTTAGTTCCTGTGATTACAAAGCTGCATTTTCAGCATCATTACTCCAGTCTTCAGTGTCACATGATCCTTCAGAAATCATTCTAATATGATGATTTACTGCTCAAGAAACATTTATTATTATTATCAATGTTGAAAACAGATGTGCTGCATCATACTTTTGTGAGAACCATAATCTGCTTTTTTCACAATTCTTTGATAAATAGAAAGTTCAAAAGATCAAAATTTATTTGGTATAATAAATAAAACTTTTGTAAATGTATAAATGTCTTTACTGTCACTTTTGATGAATATAATGCATCCTTGCTATATTCATTTCTTTGGAAAAAAAATGTTGAATGGTAGTGTTTTTGTCTCGTCATTTTTATTAACTTTTTCTATTTAGTCTTTTCCAAAACAAAATAAATAAATTTGTCTTTTCTTATACACAAAATGTATGTATGGAAATGTATGATTTTGTGATTATAAATAAATCCATTAATTCAGGTCTCTTGCTGAGGACTTATGGAAACAAGTAGGATCTCAATGGGAGAAGGAAAATGAGGAGGATCTGAAGGATAAGATGGACTTTCAGTTGCCTGCTCCTGTCCTCTACACATCTGGAGGTAGGATAAACTAATCACAGAATGAATTTCTTTCCTAAAAAATGAAGTTATGGATACTAAATACATACATATTAGATATCAAAACTCTAGTTGAAACACTTAAATAACATTTGAGGTACTGTAGCCCCCACTTATCCCTTCAACAGACGTTGATGCTCGGCTGTGTTGTCCTAGAATAAAAGCCCCACAGGCCTGATCTAGTTGAGGGTTATTTCATGAGTGAAACTTGGATGAAGCTTGCTGGGGTGGCAGATGCTAGTTCTTATATTTATTTATTTATACTTTAATTTAGAGAAAATAGAGAGAGGACAGAAAGAAAGATAACCTTGATGTGAAAGCATTGTTAGCCAGATGTTTGCATTTTGTTAATAACCAACTCATTGTTACAGATGATTTCGATTTCAGCTTTCTATTCATCAAAGAATGTTCATTCAAAATACTGTATAAATACTGTAGCAGCACAACTATTTTCAACATTGATCAAATGTTTATTGAAATCAGCATATTGGACTGATTTCTGAAGGATCACGTGACACTGAAGTCTGGAGTAATGATGCTAAAAATTCAGCTTTGCTTCAGAGGAATAAATTGCATTTTAATATATATTCAAATAGAAAAGTGTTATTTTGTATTTTTGTATTCTTGATCAAATGAACAGCCTTGGTGAGCATTAGAGACTTGTTTCACCAGTTGTGCATGAGACAAATGGAGTCTAAGTAAACCCATTGTTTCTCCTTGTACTCGTACAGTCGAGCGTCCTGGGCTGGGCTGCAGGGAGCTGGTGGTGAGGAATCTGTCAAAGCTGCTTCCTGCTGTGGGCCGGGACATTGGTGACTGGTTAGTGCAGACGCGAGTGAAGACGGCCCAGCTGCTGCAGGTGCTGCTGCTGCATGCTGAAGATCACTGTACACAACACCTTCAGTCACTGCTCACGGTTCTGTACCATGCCTGCGCAGACCCCGAGACTGACGTCAGAGCACAGGTAACAGGACAGCCAATCAGCATCAACATTCACAATATTGCTTCAATGAGGTTACTTAGCATTCCTCCAAAGCAACATATAGTACCAGTTTTAAAGTTTTAAATATTTGTTGATGCTGCACATGTCAAGGGCCCCCCTTCCTAAAATATTAAAGGTAGCTGTGTATGTTCGTGCATAAAGACATAAAGAAACAATATTTAATTTCTATTGCACTGTAGTCTTTTCCAAACCACTATTAGAGAACTTTTAGATGGATAAACCTGATTAACAAACCATAAGCCTATGGCTTGATTTTTAGTGGAATAAAATAATTTTCTTTAAAATGAAACTGTATACTGTATTTTCTCCACAATGTATTAAATTATTTATTTTGAATGCTATTTTATTAGAAAAATGAGACTTCACCTACATGGAAAGACCTAAAACAGGGTTGTTCATTTTAATATTGGGGTTAGTGCAGTGGTGTTTAATATTTAATCCATTGAACCAAATTGGATCTGAATTTTAAAAGGTAAGAGCAGCTGTTTAATCAGATTATTAACCTATTGTTTTTACAGTTAGATGCTTATAAATAACACACAAGGCTTGCTGAGAAAAGATCAAGGTCATAGATCAGAGTCAAATACAATATATTTGACCCGACGAAACTACTTTTACCTTGCTGCATTCTCATTGTCTATTGAGAACACATCTTTTGCTGCTCAGCACTGAAAATAACCACGTCATCTCACTGAAAATGTTTTTTTTAATCCATAATACAGTGTTTTATGTCTTCAGCTGGCGAGAGAAGCAACACACATGAGCAGAATAGGCTTAAAACTAGTAGTTCTAGAGCTAGATATAAATATTAGAGGATGTAGTGACAAAATATCATATCAATATCATGCTGTGTCAGCTTTGATTGCATTGATTTTGATTTCAAATTCTCTCTCTTGACAGTGTTTGGAGTCAGCAAAGCTCTTGGGAGTGTTTGTCAGTCCAGAGGTTTACCTCAAGTTGCTCCTGCCTCATGTTAAAGACTCCACGTCCTGCTCGTCTGCTTCTCCCTGGGCTCCTCTCATGGTTCTGGGGTCCGTTTTAAGAGGGAGTACAAGGGAGGCTTTAGGACCCCACCTGATAGAAATTGGAGACACACTTGCACACCCTGAAGTCTGTCAGGGGTCCCAACAGGTGAGAGACAGTGAGCTTTCTGAGTGCTCGCTATCCATTTTAAAGGAGTGTTCACGCAGTGACTTGCCACGGCAAAGACCAGAATTCAATTATTTTCAATCAGATTTGCCCATTTTGGTTGTTTTACCAGGAATTCATTACATTTTTGGTAAAGTTATGCAGCCAACCAATAACATTATGGCATCCAACAGCAGAAAAGACTACCACAACCAACAGCACAGCCACTTAGTGACCTTTTATGGCCCCAATTTTTCCAAAATGATATGCTACACATTGTTAAAAACAACTATTTGCACCCTTATTGGCTAGTTTAATTTTCCAGTTACTTTTCCTGAGGAATGTCTTTTATTACATATATGCAGCCCACAGTGCAGATGTGTGTTAGGGCACATCTCTGTCAGACCGAGTGGAAAAATCCCACCCAGACCCATGAGTCTGGCCCTGGCTTCCTCTCAACCCACATTCGGCTCACTTTGATATCAAAAATAACACTCTATTTTTTGAGTTTGCCTTCTCGTCGGTGCCAAGTCACCACCCCTGAGGGCTTTGCAGGAATTTCCTCTGTAGTGTAATTAAAAGCACTAAAAGAAAAATGACAAACTTTGCCCCTGTGTGTCCACCGCAATCCTGCATACTTTGGTCCAGCTGTCCATGTTTCATCTCAGACTTCATGCCAGAATCTCACAAAGTCTTCCTTCCGTTAAATAATGTGTCTTCAATAGCATTGGCTGTTAAATGGGGACACATTAAAAAGACACGGTCCATCACAGATGTTGCAGGACCTTTGACTGAGAGGCAGTTTTAGGGAAGGAAATGGCAAATTATCATGTTTTTATGTTTTAATATCACCGTAGACAATCATAGAGATGAAGTGGAAATTGAGAGAGAGAAAAAAAATATTAGGGCGACTCTAAATTTTGCAATTGTTTGCAAAAACGCAGTAAAAAATTTTTTTTAAATAAACACTATTCTTTTTACCTTTTTTTATTAAATAATCTTAACAAAATTATCACAGGTTACAAAAAAATATTAAGCAGCACAGCATATTAAGCAGTTTCCAACATTGATAATAAATCATCATATTAGAATAACTTCTGAAGGATCATGTGACACTGAAGACCGGAGAAATGGCCAGTGTTGGGTAAGTTACAAAAAAAATTAATCCACTTTCAAATGACTAATTACTTCTTTAAAATTGTAATTTGATTACATTACTGATTACTGCATTTAAAAAGTAATCAGATTACTAACTACTTTACTTTCAAGTTTACTTTATTTTCAACTTATCAAACCTAAAAACACTATTGAGAGTAAAGTTGAAAAGTTCTTTCATTAATTTCATATTGACTGAAAATAAATACATAAGTAGGCCTATTATTTGTATACCATGATTCACTCCCAATATCAACAAAATGTTTCTTTTTTTTGGTTTTGTAAAATAAAAACAAATAGGGTGCGCTTACGGCATTCTCAATCTCCATGAATATCTTCCTGAAACGAGTCATGAAAATGACATCTAAAGAGAGCTTGAAGTGTCTTATTAAATAGTAAGTCATGTCGAAAACAAATATTCTCTGATAAAATAATCCAGACGAAACCAACGCGAGTCTGAGCTCTCCTATAATGTGATCATGGCCACGCACATCGGCGCTATAAGATCATCATCCACGCAAAACCAAGCTCGAGACGCGCGAACATGTAAACGCTCACGTCACCTCTGTAGAAAGATTCCAGTTCATCTCGGCTACTTCTGGTTTGTGTAAGAAGACGCGCTGTGAGGAATAAGCCTTGAATTGTGATGCTGATGCTGTTTAATCCAGCGGTTGATCTCATTCTGAGGAGTCATTTATTGTTTTACTTTATTGGTGTTACTGTGACATAAACTTGTACACATTCACTTGTTGAACTTTTCCCAAACTATAATGCCAAACTAAAATATGTCGAGTGCAACATTTTGAAATATGATCTCATTATATCTAAAAGTTTTTTGGACTCTCAGTTTAACTCTCATTCTCCGGTGATTTATTAAAGGGTATACTGATGCGTGCAAAACATGATTTTTACTTCATTCTTTTACCACTGCATTTGTAACTTAAGTAACGTAAGTTTATTGACATAAGTAACTGTAATTAAATTACAGAAATGTAAAATGTAACTCATTGCTTTATTGTGTTACCAGGAAAAGTAATTAGATTACAGTAACGTGTTATACCCAACTCTGGTGATAGCTGGTGAAAATTAAGCTTTGCATCACGGGAATAAATTATATTTTAAAGTGTATTAAAATAGAAATCCATTATTTTAAATTGAAATAATATTTCACAATAATAACTAAATTATTACTATTACTAATAATAATAATTACTATTAAAAATTACAGTTTTTCCTGTATTTTTTATGAAATAAATGCAGCCTTGATGAACAAGAAACTTCGTTAAAAACACTTAAACATCTTACTGATCCCAAACCTGTGAATGACAGTGTATATTTAAAAATGCAAAACATTTATTATGAATTGTTATATTTTTCACAATATAATGTTGTACTGTATTGTTTCTGTACGCTATATATGTGACAGTAGCACATAACAAAATGAATCATTCTTAAACTAAAATTGAAAAATGTATGTAAAAATAAGAGCTAATTTAATATACTTAGTATAATACTTAATAAAAAATAATGCGACTACAAAAATGATGCATTAACACTTCTTAGCTTCAGGAAATGGTCTGAACTGGGGAATTTAGTGTTGAGTGAATATTAGAGTATGTCAATAATAAATAATGTCAAACTCTAGAAGAATAGTTTTCCTGACATGAGTCTGTGGAATAGCAGTGAAGGCAGTGTTGAGTGAATATTAGAGTATGTCAATAATAAATAATGTGTCAAACTCTAGAAGAATAGTTTTCCTGACATGAGTCTGTGGAATAGCAGTGAAGGCAGTGTTGAGTGAATATTAGAGTATGTCAATAATAAATAATGTGTCAAACTCTAGAAGAATAGTTTTCCTGACATGAGTCTGTGGAATAGCAGTGAAGGCAGTGTTGAGTGAATATTAGAGTATGTCAATAATAAATAATGTGTCAAACTCAAGAAGAATAGTTTTCCTGACATGAGTCTGTGGAATAGCAGTGAAGGCAGTGTTGAGTGAATATTAGAGTATGTCAATAATAAATAATGTCAAACTCTAGAAGAATAGTTTTCCTGACATGAGTCTGTGGAATAGCAGTGAAGGCAGTGTTGAGTGAACCGAGGCAGATGCTCTGATCTTTCTGTACTCTGCAGCTTTGATGTCAGGCTGCTCTTTGATGTCGGTGTTGTCAGAACACTTTCGACTGTCTGTTTTCCAAAACCATCGGAAAAACAGTATAGTGTAAGAACAAGGCTAGGAAATAATACGCCTGCTGTCCTCCTTTGAGAGTTTGCTAGATGCTGTGTGTCTTGAACACAAGGTGTGTGTTTGTGTAATGTGTTATGAATTGGATTTGCGATGCCTTCAGGACATGGAAAACAGAAGCACTAGTTCTCCGTGTTTTGTTTTTGGTGTTGCTATGGGACTGCAAGCAGGAATGTAAATCTCAGCTGTCTGAAGAAAGGCAAACGTATGCATGTGAGCATATATATTTTACATATCGTAGCTGACAGCTGTGGCCTGCTCACCTCTGTCCTGAAAAAGGAAGAGCTGGAGACGGGGTGGGACGACACATGCTTCTGCCGAGGGGCCGCTGTGGAGCCAGGAGCACATTTATGGACTAGAAGAGCCAGACGGACGGGAATGGCAGAGAGTGCTGGTTAGGACAGTCGCTTTAAAACAGTTGTCAGACCTGTCAATCACTCCTCTCATAGCCCTAGGCAGGCGTGAACTGGAGAACATGCTTCTGTTTTACGAGTGTTAGTTCAATCTGGAAATCTGCTCATAAAGTGACATCTTTAAAATGAGTTATTTCTGCATTTAGGCATAACCCTGACTGCTTCATTTTATTTTATTATACTTTTTATGTCGTACCTATGCATAACTTTGTCAGCCTAAGTTTATTTTATTTTAAATATTTAATTTTGTACCCGTGCATAACCGAAGTGCCTCATTTGTATTTATTTTTTGTACCCATGCATAACCCTTTCAGCCTAAGTTTATTTTATTTTATACCCGGGCATAACCGAAGCGGCTCATTTTTTTTTTTGTACCTATGCATTATGCCTTGTCAGCCCAAATTTGTTTTAAAAATAAAAAAAAATTATACCTATGCATAACCGAAGCACCTCAATTTTTTTTTTTACCCATGTATAACCCTATCAGCCTAAATGTATTTTATTTTAAATATTTTGTTTTATTTTATACCCATGCATAACACTCTGTTTTATCTTATTTTATTTTGTATACCTGTGCATAACCCTGGCTGCCTAAGTTTATTTTATTTTTTATACTAATCATATAAGTAAATGCATAAATCATACTCTAATCCTGAACATAAATAAAAAGAGAAAGTTGCCATTTTTCAGTTGTGCCTTCTAAATTTAGTAGTAAAAGAGTCCCACACACACACTTCCTGTAGGCCAGTGAAAACACCTGCAGGTTAATCATCCCGGCCTTGTTAATGACAGATCCGCTGAGTGGAGGAAACCGTGTCATGATCCTCTTGTTGCTGTGAATGGGACACTTTGTCTAGACTTGTGATCACTGCATGGAAAGAGACACACAGAGGTCTTGAGGGAAGGTAAAAATGCAGTGGGATAGGAAAACAACAGAGACTGATGGAAAGAAAAGCTTATCAAGAGTGTTAGACTGCTTTACAAGGTCACAGAGTTTAGATGTGTTGTAGTATCCTTTATTGGCAGGACAAAAACTGTCTATTTATCAAACTAGTACAAAATAAAATATATTTTAAAATGTATTTCAAAGCTAAGACAACATTATCAACAGTATCTAATAATTATTGTTTTATTTGTTTTTCATTTTACCTGTGCTTAAGTTTGTCTGCCTCTTATTTTATTTGAACGGAGACTGATGTCATTGTGTGTTTTGGACAGATTTACGATGTCAGAGGGTCCATTTGTTGAAGTAAAACAAATTAGGTCAAATTAATGACAAATATAGCAGCATTAGTACAAATGTAACTTAATTTAAAACCTAACAGAAAATTAAGCAAAAATGAATAATTGACAAAGTTACCATTAAACAAAAGTAATGCAAAGTGGCAAATGATTCTTGTTTTTTCTTTTCGTCTCTCAGGCGCAGTATCTGGATCAGTTGTTGGTGTGTGTGGACGCTGTGCTGTGTGTGTGTCAGGTGGACTGTGCTGTCATCAGTCTGCAGCTGCTGAAGGTTCTGGTGTCAGTTCAGAGTCTCGCCTCAGAGCAGGAACAATGCCGCAAGGTAAAACCCACGCATGAACGGTGTACATGAAGCGTTCCCATACACCGATTAAGCTGTACACATTAGATATGAGCAATCTGAGTTTATTAAATTGAACTTACTGCAGGGCCTTTTGTTGTTCAAAATCTAATTGCATGTCCAAAGGAGCTGCCCAACCTAATTTAGCAGCCCCTGGATATACTCCATTCAAACATGTCTATGGATTGAGCATTACTGTGTCTCTCTCTGTCAGGCAGAGGAGTCCGTGAGGTGTTTGTGTGAGGCGCAGGGTCTCAGTGGAGCGTGTGAGTTGTACCGGCAGCACATGGCAGATCTGCTGCAGTGGCTGTCTGACTCCCATCACACCTGGACCAGTTACTCCATTCAGAAAACACAGCTGGAGATCATCGCCATGCAGTCCGGTGAGTGTGTGCTTCATTTGCAGCCGGGAATGGCAGCCATCATTCTGTTTAGATGCCAAAACGATAGCTTGAGGAATGTGACACTCTATGATGTAATAGTGTGGACAAGCACCGCCTCCACAGAAGAAGATAGACATCACTGTCTGTTTAGCCCCGCCCACCGATTAACGCTTGTGGTGTAGGACTACACAAAAACCAAATGATAAAGATGGCTCTGAAGACAGTCTCTGCATTGCCTTCCTTCTGACCCAAACTTTAGGAAAGATTGTATGAACTTTTGTTTAATTAAGATCTAGACCGCGTCAGTTAGAACTCAGTCCTTTGTTCACTTCATTTTACTGGATTCGTTTACAAATAAGGCACAAATCGCCACAGGATTTTCAGAAAGATTGAAACTAAAAGACGATGCTGTGCCAGATATATTGGATCCAACAGTAATGTCTCATTTAGTCATTTTGCAGACGCTTTTATCCAAAGCGACTTACAATTGGGGAATGCATAAAGTGATTCATCTTGAAGAGGCAAACAGATAGAGGAAGTGCCCCTAACACCAAGTCTCAGGCATTGTTCAAATAAGTACAAGCTAGCAAGGGAAGGAGAGAAAGATAAAAAAAAACACCTTCTTTAAGTTTAGGAGGAAGTCAAGTAATGTCAAAAGAGATGGGTTTTCAGTTGTTGCTTGAAGGTTGACAGGGATCCAGCATTCCGGATGGGGTGGGAAGATCATTCCACCAGCCAGGAACGGTGAAAGAGAATGTTCTGGAGAGTGATTTTGAGCCTCTCTGTGATGGAACCACGAGGCGTCGCTCACTAGCAGATCTCAGACTTCTGGAGGGATGTAGATTCGTAATAGTGAGTGGAAGTAGGCGGGTGCTGAGCCTGTGGTTGTTCTATATGCAAGCATCAGTGTCTTGAACTTGATGCGAGCTGCAACTGGTAGCCAGTGCAAGGAGATAAAGAGAGGTGTAACATGGGCTCTTTTGGGCTCGTTGAAGACCAGTCGTGCCACTGCATGTCTCCACACACAAGTGTACAGTATTGAGTTATTTATGCTTAAATCACAGCAGCATCCATCTGTGAAGGATGTAGACTGCCAAACATACACAAGTGTTAGCCAGTCACAGCAGTGGGCGTTTACTTCCGAATCTACAATCCGCCAATCCTATTCAAACAGAGCGTTCTGATGAGAGAGTCAAAACAGGACAGAAAATAGTCTATTACTTTTAAATGATGTTGTTTTTTCATGTAAAAATATGATAACATTATAAGTGGACCTCAAAGAACAGTACAAAATAAAAATAAAACAAAGGCAGTTCATGACCCCTTTAAAGAACTCATTCAGTTTTCTTCCGAGTTTACAAGAACAGCATTTATTTGAAACAGAAGTCTTTAGTAACATTATAAATGCTCTTATTGTCACTTTAGATCAATTTAATGTATCCTTGCTAAATGAAAGTATTATTTATTTATTTTTTTAAATCTCACCACAAACTTTTGAATGGTAAAGTAAATAAAATAAAATCACTTAAATTAAATAAACACATTAAATGTTAAAAATATTATGGGGTTAATATTGGGGTAAAATTGAGTTAATATTCCTTAAAATATAATGATATTTTAACTGTTTAAAATAAATGTTGTATTAAATTATCAAATCAAATAGCAAAATACAAACAAATCAGTAGTGCCGACTAATCAAAGTAAGCTATTTGAAATGGTTACATTTATCACTTTAAATTACTCCACATTCTCCCATTTTTTTTTTTTATCGTCTTTATATGTTTTCCTTCAGGTCCAGTGGTGGGAGAGTTTCTTCCAAGCCTCTTGCCTCTGTTAAAGAGTTGCCTTGAACCCAGTCGAGATCCTGAGATGAGACTTCACATCTTCACCATGCTGTCCAAACTACTGCTGGACGCCAGCAACACCCTGGACTCACAGGGGTCAGTTCATCAAACACAGAGCCTGAACTTAATGTGGTTATTGTGCAGTTTGCATGATTGCAGAATATGCTGATGCTCTTGATGAAAACTTCATATGCAAAGTTAGTTGTTATACCTGATAGCTCTGAAGCATGAGAGACAACAGTTGCTTAATACTAAACTGAGCTTTTGAACACTTGATATTTTTATATGTACAATATACCACCACTGCTTGTTAAATGCATGTATAAACATGCACAATTACACTGAACAAAATGATAAACGCAACATTTGTTTTTGCCCCATTTTCATGAGCTAAACTCAAAGATCTAAGACTTTTTCTATGTACACAAAAGGCCTATTTCTCTCAAATATTGTTCACAAATCTGTCTAAATTGGTGTTAGTGAGCACTTCTCCTTTGCCGAGATAATACATAAGAAATAGGCCTTTTGTGTACGTTGAAAAAGTCTTAGATCTTTGAGTTCAGCTCATGAAAAATGGGAGCAAAAACAAAGGTTGCGTTTATAATTTTGGTCAGTATATTTATCCATTTTGAGAACGGAGATCTTTTGTGATGCCTGATATGGATCTAAATATTATGCATTTCAAAGACAAACCTTCATAATTACCCCATTAAATAACGTGTCAGGATAGTCTTGTTCAGTTATATAGAAAAATCCCCTCTTTTCATGTGGTGTGTGATACTGTTCACCTCAAATTCCTCTGTTTCATGTGGCTCTTTGATTTGCAAATTGAAATAAGAGGAGAGTGAAAGAAAAGACACCACACGCATGCAAAGATTTACTTAGATGCCTAAATCAAGACACATCATAGACTTCTGTTGTTTATAAATAAAGGTAATTATTATTTAGTTTATTTATGAATCATTATCATTGCTAAAAGACATCACCGGAAATCCCCAAAGAGAATGGCTTTAAGCAAATATACTGCAACAAATGTCATTAGCCCTGCTGATTTAAAACAGGTCAGGTCACATGACATGATTCGGCTGTCATATTTGTTGTGGCTTTCTCTCTGTAGGAGGTTTGCTGAATACATGGAGCTGGTCCTGCAGGATTTGTTGTTGCCTAATCTGGTGTGGTGTTCGGGTCGATCTGCCGCGGCTGTCAGGACCGCTGCTCTCAGCTGCCTGTTCGCTGTCCTGCATGGGGCGGCTTTCCCAGCGGAGAGAGTAATAATACACTTCATAAATAATACACCGCATAAAACAGCATTTTGCATTCAAAGGTTAGTTCTCCCAAAAATGGGAGACCATTTTGTCATTAATTACTCACCCTCATGTCGTTCCAAACCTGTAAGACCTTCATTCATCTTCAGAACACGAATTAAGATATTTTTGATGAAATACAAGAGCTCTCTGACCCTACATGGACCGCAACGCAACTGAAATGTTCCCAGACCCAGAAACGTAGTAAAGACATTTGTAAAACATTCCATGTGACATCAGTGGCTTGAGTTCAATTTTCCGAATCTACGAGAACTTTTTGTCGAGCCGCTGATGTCAAATTTTGAACACTGGCTGGTTATGAACTTGCTCAAATATTGAATTTGGATAATTTTTAACCAAAAACTGCAGCTTTAAGTATGAGTAAATTATGACAGAATTTTCATTTTTGGGAGAGCTAACCCTTTAAATTTTGTACTTTGTCACATTTATGAGTGAAACAGGATATAAAGAGGCCAGAATTGTGATATTACTAAAAAGCCGGAGTGTATATATTTGATGATGTTGATGTGTAATATCTGATGTGCTGCAGGTTCTGTCGGTGGAGGAGACTCTCATCACTCAGCTGATCTCTGCGCTGGAGGAAAACTCTAAACTGGCTCGTCTTCTGGCCTGCAGATCTCTTCACTCACTGCTGAGACTCACAAAACAGCGACTCAACACGGACTCACTCAACAAGATCTATCCAGGTATACTTAACTCATCACACATACTGGAAACCAATGAAAGACGAGACACAAGACCTGATTCAGAACAGCATATTATACGTGACGGATGAAAACGAGGTTAGAAGATAGAAGTGTAGTGTGTTATATATTTTTGGTGTAGATCATTCAGTCCTCATTGGGCAGTGCAATAGACAAAAGCATGGGGTGTGAACATTAGATGTCAAAAGGTCACATGTTGAATGAATTGTACTTCTATTGCTCACAGTGGTATTTTCATCGCATCAAATTAAGTACGGCATTTGCTCTAAGGTCTGTATTTTTATTCAGTTGTGTGAATGGTGAAATAAACCCGCTATTTTACATTCAAAGATGTTATTTAAAATGATAGACTGAAATGCATCTAACAATGTTAAATAGTGTAAATGTTTTCAACAGTAATATGTGTTATTGCTCATTGCACAAATGTTCAAGACATTCACTGGCATGCAATAGTATCCAGTGCCCAGATTTTCAGATTTTCTTCAGCTTTTATTTTATTTTGTTTTTCAATTTATTTTCTGTTGAAAAATAGATGAGACGATCCTGGTTTCATTTATCATTATACAAAAAGTGTGCAGAGCCTATAGTTTAATTTAATTCAATTGTATTATTTTAATTACATATATACAACAGAGCCTATAAAATGCCCGTTTTATTTATTTTAATTACCTTGACATTTAATAAAATACAGCAGTGCACAGAGCCTACAAAAAACAGGTTTGTTTTATTTGAATTACCTAGATATTTATTCAGATACAACAGTGCGCATAAAGTGTTATATTGTATTTGAATTAAATAGAATTTTGTCTGCTTCTCTGTTGAAAAATGAATACCAGATTCTTAATTAAATAAAGCATATCTGTCTGTATAATAACTGTTATTGCACACTTTCATAATTCAGTGTCTGTATTTCAGAAGTGTCTGTGAGCTTGTAGCTGTTTTCATGAGTGTGTCTGTGTGTGTTCAGAGCTGCTGAAGCGTGTGGACGACAGCAGTGAAGACGTCCGTGTCGAAGCGCTCAAGTCTCTGAGCACGTGGTTCTCATCTCTGGGGAAAAACTATGACTACTCAGTCGTGCCGCCCACACCTGGAGTTCCTGTTCCAGCAGCTGCTGCTCTACATGGATGACCCCGACACCAAAATCCAGGATTCAGTCCTCGGTAAGGACTTTTTTGGCAGCCATATTTCATTTCTGCTGTAATCATCTGATGTTTTGACTTGAATTGTGACTGATGACGGTTATATTCGTGTCAACACTGTTGTGATGTAAGATAAATCTCTTCCTGCTGCATAAGGAAGTGATTCAGCTCCGTGTTAATGGTCTACGGTCCACTTCTCTGATCCTCCCTGTTCTTCACTTCAAAGAGCCTCATTAATCCTGCATTTTTACACTCTATCCATCACACGCTCCTCTGCTACTGGCCTGCCTCCAGCGGGGTCATGGGCTGTCAACACCTTCCCATAATCCAGTGTCAATGTGTCCTAGTGCACACACATGGAGTACTGTTCAGAAACCCTTCATAGCCCCTAATTACAGTTTGACCCCTCCCAAAAAAGGACATTGAAAAAGTACATATAGAAAATATGGCCATAATATACAGTCATCCAGTTGATATCACAAAATAAGCCATGACTGTGTGATGTTGCCTATAATGACGCAAGCCCCCAAAATTCAAGATATGAGGGGAAAAATGCCCTTATATGGGTCTTATACTCTATATCATATATACTTTATATCATATTATATGGTTTAGCAATATCACCCAAGCAAGTGCTCTTTTCCCCAAACATCTGCACGATTGCAAATTTGATATTTATTTTACACAGGTTCAGTAAACAAGAATTAAATATTGTTACATTTTAGACACAATATTGTCTCTTTTTTTTCAATTTCGCCAATGAAAATAGTTCTGAACAAAACCACAACCTAACAGTTGTGACATACAGCAGTGTTTCGTTATTGAATGAAGCGCAGTTTTGAATGTCTCAAATGAGTCATTGATTCAGTGACTCGTTCATAAAGACTTAACTGAATCACTTAATGAATTAGTCGTTTGAATGAATTCAACAGAATTGGAAAAGACAGTGACTTTTCTTCCCTACTATATGTAATATGCAATAAACTGTATGTGAGTAGTATGTCCGAATTCATAGTATTCGTAAAACAAGTTTAATATCCTCCGACTGGATGGAATCATAGTCTGAAGCTAAAAATCAGTGACCATCATACACTACGTGATTTTCTATGAAATCTGTCAACTCATCTGCAGAATGGCTTTGACTTTCAGCAACTAGCATTTACTTCTCCAAACTGTAAATCGGGGGAAATCAGAAGAAAGTAGTGTAGTGTATGTTCCAGTGTTAAGTCAGTTCAAATTCAAATGTAGTACCTACTCGGTATGCACTATTTGTCTGGTCTTGTTTCCCTTTTTAATCTCATCTTGTCTTTCTTTATTTTTCAATCTGCTCTTAAACATCTCTCGTATTTCAAAGACACCTCAGATGTGATTAATGTCCATTATAACACCACACTTACCATATGCCATAATCCCTCATTCCTTTGGTTAAGCTTATAATAACAGCACTCTCACACTGTGCTTGAGTTACTGGGGAAATTCACTCGTATCTTTACACAAAGAAAACCTTGTTTTCTGGCGTATAACAAACGTATAAAGCGCCGGATAAAAGTAAATCCCCCGACCAAACAAATCAGGATAAAACCAAAAACCCACAACAAAGACACGGCTGCCGAACGAACACAGATGAGCTTTTCTTTGTTCCCAAATGCTGAGCTGACTTTGAAAGGTTTTCAGGTTTTTTTCTTTATTATTTTTAAAGGTAAAACTATGCATGCTTTTGCATTTGAGTAATAATCACATTTATCAAAGTTAATGGAAGGGGAGTGTATCAATAGACCAGTTAACTGCGGTCATAATTGAATTAATATATGAAGCAGCACAACTGTTTTCAACATTGAAAATAATAAGAACGTTGATAAAATTGATAATAATAAATGTTTCCTTTGCTACAAATCAGCTTTGTCATCACAGGAACAACTTAATCTTAAAATATATTAAAATGGAAAACAGTTATTTTAAATTGTAATAATTTTTAAATGTTTTATTAGATTTGAATTATGTGGGCATGAAGTTAAACTGCATTGCCGCTGCACCATGCTTATATTTTTGCTGTGCCAAATAAGTGAATTTTGATGTAATAACCAAACGTGTTTTTTCTGTCACAGAGGTTCTGAAGGTGGCCAGTGAGGTGGACGGAGGACTCTTGCAGCATCAGACGGAGGCCGTGAGGGAGAAACTCCTCCAGCACATCCACTCATTGTGACGCGCTCTTCCTCTCAGAAATACACAGACATGGCTGTGAATGAACTTCAGCTTGAGACGGATTCTTTACTGTGGTTATGCAGATGTGAACAGACAAATGCACACAATTTGTGAATGGATAATCTCACCTTTTGCTCCGTAATCTTACCATTAGTGAAGATTTATTACATTAAATAATTAGTGCTGTCAAATGATTAATCGCATCCAAAATAAGTTTTTGTTTACTTTATGTATGTGTACTGTTTGTATATATTTATGTGTATATAAATATACACACATAGTATATATATATGTGAAAATATTTATGCATTTATATATTCATATTCTTATATTTTATGATACATAAAAATAATTAATATATAAACAACATTTTGTATTTATATATACATAATAAATGTACACACACACACATATATTATGTAAACAAAAACTTTTATTTTGGATGCAATTAATCGTTTGACAGCACTATAATAATATATAATTAAAATAATATTGGTTAAGAATGATCAACTCAAAGGCAGCCCAAAACAACTTTCTTTGCTTGTTATGTTGTTAATACTTTGTGTTTTGTATTGAATGACAAAGAGCATCTCGTATGACCACATTGCTCTTAAAATCATTCACTAAGGTTGCTTTACGGATTCGAAAAGGAATTTTCTTTAAGGTAATTGTTCGAGATGTGCCTTTCTATTTGATACTGGTGTCTTTATTCACTCAATTCACAATTTTTATTAAATAAACTTGTTTATTAAACATTTCATTGTTTTATTTCACATTTCTTAACACAAATGTGCTTAAGTACTGTAAAGGCAAGAGCAAATACATTCATAAACAACTGATATGATTGAAGGACTAAAGTAAAGTATTATGATTAAAAGCACAAGTTCAGGTGAAGTGCTAGTTGATCAAATACAATCATTTAATTACTGGAGACATGACTGTACTCTTCATAGATACTATTCTTATTAGTGCTTCAAACGATTAATCGCATCCAAAATCAACGTTTTTATTTACATAATATATCTGTTTATGTATATTTACTTTAATTTTTAGTCATTTAGCAGACGCTTTTATCCAAAGCAACTTACAAATAAGAAAAAGTAACTAAAACTATAAGTTAAAACTCTATCAATACTATATACACACATTTAAGAAAATTGAGAAATTAAATAAAATGACAAATGCATACAACAACATTTCAGAACTAAACATTTAAATGAAAACAAAAAATAAAGCTAAAAACATTTCAAAATATTAAAACAACAAAAGGTATGAGTATAAAAATGATTCTAACATGACACTAAGCCAAACACCCATATATATATATATGTTATTTCATTTCCATGTAGTAGGTTGAAGTAACGTTAATATAAATATACATTTTGAAGATATTTACATATATGTAACCCTGGAGCACAAAAGCAGTCTTAAGTCGTATATTTGTAGCAATAGCCAAAAATACATTGTGTATGGGTCAAAATTATCAATTTTTTTATGTCAAAAATCATTAAGATATTAAGTAAAGATGATGTTCCATGAAGATATTTTGTAAATTTCTTACCATAAATATATCAAAACTTCATTTCGATTTAGTAATATGTATTGCTAAGAACTTCATTTGAACAACTTTAAAGGCGATTTTCTCAAAATTTCATTGCAGCCTCAGATTGCAGATTGCCAAATATTGTCCTATCCTAACAAACCATACATCAATGCAAAGCTTATTTATTCATCTTTCATGTTTATTGACACTTAAGAGATTTTGTGGTCCAGGGTCACACATATATATAAATATATTTAATATATATAAATAACATTTTTCTTCAATATATACATGGATAGTTGTGTATATATACACAGTACACACTCATATACTATGTGAACAAAATGTTTATTTTGGATGCGATTAATCGCTTGACAGCACTAATACTATTTGACAATATTATGGCAATATTACCTACATTTTGATTTGTATTAATAGCATCAAAGCAGCATTAACTTTTCTCTGTGTCAATGCAGGCTTCTTTTATTTGGAAAACATAATCCCACCTTTGCAGAATTTGTAACATATTTTTTTAAAGGGTAATTTAGTATAATCCATAACTATGGATTATAATTAGTTATGTAACCTATGGGAAACTCTAAATAAGATCTGGACTAATTCTACATTCATAAGCGGTATGTAGTAGAATAATGGGAAGAACTAGATATCAGTGACATTTAATAGTCATAATTCAATGAGATGGCTAGCAGGGGAGTATTTTTAGAAATATGATTAGCACAATATTATTTTTTCATGTTCGGTTGATAAGTGTATATGAGGTCAACCCAGTGAATGCTGTTTCTTCAGCCTCTCAGAACGCTGAACTCTCTCTTCTGGAGTCTTCTTGTAACTCCTGAAACACATCAAACTGTTAATCTGTATGTTTTCTATTAAGACATTGCATGTAAATTTGAATTATTATATCTGAAAATTCAAAGCATTCAATGTAAACTCAAACATGTTTGAGTTAAAAACGTGTTTGAAGTTTTGCAAATGTGTAATGCATTCAATACTGCTTTTCTTTTCTGCAGTGATTCTTTGCAATATAATACAGTGATATTTTGATCACACTTCAGTTGACTAAATTACTTTACATGAGATCCTGCCAAATGCATTTACAAATAAACGCAGCCAATTTTAAATGTCAGGTGACTCTTCTGGCAGGCTGTGTGGCATTTCCAGTATTGTAAGAGTCCACCACGGACTGAATTGAATTTCAATTTCCACCAACAGCAGTGTAAAAGAAAATGGAAATGGCAGGAGCAGGAGAATGCGTGATCAAAGCAGCAAAATGTGAAGAACTGACCCGCGGCGCAGGAACTGCTGGCCTGAAACAGGAGCGTTCTGGCCCTGACTGGGCTGCAGGACCCTTCAACACAACACACAGACTCAGGAACACTGCCTTGAAAACTGTAGGCAACTATAAACGATATGGTGCAGAGGGAGTATTGAATTTGTGAAGTATCTATTTTGCTTCTGTGAAGTGATTTCTTGCACCTGTTGGACTGTTTTTGTGATCACCTTTTTGCAGGAGGACTCTTGGTCTTCTGAGCTCTTCTGGTCTGACCTGGAGATTCACCAACTCTGATGAGACAAGAACATTTTGGAGGGAATTAGTAAGCATATAAATACATAGCATATTTGCACAGTATTAATAAACAATAAATAACAATAATTATATTTATTATAATAATCAACAATATTATAATAGCAATATTTATTTAAAAATAGGGATAGATAGACAGACAGACAGATAGAAGGATAGACAGACAGACAGACAGACAGACAGATAGATAGACAGACAGAAGGATAGATAGATAGACAGACAGACAGAAGGATAGATAGACAGACAGAAGGATAGATAGACAGACAGACAGAAGGATAGACAGACAGACAGAAGGATAGACAGACAGACAAACAGATTGATAGACAGACAGACAGACAGACAGACAGACAGAAGGATAGACAGATTGATAGACAGACAGACAGAAGGATAGACAGACAGACAAACAGAAGGATAGACAGACAAACAGAAGGATAGACAGACAGACAGACAGATTGATAGACAGACAGACAGAAGGATAGACAGATTGATGATAGACAGACAGACAGACAGACAGACAGAAGGATAGACAGACAGACAAACAGAAGGATAGACAGACAAACAGAAGGATAGACAGACAGACAGACAGACAGACAGAAGGATAGACAGACAGACAGACAGACAGAAGGATAGACAGACAGACAGACAGAAGGATAGACAGACAGACAGAAGGATAGACAGACAGACAGACAGACAGACAGACAGACAGAAGGATAGACAGACAGACAGACAGAAGGATAGACAGACAGACAAACAGAAGGATAGACAGACAGACAGAAGGATAGACAGACAGACAGACAGACAGAAGGATAGACAGACAGACAAACAGAAGGATAGACAGACAAACAGAAGGATAGACAGACAGACAGACAGACAGAAGGATAGACAGACAGACAGACAGACAGACAGACAGACAGACAGAAGGATAGACAGACAGACAAACAGAAGGATAGACAGACAGACAAACAGAAGGATAGACAGACAGACAGACAGACAGACAGAAGGATAGACAGACAGACAGAAGACAGACAGACAGAAGGATAGACAGACAGACAGACAGACAGAAGGATAGACAGACAGACAGACAGAAGGATAGACAGACAAACAGAAGGATAGACAGACAGACAGACAGATTGATAGACAGACAGACAGACAGAATGATAGACAGATTGATAGACAGACAGACAGACAGACAGACAGAAGGATAGACAGACAGACAAACAGAAGGATAGACAGACAGACAGACAGACAGAAGGATAGACAGACAGACAGATTGATAGACAGACAGACAGATTGATAGACAGACAGACAGACAGACAGACAGACAGACAGACAGACAGACAGAAGGATAGACAGACAGACAGACAGACAGACAGACAGACAGACAGATAGACAGACAGACAGACAGACAGACAGAAGGATAGACAGACAGACAGACAGACAGACAGACAGACAGACAGACAGATTGATAGACAGACAGACAGACAGACAGACAGGCTGATAGACAGACAGACAGACAGACAGAAGGATAGACAGACAGACAGAAGGATAGACAGACAGACAGACAGACAGACAGAAGGATAGACAGACGGATAGACAGAAGGACAGACAGGTTTTTTTTCTTCAAAGGAAAACAGAAATATACAAAATACATATAATCTAATATATATATATTTTTTCTAAAAATATATTTATATTTATTTCTATAATTAAATAAATATATAAATCTAAATATATTTTTATGATAATATTAAAATATAAATATATAACATAATATAAATAAATAAATATAAACATAAATGTATATTATTATAAAATCACGCTTTGAAAAGTATAATAAAAATGTGTGTATATATATTTTTTAAAGTGTGTATATACAAATAAATATGTAGTTATACTTAAAAAAAATACATTTATAAACAGTATTTTTGGAAAAAAAACATCCAACTGTACAATAACATGCCCAGTTTGTATGTTTGTTTTTTGTTTGTTTACAAGGTGCATCATTCATTTTGGACCCTGTTTAAACAATAATTTGCATGTCAAAAAAGTATTTATAATTAATGCTGTCAAACGATTAATCACGATTATATATATATATATATATATATATACACACACACACACATAATATATATTTTTTTATATTTACATATTTATATTATATATAAATATATTTAACATATAAACATACAATTTTTCTTAAACATATGCATGCATGTGTTTGTATTTATATATACATAATAAATATGCACAGCACACACTCATATGTAAACAAACACTTTCATTTTGGATGAAATTTTTGATTAATCGTTTGACGGCACTACTTACAATACAAAAAAATAACAATATTGTGCTAATAAAATTCTAATTAAAGTGCGTTTAATCAGGCTCACTCACCTTTTCTTTCTATCAAGAGATTTCTGGGTAGCAGCCGACAAAATCACCTTGTCCTTGGGGCTCTTTGCTTTTTCCTGCAAGCCAAATACATTTGTACATGTGTTGGAAAGAAACACTGACGTGCACAGCTGTACATTCATATGAAAATGACTTTGTACTTTTCCAAAATAGGAAGGAAGCAAACACTTCAACAATGGCCAAGGATCAAAAGTCAACCAATAAACATGAAAGCGAATCGCAGGTCTGTCCTGCCAGTTACCATCTCTCTGAGCTTTCTCTCGGTGCGCAGCTCTCTGTCTTGCTGCAGCAGAGACAGACGCTCCTCTAGTGTCATCGAGAAGAAGATATCATGAATGTCAAACAAGGCCGCACGTAACTGGAAGAGAAACAAGTTTCAGTTATAATGCTGTACACACTGATCTTTAAGTATCAGAGCATTACAGAAGTGGGACCTGAGCTCTGACGCGCTCCTGCAGAGAGAGATCCTGCTCTGACAGAGAGACGTTTCTCCGAGGAGCATCAGTGCTGAATGAACGGATAAACTCTTGCGTGTCCTGAGGAAATACACAGGTATAAGGATGATAAATCACGTAAGGCTTTCACTGGCACGTATGTGAACTCTGTGTTGTGTTCTCACTTGTATGGTTTGCCGCAGGTGTTTGACTTTCTCTGTTTTTAGCAGGCGTCTGATCAGGAAGCCCTTCACGATGGCAGTGAGGTGACACAGCGCCTCTGCTGCTCCGCTGTTACAACCTGCTTCACACCAGTTTATGATCCCTTAGAGCCCAATACAGCTGGACGTTTAAATACACTTTTCTCACTCTTTACAGAAGCTTATTTTACTCTACAGGGACTACTTAACAGCTGTAAAAGCATATTAAAATCAACCTGGCTCAGTCTGTTTCTCTTGCTGGGATTCAGGACTCTCATATAGATGGGAGTCTGTTTCGAAGGTGATATCTCATCTAAACTGGCTGAAGGGAAACCTAAAAGGTACAAATACAAACAGATATACAGTTTATCCAAAAATGACAATTACATTCATGTTGCTCAAAAGTTTAGAATTTAAACTTCAAAAAGGTTTAAACTTTCTAAAAACTAAAAGCATCCGAAATATATTTAACATGACTGCATTTGCGAACATTCAATTAAATGTGTTGAATCAGTGTTATTTTAGCATAATTTATAGACTATTATAGTATTTATTTGTATTTTGAATTAGCTTTTATTTTATATTACATTTTTGGTGTACTGTGCATATTAGCAAAAGCACATATCAAACCATTTGTTTATTGGTTTTATACAGATTTATATATGTGACCCTGGACCACAAAACCAGTCGCGGGTCATTTTTTTGCAATTGAGATTTATAAAAGCTGAATAAATAAGCTTTGCATTGATGTATGGTTTGTTAGGATAGAACAATATTTGGCCGAGATACAACTATTAAAAATCTGGAGTCTGAGGGGGCAAAATAATCAAAATATTGAGAAAATCGCCTTTAAAATTGTCCAAATCAAGTTCTTAGCCATGCATATTACTAATCAGAAATTAAGTTATTTATTTATTTACAGGAGGAAATGTATCAAATATCTCCATGAATATGATCTTTGCTTAATATTCTAATGATTTCTGGCATAAAACAAAAATAAATCGACAATTTTGACCCATACAATTGTTGGCTATTGTTACAAATATAATACCCATGTGATTTATGAATGGTTTTGTGCTCCAGGGTCACATATAGATTTATGTTTTAGTAATTTTAGTACTTCAATTTAAACTTATTTCACTTAGTTGCCAAGGCATAATTTCTAACTTTTGTTTATATATATATATATTTATATTTCAACTAATATATATATTTTATTTCAGCTTTATTAAAATTTGCATTTTATTTATTTATTTAATGCTTTTTTATTATATTTCCATTTTTTTACTAGTTTTACTTTTACAATAACAACACAGTTTAACAATAACACCACTGTTTTGAACCAAATGCATTGAATCAAATTTCAGTTCCTCACACAAAGCTCTTGAACAACTTTGGCAGATTGAAGTATAGATCATGAGTCATATTGGTTATTTTTATGATGCTTTTATGGTCTGTTTCTGTTGTTTTGGAGCTCATCATTGTCTGCCCTCATCCACTTGTGTTCCACAGAAGAAAGAGTTTGGAAACAACATGAGGGTGAGTAAATGATGACAGAATCTTCACTCTTAGATAAACTATTCTTTAAAAGCATACACAATATATATACAAACATATTTAACATACTCTATCCATAAATCAACTAAACATCCACTGAATCACATTCAAGACATTAATCACAGGATGAAGGAACTGAAATTATACCCATGTTTGTCACAGGGTGTCTTGGTGATCTGTCTCCTGGGCTTAAAGGGCACATGGGGCTCAGTATAGAGTAACGTTCCCCAGCTGTCCTTAATTCACACCCGTCCTCGCCCGCTACAGGACTCAGACCACCCTGACCCCTCAGTCTCCTGACCCGCTCCTCCGACTCCTGAATGAGAAACAGACTGATGCTTATTAAAGACCAGGGCTCTGGTCACATCCCCAGTCAAACCTTCATCCAAGCTGGAGTCCAGGGAAATGTTGATGATGAGTATATTTATTCATTTATCAGACCCAATATTTGTGTATGTGTTATTCTATTCAAAGCAGATGTTAGGACGCAGTCTTAAAGGGTAGCTGCCTAGGTGGATGGCAAGCATGTAGCAGTTCACAAAGGTTTGGGGCAGAGGCAGTGCTGACCTGACTGAGGTGCAGTTGTTCTCTCTCTTGTTCCGCCATCAGACACGACATCCGGAAAGCATAATCGTCCTCCAGAGACCTCTGCATGTCTTCTAGAGCGTGGACTTGCCATTGTGTCTCATCTAAGGAAAAGACAAGCGCAACTGAGTCTTTTTATCAAAGACTGATGAAAATATGATCTTTGTTCTCAAATTAACATTCAAGTGGTTCTTTCTTTGAGGAACCATTGTTTAACTCTTCAAGAATCATTTGTGGCCTTATTGGATTCTTGAGTTGCTATATGATTATTTGTGGTCTTACTTATATGGTTTATTAAGATATTGATGTGACATTATTGGTTATTTATATTAGTGTTGTGGTTTCTAAGTTCTTTATAAAAGGGGAAACAGGGAAAAGTGTCTTTTTTAAAGCTGTTTACATAATATTTATTACAGAAGCACTCTACAAAAAAAGATTTATCATTTCAATATTTCTTTGAACGATATTACTACTTTTATTCAGAACGGAGACATTAAATTGATCAAATGTGGCAGTAAAGATATTTATAATATTACAAAAGATTTATATTTGAAATAAATGTTGTTCTTTTGAACGTTCGATTTATTAAAACCTTTCAAATGTATCACGTTTGTTTTTTTGAGCAGCAAATGATCATATTATTATGATTTCTGATGGATCATGTGACACTGAAGGCTGGAGTAATGATGCTGAAAATTCAGTTTTACATCAAAGGAATACATTACATCTTAATATATATTAAAATAGAAAATTGTTATTTTAAATAGTAGTAATATTTCACAATATCAATGTTTCTATATTTTTGATCAAATAAATGCAGTCTTGGTAAGCACAAGAGATGGGTTTTTTTAATGTAAAAATCCAGACTTTTGAATGGTAGTGCGTATGGAAATATTTCTATTCATATTTAAATAATTTATTTTCACTTTAGTACAATGACCTCATAAATGCTAATTATTTAATTTTCTAAAAATGTATTTTATGAAGGGGACCATCGTATTTCTGGGGACCCTGGCATTACAATGATGATGATTTCCTAAAGAACTAGAACTTTAAAATGTTCTCCTGTGATGTCATATGACTGAAACTCATTTCGGTTCTAAATAGAATCTTAATTTTAACATTTGCTCTGTTCTTACCTGTTCTCCATTCTTTCAGTGCTGTGCTAATAACACTGTTTCTCTCGGTCTCAAAGGGTAGTCTGGCACGGGAAGGAGAGTCTGGGGTGATCCCAGACCCCATAAATGCTGCTACGGGACTGTCCCGTGTGAAAGTCTTGTTCATCGGTGAAGGAGGAGACAGTCGAGTGGGCGTTCTCACAGTGACCCCGGCCATAAAGCGAGGCATTCTCTCCTGGCTCCTGTCTATGACTGGACTCTGATGACGTGAGGACAGGTGGCTATCCAGCGTGTGGCATCTCCTTCGAAACAGAGGGCTTGTGAGCTCAGGATCCACTGGAGATGTTTCCAGTCGTCCCACGGTCTCGTTCAACCTTGAGGGATCATCATATCGACCCATACTCACATTTTCCACTCCGAGTAGCTTCCTGTCCTGCGTTACAATTGTTTTTACTTCCGGTGGCCTTGCATTCGCTGTAATGTTCGGTTGGTTGGGGTTATCAGTGAACGAAAAGAAGATGCTCCCGGCAGAAATGGGACGAGGATGTCCGCGGTGAGGTCTGGCAATTAAGCTGGCATTTAGACCAGGTTCTGGGCTTATCAGGCTACTGGGAGAGGTGTGGTTTGGTGAGGAAATATTAAAGGGTAAACCAAAGGCAGTCCCATCCACAAAACAGCCGTTTTCTTTATCTGACGGGCTTTCAGAGAGGATCCTGCTTGGATCAACCATTGTGTTGCTGATGACCTTTGACCCCTGCTTACCTTGCTCTTTTTCAATAAACTCACGTGATTTCTTCAGTAGGTTCTGCAGACAAACTCTTTCTGTTTGTATTTCCTCTTGTATTTGTTTTTCTTCTGCCGATTGTCTTCTCATAACCCCAGGCAGCTCAGCTGAAGGGGTCACCGGTTGCTCATTAGACAAAATGTACGGCTCTGTGGCCCCAGTAGGTGTAATGCTTGCAGTATCAGGTACTGTGAAACCATTCCTGTAGTCTGTTTTTGGAGATGGAGACAGGCACTGCTCTGAAGGCCTTGGCACGTCCAATATTTTTGGTGCCTATAAAGCAAGTGCAACAAGATTAGTACAATATATATATATATATTAGTGCTCTCAAACTATTAATCACATCCAAAATAAAAGTTTTTATTTACTTTTGACAGCACTAATATATATATATATTTTTTAATTCTAACTTTTAACTTATAATATATATATATATATACACACACATATACATACATACAGTATATAATATAATATATACAAGATAATATACATATTATTATATCATATAAGTATTTTTATGTTAAAAAAAGCACTTATGCTCCCCAAAGCTGCACTGATTTGACCAACTCCAGTAAAAACAGTACTGTGCCCACTTAATTTTATTTTTTACAGAAGCTGTCACGGGGGCAATACCTTTTCAAAAGGTACACATTTGTTCCTCATTTACCCCTAAAGGTGCATATTTGTACCTTAAATGTCTATATTAGTAGTTTTTGAAAGAGTACTGCCCCAGTGACAGCTTTTCTACCTTGTTTTCTAAAAGTGAACAAAATGAATATATTTATCAGTGTAAATTATTTCTGAAGGATCACGTGACACTGAAGACTGGGGTAATGATGCTGAAAATTCAGCTTTGCATCATAGGAATACATCACAGGGGGCAGTTGTGGCTCTAGTGGATAGAGCGTTGGACTTGCAACCCGAGGTTGTGGGTTCAAATCTCGGCTCCGGCAGGAATTGTCCACGACTGAGGTGAGACCCTTGAGCAAGGCACCGAACCCCCAACTGCTCCCCGGGAGCCGCAGTGTCGACTGCTCCAAGTGTGTGTGCACTTCGATGGGTTAAATGCAGAGAACACATTTCACTGCTGGTTATACTCTGTATAATTGTGTATGTGACAAATAAAGCTCATCTGAGCTTAATAATTATTATTACATTTGAATGGAAAGCAGTTAGATTGAAGTTCTAGTAATATTTCACAGTAGTGTTGTTTTTTACCATATTTCTTACCAAATGAATGCAGCCTTGGTGAGCATAAGAAATTTCATAAAATAAAATACAATTTAATGTCTGGGTTAAAAAACCCAAAAATCATAAAAAATATAAAAAATATACATACATCATAAAAAATAAAATAACACATTTAAAGGGAAAAAAAGCTGAAATATATCAAGTACATAAAAGTGCCTATAATAGCCTTACCTTACTGGTCCAAAGAATGGTCTGAATCTGATTGAGGAGGTTTTTGTTGTAATGAATCTGTCTCTCGGCCTCCATATGTGAAGCTCTTTTCTTGTATTCAACCATCTGCCTTCTTTCTTTCTCACTTAGCTGGAAACACAGAAGGCAAAATCAATCAATCAACAGGCAACTTGAAATAAGCACATTTTGAATCTGCAAATTGAACTGAAATCTTAAGATTATTATTAATAATGGTTTATTACTATATTTTTCTTGTGCTAAGACTTTCTAAGAAAATGACCTTCCATGAACCATTTGTATTGCAGTCACACTGTGTAACATTAATATGACACATAAGAAAACAAATGCACTCTCAGAAAAAGGGTACAAAGTTGTTACTGGGCAATACCAGTAATGAAAGCTAAAAGGTACATCTCTGTACATCACTTACCCCTAAATGGTACAAAATAATTAGTACCTTAAAACTACATATTAGCAATTCATAAATATTCATATTAGTACCCTACTTTTGAGTGGGTGTCTCTTTTTCTGAGAGTCAACAGCACACAGACTACACATCTTTTCATGTAAAACTTCACTTATATTTCACTGCTGGTTACATTCTGTATAATTGTGTATGTGACAAATTAAAATCTTGAATGTCTTGTACTCACAACAGGAGACAGAACCGGCCTGCCGTGGATGCAGATGAGCGAGTGCGCCCCCCCTCGAGCAGGTGCGGTACTGCAGCTCTCCTCACGCATCATTTCCGACTGCAGTTTCGACAGAGTGCGTGCGCAGAAACCCTCATAGCTGTCCATGATTTACACAGCTGGAGCAGCCTAAATATTGAAACGCAAACGTTCGAGCAAGTGTTATATCTCAATATCTGCTATAGGCTAGAGTCAAACAGAAGCATGCTGTCCTATTCTTTTATTCAATAGATTGGGCTTTCACTGCAGCTGTCACGTTTGCTAACAATGCAGGCTTTTATATTTAGATTTTAAACAAACGAGCCTATTCTAGCAAAGCTGGAGAATAAATGGCTATCTGTAAAGATGTGTTTGCTAACAGATAACCGCGCGCAGATGTTAAAATCTCAGCATGCACTTACTTTTATATCACAATGCAGGCTAGAGCTTCGGTTTGAATGTATAATGAAAATCAATGCAAGGCTTTCCTTACCCACAGATGCGACTGCAGCACTGTGTGAGATGGCGCTGTGCTGATGTTTACAGTATTGGACGTACAGATGCAAAACGTTTCCTGGTTTGTCCGGTAATTACGTGGTGAATGATAACGAAGCTATAAACTAGATTAGGCTACACTAGCCACATGATATAGTCCGCAGAAGATGATGAGCTATCCTGAAACGCATCTGTCCTTCACGCGGGTCTCTGTGTCTGTATTGAGGTCTTCGTCAGCAGCACCGCCCCGTTACTCTCCGTCGGTTCATTTGGACGTAATGAACAGAAGATTCCTTCACACCAAATACATTTAGGTAGGCCTACAGATTCATTTTCACACTGTATTTACTATAGAAGGCCTATTAATTTGCTATAAATTCACATAATGATTCTGTTAATATGTAACCCTATAGGCCTGCATTGATTTTTCTTTTTTACTTTAATGTTTAGAATAGTTATATTTATGCAGGGTCAAATTACTCAATATTAAATAATTAAATAAATGTTTAAATATAAAAATAAATAGTTAAACGCATAATGAAATACATAAATGCAAAAACACAATAAATAAATTCATTCATTTCATTTTCTGGATTATGGGACATGACGACAACCATAACTATGAGAATGATGAAATGTGTAGGAAATGAATGAATATGTATTTATTTATGTATGTAATTATGTATTTAATGATTTATTTATATATTTCAACATATATTAAATGTTTTAATTTAGGTAATTTGGCCCTTCATACCATATTAGCCCTACATTTAATTAATAAATTAATGATAAAATAAATATATAAAAACAATATGTTCCTTGTACTCAAGATGTTTGTAGCAATATGAAAAAAAAGTAATTTCTGCAGTTAGTTAAAATTTAAATAAATTATAGTAATGTTTTTTAACCTTGCTTTGAAAAAAGCAGACCTTAATTATCTTTATTTCGCTTATGATATCGATTTACTGTTAAATTAATGCGTTTAACTATTTTAACAGCAAATGAGATTCCGTTACTGCTCATTAATGGGTAAAAAAAACTAGCCTATTTATAAACATGCAACTGTTATGGGCTAAAATGGGCAAAAAAGGAAGATAGGCTATTCACGATTTACAATTAAATCAATTTAAATCTAACATTGTTTAAAAAATGTAGATGAATTGTCAATAATCCATACAAAACACTAGAGGTGTTTCAAAAAATCCTGTAGTATTAATTATTTTTCCAGTGGGGCGTGTCCTGCGCTGCTGTAGTTGCTGTGGGCGGGGCTTCCACTCACGCCTCGCCTGTGCGCGCGCGCGCTCACTGATCAAACTCACCGCTCTCTCTCTGTGTGTGTGTGTGGACGGACATCGTGCTGATGTCGATAACTTCACTCTTCATGTATTCACAGACACACAGTGAAGTGTAACTGGACGCGGTTCTTTCAGGAATCGCTCGTGTCGTCGATTTCCACGCTCTTTATGAGTCAGTGTTTGTATTTGAAGGACTGTAGGGTAACGTTACTTAACGTTACAGCAGTGGACTTTGACAACCGCCGCTGCCGCCTGGGTGAGTTTGCAGAAGTACCTCGAAACTGTTAACGATTAGCGATTATACGGACTTATTTTGTTATTCAGTGTGATTATCTCACACTTTTAAATAATAGTGAACAGGCTGACAACGTTTCAAGTATATTGTATATATATAATTGAAGTATATATATAATTGAAGTATTATATTAAACCTCATTTGAAAGGCAGCTTGATATGTAAAGTGAACTTTAGTGTAACTTATAGCAGCATTATATCGCAGTTTCCTTAAAAGTCTGCTTTGTTCTCTAGCAGTAGTGAGTTTGAATTGTAAGCTATAATTTGACGTTAGGCGGTAACTCCACCCTGTACACAGTACATTCATCCCTCAAACATGTCTCATTATGAGGCGTTACAGCGCCACTGCAGCAGTGCTCCGAGAGGCCGGGAGATGGCGCTGTTGTGTCGTGATCGTTGCTTAATACAGGCATGCATTATCACCAAGACCCATAAATCTGATCATGCAATTCATTGTGTTGCTGTAGTTTACTTTGACCTTTGAATTGTGTGAAAGTTTGCATTAAAGTTTCACTTGTTGACTGTGAGCTGAGTGCAAGATTCAATTCAAGCATTGCTTGGGAGTCCGTTTTTGTTTTTTAAGAAATGCATGGGTTAGTTGTGTATCTGCTGTTTATTTAAAATGATCGCAGAGCAATTGTGTTTCTTGGCCCAAATTGACCACATTTGTTGTGTAAGGTCTTTTTGAGTCTGCTTGTGCCTTGCAATGTTTCACATCTGAATGTGTCTTGGGGAATCAATTAAGTATAGCAGTCTGTCTCTATCTATTTTTACAATTTTCTGTAGGCCTTCAATGGATTGGGTTTGTGATTTGCAAAGAGAAGTGGATTGTTTAGTGTAGTGTAATTGACTGATTGTTCAATGGCTGTTAGGGACATTGTGGGTCAAAACTAGGGGAAAATCAGGTCTGTTCATTTATTGATTCAGCTTTTGGTCTTGCTTTGCTGGATATTGCAATACTTTGTTTTATTCTCTGTATTGGAGGTGAAGTCCATTAATAGCTGGTTTTAAACCTTGGCACAATGGATTGGTAAATAAAAATTGGATGACTTAATTTCATAAATTAGTCTACAGTAAGTCAGTGGCAAATAAAGGTGTCTGAGATTAAAAAATATATTATAATTTGTTTAATACGTCTAATATAAAACATAATATATTATTGTAAAGCTTAAAACTATTTATTTTTTCTTTAAGTTTTTTACACCTTTTTTAACAAAAAAAACTTGGTAAATAAGGTAATCATTAATATGATTTGCATTTTTATTGTATTGTATAAATGAACAGATACAATGAAATGAGTGGGCGTAATTTAAACGCAATTTATTTTATTTAAATATTTGTCCGACAAAATAGCGCAGTTTTGCTAGAACCGTACGTATTGCCCAACGAGCTCTTTTCATTTATTTACGGTGTATTTTGACTCCAAATGCCTGTATTTACATCGCTGCACGCTGAAGTGCGTCTGTTGACAGCTGCTGACGGAGACTTGAATCCTTTATATATCCAAGACTGTGTGACGTAAGCGGGGAGGCGTGGCTGGCGTCTTTTCCACCAATAGATTCAAAGTACGCCGCGTGATTGACAGTTGATCCTGGAAAAGAGGAGGAACGACTTTATCCGTCTGGCTTTACTCTGTTGTGGGAGCCATTTTGGGATTTTCCTAGTAGTAATTGTTTGTCAGGCTCGTAACTTCTGTCTATTCCCACGAAGCTCGCGGACCTCGGATCTAGTGTTTGGATACACGGTTGTTTCTGTTTTTATTTGTATGTGTCCGTCGAGATGCGGCGCACATTTTGCGCATCCTTGAACTGGATTGAGATTTCTGAACTGGACTACCTTCAAAACAACAAGAGATTATAGAAACTGATGGTCAAACTGGCAAGTGCTGGAATATTTAGTTGTTATGTATTCTTTTATTTAAGCCATATACAGAGATACAGTGATTATGTTAGGTGTCTTGTATACGGTCTTTGGCGGACAGTCAGTGAAGCTCCTTTCTTTCCAAACTCTTGACAGAAAACATGGCCCTGGATTAACTGTCATACACGCAGTCAGGGTTTTATTTCTGTACGATATATTATATATTATACACATTTTAAGACGTAAACACTATTGAAGTGCACCGAAACCCATTCACGCATTGAGATAAAATAATTGCGCGGATACAGTGTTGCAGTCCAAGGCTGTGTGTCAAAACCTAACGTTAGCGAATGGCCTACATAGTCAGCATTGTAGGCTCATTCTAAACAATGAAATCGAGTCACTTTTGGGACATCGAGTCGAAAGCTCCATTATATGCTAATACGGGTCAATTTGAACGTCCAAAACGCGTCTGCTATTCCCAAAAGTGCTGTCTAGTTAGGCAGCTCACTAGTTTTTGAGACGCAACCAACGTTGCAATCCCAAATGTAGCAGAGGCGCAGATATGAGACGTCAAATCTGGAGAGTTTGTCTATCTTGTTTATAAATGCAAATGCCCCTTTTCCACAAGAGATACATTTGCAGAAGCCATGAAGGTGTAAATAGATCAAGATGAAAGCATATCCTGACTTTTTATTTGTCTGCTGTGAACGTAAAGAAAGGAGCTCATGCTTTTCACCATTGACTTGTATTGCATTATTAGTGGCAGGTCATGTTTGAAAAGAGCTGTGCTTGTTTGGGCTTGTGAAATTTGCATTTTAGCCCATTTCTCTGGATGTTCAGCCTGTCTCTTGGATACGGGAGAGTGGTTTTCTGGACCTCCTCTGGTTTTGAGAATGTCAAGGCATGCAGTTAGAGGAAAGGTAAACAAAATGAACATGACATTTGACTTTGGGTAATTCAGAGTATTCTTATTATTATCTGAATATTGTGATAATTGACACCGTAGTGTTTTGTTCATTCAAATGTTTAGTTTTTCAGCATTTTGAAAAGTTTCAGGACAGTTTTGACTCTTCATCTCAACTTCATAATGAGTTGATTACTTACAATAGTACTTATAGATAATGAGTAAAATGTAAAGTTGAAAATTAAACTCTTCGTTTTGTTTAGGTTAGTTTACGGTCTGCTAGTCTACAGATGACTAAACAAAGCAGTCAGTTAGGTTAATGATGGCGTAACAAAACAAACCATGCAAAAGTAAGGAATTTTTAAATCGTTATCAAATAAAATCATATAATGTTTCATGGAAATTTAAGTAGCCATTTGCGATAAGACTTTAGTTTTCGTTCATTAATGCATAGGGTATCATGAACTAACAGCCATTTTTACAGCATTTTTTAAATAATCTTTTATGTTAAAGTTAATGTTTATTTATAAATATACTCTTGGTAATTCCCATAATACTTAATGTGTATTTATTAAACAATTAATGTAATTTATTTGTTTATAACTTGGTAATTAATTTAAGTATAAAAAAACTTGTGTAAAACTACATTAATAATGTAAATATAATAATATTAGCCTATGTTAATAATCACTGTACAACATTGTGCATATTTACACTGGCACAATTTTTTTTTCAAAGTTGTAAATAGAAAGACAATTAGAGTACATTTTACAAGCTATAAGATAATATTTAATTGCCAGAGCAATGCGCTTTGTGAATGCAGTTTTTATAAATATATCAGGAGTCTTCATTCGGTGATCATATCTGTGTAAATATATGTTCAATTTTCTGTGCTCTCGCTGTCCTGTAAGTGCTAGTCACACTGGACAGTTGTAGATTTATGTAGGTGTGGTCTGTCACTTATCAACAATATCAGATGAAGTGTTTCCACATTAAAGCGTACAGTTTACTATGAAAGAGTTGCTGTCTATAGTTACCACTAGCTTTGTGTTCAGTCACCTCTACGTGACTAAACAATTAAACTAAAGTTGTTCCTATGTTGCTGATCAGGATTCCTCCCAGAGGCAGGCTGAACTGCAGACAGTGTGTGTGTTGCTTTCATGGGTGTGACTGATGTTTATGCATTGAAGTCACACCCATCATCACACGTTAGCTGTTGCAGTAGTTTGAGAAGTCTGCTCTTCACATCTGGTTTGATCTTCACAGCGTGCTCAGCGAATTACCATGGATTTTTCCCGTCTGCACACGTATACTCCTCCTCAGTGTACTCCGGATAACACGGGATATACCTATTCACTCAGGTGAGATCACTGTGAGAATGAAGAAGCGCATCTCCCTTCTAGTAGACCTTACAGAGATTTGTGTAACTGGTCGCGAACGTCCGACGTTAAGCAAATAATTAGGAATTTCTGTTTAAGGATTTCCATGTCAGGTAAAACCTGTTGCTCAAGTTTTATGCATCTGTGGTTGTAGACAAAGAACTTCTCGAGTTCTACCTGTAAGATGTTAAAATCAGTTTTTTGGGGCATTTTTGAACCCTTATTCAGACGTTATGTTAGGGTGTGTAGTAGAGTATTATTTGTGTGCCAGGTGAAGGGTTGGATGACAGCATGCAGGTGTGGTGCTTCTGCTTTCATAACTCGCCTGAGGTCAACAACTGTGAAGTTACACAGAATTAATGGCTAGGTAATAAGACCCTTGGTTGTGAATGTATTGTGTATATGTGCTAACATACCTGCAAACTAGTCGCTTTTTGGCTAAATTAGCCGTTTTGAATCTAAATATATCATTAATGTGAATCGTCTAGATTAGTGATCGACCGATATTGTTTTTTTTTATAACCGATACCAATTATTTGCATGTTTATGTACCCGATAACTGATATGCAGAACCAATATTTATTTACTGTTATAAAGTAAATAAATAACTGAGTGAAGTCCATACTTCACTTTGGTTTTTCCTCCTTTCAGTCATCTTAACAACAACAAAAAACTGTTGAAAATTAAGTCTTTCATGTTAAATATAATTTTCAAATTACAACTATATTTTTTTTTTTATAAAAAGCATCATCAGCAACACTGATATTAACAATAAGCAAAATAATGTCTAATGTTTTCAAATGGAGAAAATAAAGGACAGAGGTCATATCAACTTCATTTTAAACTACAGTTTTAGTAGGTTTAAAAGCTGTTTAATAGGCTAAAGAGTGAAGAATAATTCACTGAATAATATTCTCTGGAATATTGAAATAAGCTATAACAAACAAAACATCGTATTTTATTGCATTTCTTAACTGGAATCGTTTTAAAATAATTATTACAATGTTTTTGTCATTCTAGATTATGAAAACTGCTGACAGCGCGGTTTATCTATTTACACAGAACTATACTCAAACTGCGATCGCTTGCGGAGATAATAAATAATTAATTTCGATAGAGATGTTTATTGGCGAAATAATGGTTCTATAGTTAATATTAATATCATTTAGCGTGTTTTAAACCAGTGAATCTTGTTAAAAGTTACATGCGGTGGCCGTGCTGGAGCTTCTCCTGAGCATCAACCGCTGAGTGAACAGGAATATGAAAGCGGCTTCACGAGACTATTGATGAGCATATACAACAGAGAGAGAATTCAATTCAGCACTTTTTTTCCAACATGCGCTCATTCATGGCTGTATTATTTAATTAATGTTACGTCTTTATTGGGAAAGATTGATGGATTATCTTACGTGACTCCGTGAGTTCGTCTCTATTGGATTTTGGTCATATCGCCCACCCCTACTTCAGATCATCCAGCTTCTTTTTCCTCTACAGTGAGAAGTTGTTGATAGTATGCGCTCTCTAATATGAACATTACAATTTTCACCAATAAATGACTCCAGTGCTCACAAAGAGAACAATGAACACTGATGACAAGAGAGTTGCACTGTCCGAAAAGTTTGTGGTATAAATGTGCTTTTTTTATTTGTCTCTTCCCTTTATTTCATTGTCAGAGTGCACCAGAACGCTTCATTTACTCAAAATAAATCTTCATGGGGAGGGAATGCTCCCAGACCCCCTACAAGGTTTACTTTCCAAACTATGTCACTTTTTTGACCTTGTCTTGTGAGTTTTCAGGTATGGCTAAGCAAAAATAGTGTAGATATGTTGATGTTCATATGCAAATAAGGATTGTACCCAACTTGTTGGACTGACTGATTCCACTTTTCGGTGAGTCGATCTGAAAATTATACAAAATAGTTGGAGGAGATGTTTGGGAACCACTATTTGATATGATAAAACAGTAGTTGCAGTTGAGTTGAAGTTTGAATAGCTTTTACACATTATAAAATGACAAATTACAAAACCAAAGAGTTGTTAGTGATAAAACACTAATTTGTGTAATTGCCATTTTATAATAGCAGAGGCATGAAATGTCATGCTATACTTTCAATATAGTTATAAGCTATTAAGCTTTGTTTAACCTGTTTGCCAGCATTCCCCATTCTGGGACTCACAGTTGAAAAAGACCAGGTGCTGACTTCAGAGAGCTACACACACGATTTTGGTGTCTTTGGAAAGAAGACCCTTTGGGCTTTACTATCCATCATCCAGAGTTGATAATGCTCAAAAAGATAAAAAGTTATAGAGACTGAAGTGCCTTGACAAAAGTCTACCACACTGAATAAAAAAACATTGTATTTCATAAATAAATACATTAAATAAGTCCTGGAGCAATTCAGAAAAGTAATAGGTTTAAAGTCACGTCTCATGAGTTTATATTTCAAATCTGAAGATGATACCATGAAAAATGAGATTTTCCTGAGACTATATATAACCCCCCCCACACACACACACACGTCTGAGGAAAAATATTTATTTACCAAATGTATTGAAGAGTTCTACAAACTATTAAACTATTTTATTCATTATACTAGGGATGGCTCGATACCATAATTTTGGCTTCGGTACGATACCAGAATGTAGTACCTCGGTATCGATACTAAATTGGTATCGATACCATAATTTTGGTTAATGTTAGGTATGTGTTTAATGCATATTGTTAACATACTAAACATATATTAGTAGCTTACATTTATAATTTATAAATAATTATTGACTTACATTTATAAGTGCTATAATAATGTCAATGCTGTTAAAGAATTATAACAAATGTTTCTTTAAAGTGTTATTCTAATAGTCAAAGTAGGGGTGGGAGATATGGAAAAATATAATATCACAATTTTTTTTAGAAATATCACAATTTCACAATTCTTTGTCATGTTGATTTTACTATTGTGTCTGAGCAGTGCAGCCAATATAATTTCCCTATTACAAAGACAAATGCTTTCAAGGTTACAAAATATAAAAAGGTATGGTGGATATTTAGATCAAAGTGAGGGAAGATAAAAATCTGTGTGATTATTTTATCTTTGTTATTAAAAATAAGAACAAATATACACATTAAAAATACACATAATATACTAACAGTGCTTTATTTTCTGGTACAATAGGCATATTTAGCAGGAATATTCAAGAAATATATATAGATTGATTCCTATTAAAGCAGCTGTATTATTTTCTCTGTCAAAAGTAACGAGTTCTTTTTTCTTTGTGTTTTGTAGAGTTAGCATTAAATAATAATAATTCTGTCATAGTGTTTTATATTATACCATCATTTACTCACTCAAGTTTAGTTTTAAACCTGAGTGAGTTTCTTTCTTCTGCTGAACATAAATGATATTTTAAAGAAGGTGGAAAACAACACAGTTTTCTTTCTATCAAAGTCAAAGCGGACCAGCAACTGTTTAGTTTTCCACTTTCTTCAAAATACCTTGTTTTGTGTTCAGCACAAGAAATAAATTAATACAGGTTTGGGACAACATGTCAGTGAGTAAATATAATGACAGAAATACAATTTTAGGGTGAACTATCCCTTTAATTACAGTCGGCGGCATGTTTAGTTCTGTCCCTTTAAGACCTGCGCATATCTAATACACAGGCGCGCATCCGTTTGTCTCAGCTGTTTACTTTGCTGTTAGACATAACCAACTGAGTCTATACATAAACCTTGTGTGTTTAAAGTATTGGCTCACAAGATAACTTGGTTCAGTTATCAGGCGCTGTTAGGCAGGCTTTTCCGTGCGCGCGCTTCAGGTGTACGGGCTCAGAAAAAGTGCACGTCTGACCACCAATGAAAAAAAAAAGTTGTGAATAAAACTTACAATTATGAATGTATAATGCTCTTACCAACCTGTCGTTCTCTCTAATTCTCAGAAAAGATCAGGATGAGCAAGCGACAAATGCTTAGCCAGATTAGATGTCTTGCCTCCTGTGGTCAGTTCGTTCTCCTTTATCATCTGTTTTATATGCAAAGTAATGCCTTATTTCACTTCTACTGTTCTCTTCATTTGTTTGTTTCGAGCGCCTTAATAGTTTAATCTGTTTGATTCATCGTGTTGTTCACTTGTTCTGGTGTCACATTTACCAGATGTGCAGCAATTTGAGAAGCACTGCCGCCTACAGGTGAACTTCGGAACAGCAGCGTATGAAATACCGAAATATGCAAAATTATGATATCGTACCGTTTGAAATATAATAAATACCGGTAATTTTACAGTACCGGTATACCGCGCATCCCTACATTATACATGCCACTTTATGTTTTTCAATTATAAAAATGATTATAGACCGAATCTTAGACATCATATAAGTTATTTATGTATAAATAAATAACATACTGATGCACATACACTGATATGGCCAGACATTCACACTGATTGCTGTTAATAGTCAGCAATCACACGCTGATGTGCGGTAATTAGGGATGTAACGATATGGACATTTCTTATCACGGTTATAGTGACCAAAATTATCACGGTTATCAGTATTATCACGGTATTGTTAAAATGTGCTAGAGATAATCAAAAAGTACAGACACATAAATTCTTTCACCAAGTTTTATATTTAAAAATCAACAAACAGCAAATAATTTTATTCTGATTCTAAAATGACTTTGTTTGCATAATCACTAAAACTATAACATTACCAGTGGTGTTCGGATTTTAAATGACAACTTGACTGACAACAGTTTAATAGCATGTTCAAATATCTAATGTAAATGTTCAAACAAAGCTTTGAAAAGGTTTATATAAAGGTAAACCTCACATTTCAGTCAAAGTTATAACATCCTGGAGATGTTGTCCGACAGGAGTTCCGCTCCGACTCTTAGCACAGAAAAGCCTAGGACGCTCCCAGAAAAGATTCAAATTATTAACACAGATCGATTTCTGATCTTTACACCATGACAACCACCATTTGTTCAAAGCAAACATGTATATTTTACTCAGGAATGCCCCACACTGTGTGCTCTTGCTGTTATGTTTACTAAGACCGTTTGAGTCTCATTGGCTGCCGTGCGGTTCAGTGCACTGGAGTGTGTCCATGTAGGTTGCATGACTGTGGTCTTCAGGCAGAAACCACCGTAAAAAGAAGTGGGATTGAGTGACAAACCGTTGAGCCATCTGTCGCTGGCACTCAGAGGGACGTGACGAATTAGAGTCAGACAGGGAAGACGTGCGTACAAAGAGTCATTGTGTAACAGAGAAAGGATTGCAGCGACAATAGAGCAACACATGCATGTGGATCTTTTTCTACTGGATCCCTTTTGAAATGAAGTAATTAAGATTGGTGCAGTGCTGCAGTCACAAGGGGAATATAAAAGCCTTAGTGACAGCAGGCCAGAAAAATCATTATAAATGTTATCTTGGCATGATACAAAATTGTGTTTGTGCCAAACCTTCTAATTTCAGGCCATATATTTTTCACAACCCATACTTTTTTGTCTATATTTTAATCCCTGCAATTAATTCAATTATTTGGTCATTTTTTCCTGGCATATTTGTGATGCTCATTGAGTCATGGCAAAACTTTGGGCCCCATCGTTAATTCCCCCCACCCCCCGCCTCATTTTTCAAAATTTTGATGGTTAAATCAGAATGTCTCTTACTTCAGAAGGGGGCTAAATGATATTCAGTTTAACTTGAACCATTTATTATGGTGCAAGTAGTATAATTACTGATGAAATGTAAAGTAAATATGCCAATGTTCACTCTCATGTGGCAGACAGTCGGTGCAGTTAATGTTTGATGGCTTGTTGCATAAAGTTTGCAGTGTATCAGGAGCAAATTACGTGTGTGACGTGTTGCATTGTCAGAGGAATCTGTGTGAAACTGGGACAGAAGTACCAAGAAATATGAATCTTCTTAATATAGCTGCTTCTGGTTTGGACATCTGAAAACTCTAGAGATTTGGTGTATTATGTTTGGCAAGATCGTAGAAGACGTGCATGTTGGGAAGTGTCCTGCATGAAGGGAATACTTGTACCAGAATGGGTTTAGTCTGTTTCACTGCAGCTGCTGGAGTATTTGACAGCTGTGTGTGTGTGTGTGTGTGTGTGTGTGTGTGTGTGTGTGTGTGTGTGTGTCCGTGTGTGTGTGTCCGTGTGTGTGTGTACTGAAGTTACTTAATAGTGTTTTTGTTCTGCTTTAGTCGGAGCTGTAATAAAGGAAGTGATAACACAGAATTTGAATAACCACCGCACCTTTTCCCTCTGATGGTAGTTTTCTCGGTTTCTGGGAGATGAAAGAATCAAGCACAAAGTGTCTTTTGCCATAACAATATTGAGCCTTTCTTATTGTACTTTTTTAATAATTTTCTCATTTAAACAAATTTGATAAAACTAGTTAAAAATGAATACATTTAAAATTAATTTAAAGTAAAATGCAGGTATATACAGTGTTTCCCACAGGATTTTGTGAGACTTGTGGAGGCAGGTGACATCACATATTAATTTGCATATTCATGACGTCATTGCACAAGTTTGCTTTCAGACGAGTTTTGGTACTTCAGATCTGTTCTACTCTATGAACTGTCACATACTGCAATACAACTGAATGCCCAATAAAGCTGTTCACATAATATTTTCTGTTGTCCTACATAAAAGTATAAATAGTACGACCTATTAATACTGCATGTTAACCAGGAATCACTCTCACTATACTCCTTAAATCCTGATTTATAATCGTTACATTGTCTGATCAAATCAATATACATCTAACTTACACTAAAAAGTGACTCTATGACTATAACAATTTTTTTTTTTTTAGATGAAACTAATGTAATCCTGATAGTATTCACATTTTTTTACAAAATGTAACTGTAATCTGAATACTTTTGTTTTTTCATGTAACTGTAACGGATTAGTTACTAGATTTTTTAATCCTGATTACGTAACGTCCATTACATCACAACCCTGTTTATCAGCCATAATATACCAATTATATTATGTAATTATATATTACGGACAGAATTCACTTGAAACATGTAAAACTTTAAAATGTATTTATGTAAAATAAAATGGTGTAGCTTAGATAATATTGGTTAATGGTTAATTATGGTCTTTTTCTTTCCTATGTGAGTATTAACTGTGAGTGTAACAGAATAATCAATATTGGATAGTGAAGTGAAGGAAGACGGATAAAGTATTGAGGTAGTAAGTGGGAACCGTGTGATTGGTCAAGAGGGTCAGCTGATGCAGTAATGAAGCTGAAGTGGATCAAGAAGGCGCTGCTTGTTGACCGTTAACCCCACTCAGGTCCTCCTGTAGTAGCCAACTCTGAGCTCAGACACTCGTTGAGCTTCTTAATCTTGCTGCTGAGAGCTCCATGTGTTCTCCTAATAACTCAATAAACCCATTTCCTGTCAGTCGTCGCTTCTCTCATTGTGTGAGTGGAAGATTGATTCTGAGGAGGTCTTTGATTTTTGTATGCCTGCCATCTGCACTAAAGAGTGTGCTAATCGTGGAATTAGCATACTAATACAACAATGTCCTAACCAGGCACACGGCAATAAAACATCAGGCAGTAAATCTCTGTTGTGTTATGGGATATGCAACGGCTATGTCATATCATTTGTCAAAAAGCGTTTGTTCTGAAGGCTTACTCTTGAAATTAGTTTTGTAGACCAATGTAAATTTGCCTGCATAAGAGTTTCTTTGCTAAACTCAAGCATTTGTTTTGGGAAAGATGGTCTGGATAGTGAAAGACAAGCAGTCAACATGCATAAGAACTGCATTAATGTTTCTGCAACGGAGAGAAAAACATCTGGTGTATTGATTTGCAGACTTTAGTGTTAGTTTTTATAGGCAAGGTTTTTTACTTTAAGTAAATGTTTTCCATAATGGACTTTGATTTAACAAAGGTTTAACATTTTATAGGGAAATATTATAATATTTATTATGTTTGTAGTATTAATTTTTGTATATTATTATTATTATTATTAATAGTATTATTTTATAGCCATATTGATGTATAATCACATTTTTGTCAAATTGTGCTAGCCCTACAAGCATAGCAAACTTTGAGGGAAAAAAAGTAATTTTAAAACATATTTTTCATCAGAAAAATTAGATTTAGTTACTTCACTCTTTATGTAATATATATATATATATAAATATATATATATATTAGTGGTTGCATCGGCGTTAACGTTAAGCTACGTTAGCGAGACTCTTATCGGCGATAAAAAAAATATATATTAATCTATTCTCAAAGTTGGGTTGGGAGCTGGGTCTATACAGATTGTTAACGGCTGGTCTATGTGGTAATACAATCGGGCAGGACATCCAAACACTCACCTATCATTCATCAACCTCAAATATGGCTTTTCATCTGAAAGATGTATGTAGCAACTTTACATGGCCGCTCAATATGATGTTAACCTAGAAATGTGCTATTGAAGTGTTTGTGTGGAGAGCGTTTGCTGCAGGACAGGCTCGGTGCGCTCACTTGCTCTTAAAATCTCCGTCATTTTGGTCATACAGATAAAAGTAGCCTAATACATCTTTCGAATCTGTAAAGACTCTACGTTTATTTGTGTGCACTCAGAATAACAACGGCGTTAAGCTTTTAAGCAAACAGGATGCGCTTTAGGTCTCATGTGAACTTGAGAATTCACTCCCGTGTCACCCTCTGCTTGAACCTGTGTGTGATGCCTGTTACGTTACTGTGAAATTACCACATCAGGCGTGGACGTGCTAACATGGATGCAGCTATGAAGCCGGGTTTGCTTCAGGAAAATTTATTTTAAGAAGCTTCCCAATGGAAACTGTAAACAGTTCATCACGACCTCTTATGTAGGCCTACAGTTCAAAATTCATGTTTAACTGAATAAACAGTTAGTAAACACAAGTACATCTTATTGAACATAGTTTATTCACATCACCAATTATCATAGTAGAACAGCTTTCTCAAGCAGTTTGTGATGCATTTTGGAAACAGGAGATGCGCCTCTGGTCTAATCGCCACCTGGCTTGAAGACTTACTTTTTAGTCATTATTTGGGTTTTTATCTTGATTACGTAACGTCCATTACATCACAACCCTGTTTATCAGCCATAATATACCAATTATATTATGTAATTATATATATTACGGACAGAATTCACTTGAAACATGTAAAACTTTAAAATGTATTTATGTAAAATAAAATGGTGTAGCTTAGATAATATTGGTTAATGGTTAATTATGGTCTTTTTCTTTCCTATGTGAGTATTAACTGTGAGTGTAACAGAATAATCAATATTGGATAGTGAAGTGAAGGATGAAGGATAAAGTATTGAGGTAGTAAGTGGGAACCGTGTGATTGGTCAAGAGGGTCAGCTGATGCAGTAATGAAGCTGAAGTGGATCAAGAAGGCGCTGCTTGTTGACCGTTAACCCCACTCAGGTCCTGTAGTAGCTCGCTGAACTCTGAGCTCAGACACTCGTTAGCTTGAGCTTCTTAATCTCGCCGAGAGCTCCATGTGTTCTCCCTAATAACTCAATAAACCCATTTCCTGTCAGTCGTCGCTCCTCTCATTGTGTGAGTGGAAGATTGATTCTGGGGAGGTCTTTGATTTTTGTATGCCTGCCATCTGCACTAAAGAGTGTGCTAATCGTGGAATTAGCATACTAATACAACAATGTCCTAACCAGGCACACAGCAATAAAACATCAGGCAGTAAATCTCTGTCGTGTTATGGGATATGCAACGGCTATGTCATATCATTTGTCAAAAAGCGTTTGTTCTGAAGGCTTACTCTTGAAATTAGTTTTGTAGACCAATGTAAATTTGCCTGCATAAGAGTTTCTTTGCTAAACTCAAGCATTTGTTTTGGGAAAGATGGTCTGGATCGTGAAAGACAAGCAGTCAACATGCATAAGAACTGCATTAATGTTTCTGCAGCGGAGAGAAAAACATCTGGTGTATTTATTTGCAGACTTTTGTGTTAGTTTTTATAGGCAAGGTTTTTTACTTTAAGTAAATGTTTTCCATAATGAACTTTGATTTAACAAAGGTTTAACATTTTATAGGGAAATATTATAATATTTATTATGTTTGTAGTATTCATTTTTGTATATTATTATTATTATTATTAATAGTATTATTTTATAGCCATATTGATGTATAATCACACATTTTTTGTCAAATTGTGCAGCCCTACAAGCATAGCAAACTTTGAGGGGAAAAAAGTAATTGCATTTTAAAACATATTTTTCATCAGAAAAATTGCAATTAGATTTAGTTTTACTTCACTCTTTATGTAATATATATATATATATATATATATATATACATATATATATATATATATATATATATATATATATATATATATATATATATATATATATATATATATATATATATATATATATATATATAAAATATAATTATTTTTGGTGTTGCTAGCTGTAGTATGATCTCCTTGATAGTAACAGAAGCCTTTCATTTCCTGTGTCATTAATAAACCAGCTGCAAAATTGTCAAATATGTGATCTTTCAGGAGTTGATATATTATGTATGATGTCATAGGTTCAGAGCATGAACACTGAAGATGAAGGCTTTCTAGTAATTCAGTGAAGTTTTGGGATTGGGAGGAAGTGTTTTATTCAAGCTAATCTAGGGCTGGGCGATAATTCGATAACGATAATTATCGCAATATAATTTTTCTCTAAAACGATATGAAAAGTTCGAAATTTTTTCGATATAATGTTTATGCGCCAAATGCGGAACGAAACCACGTGACTCATTTGAATCGCTCCACACGGACCGTTTATCCGCTCGGATCACAGTTCAAACTGCCGCGCGCACGAGCTCACTAGAGCGGATGCGTTTACTCGGTCACGTGATCACTAAGCAGTGCTGTGAGATCCAGTCAGTAGGCGCGTTCGACTTAAAGCGGCGCTGCACAGAATGGTCAGTGTAAGATATCAAAGTACCGCGAGAGCCATTCGAAAGCATAGGTTTAATCTGCTCTTATCACTCTCGCGGTACTTTGATGTCTTACACTGACCATTCTGTGCAGCGCCGCTTTAAGTCGAACACGCCTAATGTGAGAACACAAGCCGAACATGAGAAAAACTGTGCAACGAGACAGTCAGAAGGCTTTTCAATATGCACATCGCCATTATTTACCATGGATTTACTGTAGTAACATTCAATGCACTATGGTATTGTGGCAGAAATGTGGGATATTCACATTTAATATTATTACAGGAGTAATGGTATATAATTATAATAAGTATGTGTGGTTGAGGCAGCTATAGCATGTGTACATACTGAATGGTTTTAGACTGTCTTTCATACAAATAGACTACTTAAAAAACATTTAGTTATATTTTGACCATGTTATTGAGGTGCTATATGTGTGGTTTTAACAGTTTATCATTATTTAAATGTATGCTGCTATAGGAGACCAATGCTTAATAAAAATAAAAACTTGGTCAGAATACATTATACCATATAAAACTGAGGTTGCTACTGATGTAAAGATGTTACTGATTTTGATAATGAACAAAAATGTAACTGCATCCTAACTCAAGCTACGATCAAATGTGTATTTCTAAGAGACAAAAAAGTGATATTATTATCATTCATATTATGAGCCAACCCAAACCGGTTTCTTGATTTTGAAACAATATCAACTCATTAGAACATGCAGAAACTAAGAAATACATATCTATTTAGATAATTATTGTGTTAAGGAAAATTAATGGTCTGGTTTCTAAAACTTTCACTTTGGAGCAAAAATCTGGCTTTAAACTTGAAAGAAATAAAGATTTGACATTTATCGTGATAATTATCGATATCGACTGATATTAAAATAATTATCGTGATAATTTTTTGGGCCATATCGCCCAGCCCTAAGCTAATCTGATGTGGCACACATCCACTGGGTATTTCTCACAGGAAGACATGGCCTTTAAGGGACTGTTATTTTAAGATGTTTGTGCTTTGTTTCTCATTTCCGTTGCTAGGTTCATTCCATGCTTTTGTGTTCTGGTTGCTGTGGTGATTACTCATGACTTGTGCCCAGCTCAGTTTATAATAATCTTCTGATCTGAATTGTTAATCTGTCATTGACTGCTGCTCACTAAGTAATATGAGGATTTTGATTTGGCCTTTGTGAGATTTATTTGGCCATGTCAGCCAGATTTTTACAGATCTGCAAGCAGCTTTGTCTGTAATACACACACAATGCTTTCAACAAGTTATAAAAAAAATGTTTAATGAAGCATAAGGCATATTGTGATAAAACAAATATCATATGATTAATATGATAAGCATTTATAGTTTAGTTCTCTTCATGTTTTTCTGATAAAGACGTGATGATGAGTGTAACTGATATACATTAAACTCAGAAAATGTTTGTTTTTTACTGCTGCTTTTCAGGGATAATGAACTTCCTGTTGGGGTTCAGTGATATTTAGATCTAGTAGCTGGGAGGCCATTAAAGATATTAAACTTCTTCCTGATGTTTATAAAAGCACTCTTCAGTTTGTTTAGCAGTGTGTTTAAGAGCGTTATCCTAGAGCAGGGATTCCCAAACGTATCATCAGCTGAACATAAAATATTTAGATAGAGGTGAGTAATAGAGATGCGGGCAGTATTGCCAATTTAGCAACTTTGTGGCTAGATTTAGCGACTTTTCAGATCTCCCTATTGACTTTTTTTCAAAAAAGCAACTAGTGACAAATCTAGCGACTTCTTGGACAAACTTTAGCAAGTCTCTGTGATCGTTAGTACTGCCACAACGGCACGAGATCAGCACACACGCAGCTCTTTCTCTGCATCTGCTCTGTTCAGTGAGCGTCAGGATGTGCATTTTCAGTTAAAACAGATATTATTGCTTCTCTAATTTTACATGCAAATATAGCGAAATCACAGCACAGGAATTGTCTTTGTCTTCTGTGTATTATTTGATTTCATCAGACAACGGCTCAATAAAATGATAAATTAGGATTTTTGTGCAGACTAGCTTCTTGGAAGGGAGAGCTGGTTATGTATTCTTAAAGGGCTGTGTTTCAGTCACTATTTCATATTTATCCCGTTGACTGACAAAAGAAACAGTAAAGTAAAAATATATAAAGTAAAACAGTTGTATTGAGAATTTGGCTGCATTCTAATACAGTATGAGCACAGAGACAAATACACAGAACAGGTTTTTTTTCTGTAAATATATGTATTGTTTTTTTTCATAATGTTTAATGAAATTATTTGGTAGTCTGAGGTGGGATGGGGGCCTTTTTATAGGTTTAAGGGGGGGGTGTTTGAGATCCACTGCACTAGAGCATCCTTCATTCAGACACAGTGTAAGATGCTAGAGAGAGTGTGGCCAGCGGGTTTAGCGAGGCCAAAGATCAAGAAAGCTAAACTACAGGAGTTGGCCATCCGAGAGGCATGTGACTGCAATGGAGGATAGTCCATAAGACATTGAGCCATGAGATGTTCAGTTTGAAGCCCTTAAAACACTTAATTTAGATTTTATTTTTATTTCATTTATCTCGAGATGTTTTAAGTTTAAATAGTGTTCCTGTGGCTCAGTGGTAGAGCATTGTGTTAGCAGCGCAAGGGTTGTGGGTTCAATACCCAGGGAACACACATACTGACAAAACATGTATAGCCTGAATGCGCACTATAAGTCGCTTTGGATAAAAGCGTCTGCTAAATGCATAAATGTAAATGTAAATATCAGCTCAGTTAAGCACCAACACTTTTTCCGTAAGTTACGTTTCTTGTAGAATTGTGCTTCAAATAAAACGTTATGTTGACCAGATTGTTAGTTAATCGTTTACTAGTCAATATTGCCTATATGAACATTTGGGTGCACCTAACTTTTGTGCTGGTGCACCTAAGAAAAAAAGTTAAGTGCACCAGTGCAAAAAGTTAGTCTAGAGCCCTGCACATTAACATGTTCTTGATTTTCTGATGCTGGGTAATGCTAACATGACATGCAGGTAGTTCACAGCAAAACTTCTCACATTAAACACCTTTTATCTTTCTTAATCTACTCTAGCCAAAATGAATATGAATTTTGTTTAAACCAAGGCTGCTGCCTTGAATCGAGTCAGATATATTGAGGCAGACAGGTTTGTGGGCAGTTGTCATCTTCTCAATTTGTCCTATGTCTTTGACGGAGGACTGAATCTCCTGTTGAGTTGCCGTACGCCTCTTTTGTGACCTCTCTTACTGCTACGCCCAGTTTTAAGGGCTGGGTGATTTTGGGAAGGTGCACCACTCACATTTGTCATAGCCTCAGAGAGCTTTAAAGTATTGCTTTGAAACGTTCTCAACGTTCCTTCGTTTTGTGGCATGTTCCTGGGTCATTCAAATTCAAATTTTGAATTATTATTCCAGTTTTTCATTTAGTTTTATTTTTTAAGCAATGTGTGCAATTGGAAAGGATTCACACTGGATTCTTTTTTTTTTACTACTGACTGCAGGTGTCTCAAGATTAAACTTGTAAATATGAGCAACTTTAATCCACAGGTTATACCATGTGACTAGTTTGTGCAGCCTGTCTAAATGTTATATATTGACATATAATATTTACATGTTTTTTCGCCCTGCAGCTCAAGTTACTCAACCGCAGCCCTTGAGTTTGAGAAGGAGCATCAAATCCATCCCGTGTACGACTCTCCCAGAATGTCTCGGCGTAGTTTGAGACTACAGACCAGCAGTGGTTTTTATGAGGACAACAGCCTCACTGAGCACACAGGCATTCACAAAGTCGGCTCCTACAAGCAGGCCAGCAGCAGCAGCAGCGTCAGCAGGTCAGGTCCTCATCTCTCTGTCAGTGTAAGATAACAAACCAAGTGTGCAGCATTACTTCTCATCGAGAAACACGCACAGCCACATGCCAGCACTTCTACGTGAGATGAGCGGCATGTTTTTGTCTACAGGACAAAAACTGTAGTGTTTTTGTCTACACTACATGTCCACACATGTAGTGGAATGACAATAAAGCTCAACTTGACTTGACTTGACTTGTAAATTAAATAATTTTATAGATACTGATTTAATCATTAATGTGTAATATGTTTTCTTTTTTTTTTACAAATCATAAGCTCTAAAAGATTTTCAGAATTTGTACAACTCTTTAGCTTTAGACCATCTACAAATGTTACATCTTATAAATCAGATAAAGCGTTAGGGTTAACTGCATCTTTCTGGGGTCAAAAATGCAGCGATTGATATATAGTTATTTTCAAAGCTTCAATGTGCTGTCAAAAAAACATGGTTTATTTAATTATAACAAATAAGTTCTTGTTAAAAACTAACCAAAATTAAGATTATTTTGCTTATAATTTCTGCACAGGAGAGACTTGTTGTTCTTTCCAAACAAAAAGGAAATTTATCGGTATTGGCCAAAATGATTTGGAAAATATCGGCATATCGGATATCAGCAAAAATCCAATATCGTGCGCATCTAATTAAAATGAATTCTGATGGATCATGTGACTGAAGACTGGAGTAATGATGCTAAAAATTCAGCTCTGCATCACAGGAATAAATTAAGTTTTTAGATCCTAATAGATAAAAAAAAATAGAAAACAGATATTATAAATTGTGTTTAAATTTTTACTGTATTTTTGATCAAATAAATGCAGCCTTGGTGAACACGAGGCCTCTGTCAAAAACATTTTTAAAAATCTTACCGATCTCAAACTTTTCGAAAGTACTGTGTATATATAAATGAACTGAATTCTTTCTATTAGCAAAAATTCAATCTGTGATCATGTGATCTTAAATGGCACATCCTCACAACTATATGACTATAAAGGGTGTACTAGAAGTGCATACTCACTTTCAATCGTAATTGACTTGCTGTATTTTCCCCACAGGTCTGTGCGGAGCAGGAAGCAGCAGCAGGGCTCATCGGTGAACGAGTCTGAGAGCGTGTCTCAGAGCATGACTCGGACTCCTCAGACAGACCAGACTCTGTCAGACCTGAGTTTCACCAGTACAGCCAGTGATGCATCTCTGATCTCCAGCCTGCTGGATCAGTCCACACTGAGACCGAGCTCCAGGACACACACATACTCTGGTCAGTAGCCTTCACGAGTGTGCAAAAAGTCAAAACTAACCCTGTTTAATTTTCTTAAAGGGACCATTCACCCCAAAGTGAAAATTAGCTGAAAATGTGCTCGCCCTCTGGCCAGCCAGGGTGTAGATGAGTTTGTTTCTTTGTCGGGAGATATTTGGATAAATTTAGCATTGCATCATCATTGCTCATCAATGGATCATTTGCAGTGAATGGGTGCCGTCAAACAGCTCATAAAAGATTTCTCTAAATCTGTTCTGATGAACAAACAAACTCGTCTACATCTTGAACATCCTGAAGTTGAGTGCATTTATGGGTGAAGAAGTGCCTTAATCAGTGTTTTGTTGTTGTTTTTTACAGTTTGTCTTTGCAATCTTTCATGAAAACTTGAAAATAGTCAAATGTAATTGGTGTCATTTCAGGCAAATGTCTCACTGTAGCTATTGTTTATTTAATCCTGACTGTTTAAACTATGCATAAACGACTGTTATTGTCAGAAACAGAGTTAACAGAGTAAACCACTCTCATTCTTGCTCAGAACTGTAGATCAGGTCATGTTATCATCAGTCCTTTGATGTTGAACCGTGAACAGTGAACTTAGACTCTTTTTATTGATCTATTTGGTATTTTTCTCTTAATGTTGTGTTCAGCACAGAGAAGAAGAACTGGTCACAGCTCTCTGTTGGAGAACGGAGACCTCAGTAAAACAGAGGCGCACACTCATCTGGCCAACGGCTATATTTGTAAGGACTGCTCATTCCACGCAGACGGGAAGGAGGACGAAACGGCATATTCCTTACCATACTCGACGTCTGTGTCTTCAGCGTATCGGACAGCTGCAGACGCCACTATGACCACTTCTCTGAACAGTGTTGACAAGACAGGTGAGGACATGATCATGTCAAGTCGTGAACATCGCCTTCACATTTCAAAACACTCAATTGAAGGAATAGTTTACCCAAAAAATTTAATTTTGAAGAAAATTAGCTTTTTCATCATAACAGATTTGGAGAAATGTAGTATCACATCTCTTGCTCATCAATGGATCCTCTGCAGTGAATGGGTGCCGTCAGAATGAGTCCAAACAGCTGATAAATACATCACAATAATCCACAACTGTCCAGTCGTCAGATACTGTCTTGTGAAATGAAAAGCAGCAGTTTGTAAGGAACCAATCCATCATTAAGACATTTTTTCTTAAAACCCTTGCTTCTTGCTTAAATACGATTCCTCGATCCATGATATTGCTTTCTCTAGTGAAGAAGTTATCTTTCTGAATCGGAAGATAAATATGCACATATCAAGCACTGTTTACAAGCCAAAACAGCTCTAAGCAAAATATGTGGGTGAATTTTGATGTGAGAGGACAGCAGAAGATGAAATTTTCACTGGAGGAAGTGTTATTATGGACTATGATATTTTCACCAGAATCAACAGTTTAACGTTAAAACACCTTAATGATGGATTTGTTTCTTACAAACATGCACATGTTCTCTTGTTAACCGATGGACTGGAGTTGTGTGGATTATTGTGATTGTTTTTAACAGCTGTTTGGACTCTCATTCTGATGGCACCCACTCACTATTTCTTTAACCCTTATATTGTTGAGTTTTTGTTTCAATAATTTGTTTAACATCTTTATTTTTGATTCAACATGAATATTTGAAGTAGAGAAAGGCATCTTAAATGTAGAAAGAAATAATCTCCCATTTTCAATCTGGAAATATTTCCAGTTGCAATGTGTAATTTATTTTTTATATGTATATGCAAATTCATGTCCACTCGCTTTTTGTGAAATAAAGTGAAAAGCATTCTCAAATTTTAGATGAGCAAGTGTTTATTTGCTCTGTGTGTGTTTCAGCTCATGACAGCTACTGTGGCAGTGTGAATGTGCGAGATCTGGTGACCACAGACAGCCATCTCAATCTCAACGGCTCACTCTGTAAGTACACACTGGAGACATAAACAATCCTTCAGTGCAATAGAAAGCTCTACAGCTAATGAACTATTGTAACTTATGACATTGACGTTTGTGCGGCTAATCATTTTAGTAGTGAAACGGCATGAACAGAACTCTAGATTTGTATTTTGGTCTTAGCTGTTCTACAAGTCTGGCAGGTGACGCAACCAGTATTTGGTCTCATTAGGTTATAGTCCATCATTATCAGAGGTTGAGAGAGTTAAGTGAACCACATGCAGATTAGAGTGGATTTCCATGTAGATGAGCTCTGAGCTCCAGATTATGTGTTTATGGCTAGTTTAAGCGAAGAACCTAAGCCTGATGGTCAACAGAGCTTGTGATTGACCCATTCTGAATGGCAACCGAGTTTAAGGATAACAAATTATGTTGTTAAACAGAACAACACATGGGAATTCAAGAGTCTGGGACATTGCATGTATCTACAGTCTAAAGTTGCCAGCAGCCATATCACCTGCAGCCCAAGACTGGTTGCTCACTGAAGCTAAGCAGGGCTGAGCTGGTCAGTACCTGGATTGGAGACCTTCTGGGAAAACTAGGTTGCTGCTGGAAGAGGTGTTAGTGAGGCCAGCAGGGGTCTGTGTGGGTCCTCCTAACGCCCCAGTATAGTGACGGGACACTATACTGTAAAAAGCACCGTCCTTCGGATGAGACGTTAAACCGAGGTCCTGACTCTCTGTGGTCATTATAAATCCCAGGATGTCTTTCGAAAAGAGTAACGTTAGAGGTGTGACCTCGGCATCCTGGCCAAATTTCCCCTCTGGCTTTTGACCATCATGGCCTCTGACCATCCCTATACACTGACTGGCTTCATCACTCTGTCTCCTCTCCACCATAAGCTGGTGTGTGGTGGGCGTTTTGGTGCAATATGGCTGCCATCACATCATCCAGATGGATGCTACACACTGATGGTGTTTGAGGAGATTCCCTTCTCAATGTAAAGCGCTTTGAGTGTCTAGAAAAGTGTTATTTAAATGTAACATTATTATTATTACTTGAGCTATTTGTGATGTTTGTTGCCTTCCTGTCCATATCTCAGTCTTTTTTTATTTACATGTACATTTATATTTTCAGTAGTTTTCAGTCATTTTGAATGTATTTAATAGATTGAGATTTTAATTTACTGTACTTTTCAAAAGTTTGGGATTGGTAAGATGTTTTGAAAGAGGTCTCATCAAGGCTGCATTTGTTTGGTCAAAAATACACAAACTGTAAATTATCATTAGAGTTTAAAATAACTTCTTATTCAAAATATTACAGTAAAAGTAGCTGCTTAATATTTTGTGGAAACTGTAAAGCATATTTTTTCAAGATTCTTTGCATAGAACTTCAAAAGAACAGCATTTATTTGAAATTCAAATCTTTTGTTCGATTCTAAATGTCTTTACTGTCACTTTAAATCAATTTAATGCATCCTTGCTGAATAAAAGTATTAATGTATTTGTAAAATATATTTTACTGAACCCAAACTTTTGAACAGCAGTGTATTATTTAGACTGTATTATTTTATAAATGTGTGTTCTAGACTTCTATTATCTCCTTGAATGTACTGTGGTAAAACTGTGAACACACACACATCTTTGTTGATGTTGTCGTCCCTGCTGATTTTCAGGTGATGACTGTAAAGGAAAACAGCACATGGAAATGCGCACGGAGCACAAACGCTATTCCTACACCCACCATGTATTCGCAGCCTTGTGGGCCCTTGTTTCTTACACAGGTTATACACCTTCAGATCTTTACACTCCTTCCCAGTAGACGTCGACTTCAGTGTCTCATTCCAGTAGAGATACCTTTGTGTGTCTTTCATATGTTTTCCATCCATTTGTTAGCTGAAAGAGTATTATGTAAGACACTGAAATGAAAGAGATTTGGGGGTGGGAGATGGATTGGATCGCAGGATGTTGTCTGATTGTGTTCTGTTTTGGCTGTTTTGATGGTACACACCCAGGTTACGGGCTTCTGCGGGTTTGCCGAGGTTTCGGCTCGACCGGTGCGTTTGTGACCCGGAAGCTGAAGTCCGTTCTGTGGTTGGCAGTGTGTTCTCCAGGTCGATATAAATTCAGACTCCAGCATGCTTGTCTTTTGTCTCTTGCTCTCTCCTTTCCCTCATATCAGTGTGGTTTATTAGACTTTCGCATATATTGATAGCTTTTCTAGCAAAATCAATGTGGACCAGCAACTGTTTGGTTTCCCAGATTCACCAAAATATCTTATTTTGTGTTCAGCACAAGAAAGAAATTAATACAGGGTTGGGACAACATATGAGTGAGTAAAAAATGACAGAAATTAAATTGTAGGGTGAACTATCCCTTTAATAACAGTCGGCTGCATGTTTAATACTGTCCCTTTAAGACCTGCGCGTATCTAATATATAGCGCAAGCATCCGTTTGTCTCAGCTGTTGTGTTTACTTTCATTTTAGACATAACCAACTGAGTCTATACATAAACCTTGTGTTTTTGACCGTATTAGCTTAAATGATAATTTAGTTCAGTAATCAGGCGCTGTTTGACAGAGTTTTAGTGCGCGTGCTTCTGGTGTATGCGCTCAGAAAAAGCGGACGTCAGACCAGCGTGCGAATGAAACGTTTAACCGGCAAGGCTTGTATGCAAATAATGTACTTTTGCGATCGCGAATAAGTGCAGTATCCTGTCAGAGTAACTCTACCGCTGTATGTCGTGTTGTACACTATATAGAGACGGCGGCGCCAGAACTGTAACTTATAGAATGTGCGCTGTAGCACGATACTACGATATTTCCTCAAAAGCAGATCGTGGAGACATTTTTATCGTCCACGATTCAAAAATCATCATATCGCACACCCCTACGTCACATCATCCGGGTGGATGCTACACACTGATGGTGTTTGAGGAGATTCCTCTCTCAATGTAAAGCGCTTTGAGTGTCTAGAAAAGTGTAATTTAAATGTAACATTATTATTATTATTATTATTACTTGAGCTATTTGTGATGTTTGTTGCCTTCCTGTCCATATATCTCAGTCTTTTTTTATTTACATGTACATTTATGTTTTCAGTCATTTTGAATGTATTTAATAGATTGAGATTTTAATTTACTGTACTTTTCAAAAGTTTGGGATTGGTAAGATGTTTTGAAAGAGGTCTCATCAAGGCTGCATTTGTTTGGTCAAAAATACACACAAACTGTAAAATTGTGAAATATCATTAGTTTAAAATAACGTATTATTACCAATATTAAACAGTAGCTGCTTAATATTTTGTGGAAACTGTAAAGCATATTTTTTAAGATTCTTTGCATAGAACTTCAAAAGAACAGCATTTATTTGAAATTCAAATCTTTTGTTCGATTCTAAATGTCTTTACTGTCACTTTAAAACAATTTAATACATCCTTGCTGAATAAAAGTATTAATGTATTTTTACAAATATATTTTACCGACCCCAAACTTTTGAACAGCAGTGTATTATTTAGACTGTATTATTTTATAAATGTGTGTTCTAGACTTCTATTATCTCCTTGAATGTACTGTGGTAAGACTGTGAACACACACATCTTTGTTGATGTTGTCGTCCCTGCTGATTTTCAGGTGATGACTGTAAAGGAAAACAGCACATGGAAATGCGCACGGAGCACAAACGCTATTCCTACACCCACCATGTATTCGCAGCCTTGTGGGCCCTTGTTTCTTACACAGGTTATACACCTTCAGATCTTTACACTCCTTCCCAGTAGACGTCGACTTCAGTGTCTCATTCCAGTAGAGATACCTTTGTGTGTCTTTCATATGTTTTCCATCCATTTGTTAGCTGAAAGAGTATTATGTAAGACACTGAAATGAAAGAGATTTGGGGGGGTGGGAGATGGATTGGATCGCAGGATGTTGTCTGATTGTGTTCTGTTTTGATGGTACACACCCAGGTTACGGGCTTCTGCGGGTTTGCCGAGGTTTCGGCTCGACCGGTGCGTTTGTGACCCGGAAGCTGAAGTCCGTTCTGTGGTTGGCAGTGTGTTCTCCAGGTCGATATAAATTCAGACTCCAGCATGCTTGTCTTATGTCTCTTGCTCTCTCCTTTCCCTAATATCAGTGTGGTTTATTAGACTTTCGCATATATTGATCGTTTTTCTAGCACCGTGAACCCACATCACTTCTGTCTGAACACTCAAATCATTTTAACCAGCACTTCCTTTCTTAGCTTCTCAGCTATGGTGGTGGAGTCCATCTGTCTCTGTTTCTGAATCTTTGACTAATAATTCTCTTCCTCAAATCGTTTAACCCTGTCAGTGTGTCACTTGGAGCATTCTTCACGTCATATAATTTGCTCTTCTGCTCTTACACATGTTCTGTGAACAGGGAAAGCAGCGACTGGCGCCTTCTGGTGGCTGGGAACAGGATGGTATCAGCTGGTCGCGCTCATGTCTCTGATCAATGTCTTTCTTCTCACCAGGTACAAATGTGAAGTATTTGATCCTTAATATAAATATTGTCTTTCTGTTTTGTGTTTTTTTGTAATGCACTATAATCATGTGATCTGTTTAGTTTTTTCAGAATGCTAATATTATAACTTGTGTGCATTTGATAAATGTAGTGTTTGACAGTGTTTTCTCTGTCTGTCAGGTGTCTGCCCAAACTACTGAAGCTTCTTCTGTTTCTGCTACCCTTACTGCTGCTGTTCGGTGAGATTTCAATTGGCCTGATTTGTAACACTGCCATTGAAGGAATATTAGTGTGTAGTGTTAAAGGAACTGTTCTTATGGAGGTGGAGGATACTTTCTAAATGGAAGACTTTTTGCTTAAGCATTACTTGTATACATGTAGATAGATTTTCTGCATTAAAACGGTCCTTCACAGATAGATACACCCAGTCAGTTCCTGGTATTCTTGCCTGACACCAAGAAAAATTAACAGGATTTGCTTGTTTAGCTGATGATGCATGAGTTGAAAGATTAGATATACACTACCAGATATACACCATCAAAATATTTTTTATTTCAATTAATAATTTTATTTAGCAAACAAGCATTCAGTTTATTTAAAAGGGGGAAAAAAGCAAATCCGCTTATTAGAATGAATTCTAAAGGATCACGTGACACTGAAGACTGGGTTAATGCAGGCCCGGTTCTACGGGGTGCAAACGAAATCAATAGCACCCTCAGTTATTCCATAATATTTCATAATAAATACGGTGGGAAACTAGAAGCGAGGGTTTACAGATATCAATGCAAGCGGGAGAAGTGTCATATTACGGTTGGTCATCACGAGCCGTGGGTTGAGGTTTTTTGGGCTTCTTTTAATAATGTGTATTATACGTGGAATGTATACCTGGCAACTTAAGAACGGAGAAGCGGTTGTAACACAAACAGCGTGAGTTTCAGCCAGAGCATACATGTTAAGGCTTTTACACAGCGGAAATAAACATGACAACAAGCCACAGATTATATAAGATAATAAACACACTATGATGATAGGATATGATTTGTATGTGATTTTCTTGAATGTGTAGCCTACATCTGAAATGCTTATTTGTGCGGCGATATAAAAGGCTTTGAATAGCGTATTTTAGCAACAGTAAATTACTCATGTGATTGCAAAGTTATTGCTAAAGATTGGAAGTTCATTACAAACACTCGATGGTGGTTTAAAGTGAGTTCTGAATAATGTGTACTATTAATTTCATAAATTGTCTTATGAAGCATGATGCTAATGTTAGCTCTAATGCAGCTGCAGAACAGGTCCAATTCTTCTTCATAATGCATTTTGTCATAATACTTCACGTATAAGGTCACGTATTTATTTAGTAGTCTGAAGTAGTTCCAAACCGGTATGAATTTCTTTGTTCTGCCGAACACAAATTAAGATATTTTGAAGAAAGTTTGTAACCAGGCTGTTTTGGGGCACCATTGACTTACATAGTTGGAAAAAAAAATACAATGGAAGTCAATGGTGCCCCAGAACTGCTCTGTTTCCCACATTCTTCAGAATATCTTCCTTTGTGTTCAGTAGAACAAAGACATGTATACAGGTTTGGAACTACTTGAGGGTGAGTAAATGAAGACAAAATTTTCATTTTTGAGTGGACTATTCCTTTAAAAACAGGCATTGTTGTTGCAATTCATTTTAGTGACACTAGTGGCACAGAAACCGTTGTTACAATCCAAACATTCCTTCACGAAACCGCTGGCACTGATTTACAGCCACAATTGTATAATCACCCGTAGTTATTATACCCAGGTGGTTTTGCTTATTCTCTTGGTTTACTTTCACACTTATTCAGGATTGCACAAAAACACACATATTCTCTTATTCTTTCTCCCTCTTCAACTCCATAACTTCTGAAATGTCTTAGTTTTTTTATACCAGAAAGTCCATTAACTCCTTATAGCAGTTTCTTACACTGTGATTTTTAGAGATCCTGTCTTTTTTAAAGTTTCCCTTTCTCTCGATTTATAGGATTATGGTACCTCGGTCCGCCCATCGCTCTGTCCTTCCTTCCAGCTATAAACCTCACAGAGTGGAAAACAGCAGTCACTTATTTCACATCACTTCCTTCACTCCCATCTCTTCCCTCTTTACCCGCATTACCTTCTTTCACAAAAGAACCACTTGCTGAAGAACAGCACATCTCTCCCCCGGCGTTCTCACAGGTAACAAACCAAGACCAGTCTTGTGTGAAATCTGATATTTAATCATTCAGCAAAAAAAAAAAAACATGCATTTTAATCAAATTCTGATCTGAATTCTTTCAGGCTGCGTCCGAGTCCATTAGCAGCGAGCGTTTGGCTCTGCTGGAGCAGCGTGTGGCGGCGCTGTGGGACAGTCTCCAGCAGGGGGAGCTGAAGGCTAAACAGCAGCATGAGGAGGCCGTGGGTTTGGTTCAGACCCTTCAGGATCAGATAAACACACAGACAGACAGAGAGAGTCTCAGCCTGTGGGTCTCTCAGCTCCTGGAGCCCAAGTTCACCGCGCTCAAGGGAGAGATGGAGAGAGTAGCGGTCAGCAGGGCAGAGGTCAGAATGAGTGCTCGTCTTATGCTTTACTCATTAGGTTTTGTATTCTCTTTAAGTTTCCTTGATCCTTAGTTATTTTCACTTCCAAAGTGATCACCAAAACGTCATTTTTTTATGGGACAGTCCTGCTTTTAATGATCTTATTCAACGGTTTCTTCTAAAATGTCTTTATTAAATGTTTTTTCATTTAGAATACAAACATTAAACTGAAATATGATATATAGTAAATGGGAAATTCTGTCTTTTTTTATTATAATATATATTTTATATATATATTTTGCCATGACTGTTGCCTTTGAAGCTGATATTAAAATAAATACTAAGTGAATAAAAATAAATGTGGAAGCATATTTTATAGGATATTTAATCTTTAATGTTATTATTCAGAAATTTTATTAAGATCTTTTTTAATCCTGGGAAATGTGTCAGTTTCTGTCACAAGATTTTATGTATTTATTATAATGCTGTTGTTTAAGAAGTTTAATTGTATTTTTTGCCGTGAATATATGAGTATAAAGTAAACCAACAAATTATAAATACAAAATAAAATGAAAGCATATTTTAAAGTCCTGCTTTTAATGTTACTAGGCAATCATTTTAAACAGAAATTTCATTAATGTTGTTAAAAGATTAAGAAAATTAAAAAAGAGTAAATGTCTTCTATATCAAATGTTAAACTACAGTGTTTTATCTAGTTGTTATCATAGTGTTTTAATCTCACGATGTCTTCCAGACTGAGGACCAGCGTGTGCAGCATCAGACGAGTCTTGAAGCTCGACTCGCCGAGCTGGAGCTGCTGCTGAAGAACCTGAACTCTAGAACGGAGGTATAAACACTCGGAGACGTTCAGGTCTCGTTGAAAGGACTGAAACGACTGTTTAGAGATTGTTCTCCCACGTCTTCAGACTCAGAAAGGATTTGTTGCTATGCCAATGTTTATCACTACAGATGGTTTAACTTTAAATTCTCTTACGGAATACTATGAAGTTGCAACAGATAATAGAACGTATTTAAAATGCCACACACTACTGTTCAAAAGTTTGGTGTCAGTAAGATGTTTGTGTTTCTTTGATAAGTAAAGAAACAGTAAAAGCAGTAATATTGTGAAATATTATTACAAATTAAAATAACGGTTGAATATATTTTCAAATGCAATTTAATTCTGTGATTCAAATCTGAATTTTCATCATCATTACTCCAGTCTTCAGTGTCACATGATCCTTCAGAAATCATAATAATATGATAATTTGCTGCTCAATAAACATTTTTATTATGGTTTATACTGTCACTTTTGATCAACATGATGCATTCTTGTCTGATTATAAGTACTATTTTTCTTTTTTTAATCTTACTATTTCTAAACATTTCAATTGCACAAAATATTTTCATTCTAGCACCTGTAACAAAAACTACTTTTTATTAATTGTTTTGATTCTACTCATTGAATCTAATTCTGTCTCAATGTTCTTCTCAATCAAAGGAAATGCATCTAACACCGCAGGCTCCAGGACAGACTCCTGTCAGGTAGACCTGCTAACCAATCACCAGCTGAAGTACTTGTGTTGAGCTCCTCCTGTCTCAGTGTTAATGTTTGCTCTTGTGCTTCCCGCTGCAGTGTTGCAGTCTCTCAGGAGAAGCATGATGCTTTGCTCTCTGAGGTTCAGAGGCTGGAAGCAGAGCTGGGCCGCATCAGAGGAGACCTGCAAGGAGTGATGGGATGTAGAGGCAAATGTGACCGACTCGACACCATACATGAAACCGTATGTAATGTTATATACAGCACATAATACATTTATCATTTATCAGCTTTTTTCATATATATATCTTAAATATCTTCTCCAGGTGTCCGCGCAGGTGAAGGAGCAGTTGTACGCTCTGTTGTACGGTCGTGATGGAGGTGAAGCAGAGATTCCCGAGCCGCTGCTACCCTGGCTGGCATCTCAGTACACACGCTCCTCTGACATCACCACAACCCTCATGACCCTGGAGCGCAGCATTCTGGGAAATCTGTCCCTGCAGCTGCAGGAGAGCAAACAGCAGCAGTTCTCAGCTGAAACGGTTACTCAGACCGTCGCCCACACCGCCGGGGCTGCTGGGATGTCAGAGGAGGTACTACAATTTCTGTTTGTACACTAGTGTTTGGGGTCAGCAAGTTTTTTTTTTTTACAAATTAATACTTTTATTCAGCAAGGATACATTAAATTGATCAAAAGTGATAATTAAGTCATTTATGATCTTATAAAAGATGAACTTTATATTCATTAAAGACAGTAACAATATCAAAGACAACAATATAAATCTATCACCGTCTCCCAAAAATATTAAGCACCAAAACTTTTTTACCTTGATAATTATAATAAATTATAATCTGGAGCAGCAAATCACCATATTAGTATGATTTCTGAAGGCTCATGTGACACTGAAAACTGGAGTAATGATGCTGAAAATTCATTCATATATTATCTTAATATATTTTAAAATGCAAAATAGATATTTTTATAATTGTAATATTTCACAATATCTACAGTCTCTCTGTATTTTCAATCAAATAAATGCTGCCTTTGTGAACAAAGACATCTTTAAAAAACTTACAGACCCCAAACTTAAAAGGGTGTATGTCTTGCTCTTTTAAAATGGACTCGCTAATATCACATCTTTACATATGTCAAGTTCATTACACATCAAATGACAAGCAGTTTGTCTGTTAGAATAATAATGACATGATCTCATGCAACGGAGTAAGTTCTGTGAACAGTCGAATTAAAATGCATTTAATGGACTGTATTTGAGGATTTATTTCTCTCTTTAACACACCGATGTCATTTAAATCTCTCTTCTAATAACGTCCGTGTTTCCCTTCAATTTGTCAGCAAGTCCAGCTGATCGTCCAGCGTGCACTGAAGCTGTACTCAGAGGATCGCACCGGACAGGTGGACTACGCTCTGGAGTCTGGAGGTAAGCGCGGCTACAAAACACAACCCGTATGAACATCACAAACCCTTTAAAGAGGTTTTACATGAGACGTGTGTGTGTGCAGGTGGCAGTATCCTCAGCACACGCTGTTCTGAGACGTACGAGACTAAAACAGCACTAATGAGTCTGTTTGGAGTCCCTCTGTGGTACTTCTCACAGTCGCCTCGGGTCGTCATCCAGGTAAAACCTTGAAGTACACACTAGCTGTGTAAATGCAGCTTTTATTTAGCTCAAACCATAGATAGAGGTGGATAGAGTCTTGATATTGAACGCATGTACATGATTTTCAACAACCAAATTTGTTTTTGTCCTAACATGTAAGACACACCAGATGTATGATGTGAATTTCTGTCTGCCTTGCAGCCGGACATGTACCCAGGAAACTGCTGGGCGTTTAAAGGCTCCCAAGGTTATCTGGTGATCAGGCTCTCTTTAAGCATGATCCCTACCTCCTTCTGCCTGGAGCATATTCCCAAAAACCTCTCTCCTTCTGGAAACATCAGCAGCGCACCACGCCGATTCTCTGTCCATGTAAGAATTCACACTTGTGTCTGATTTATGAGTGTACGTATATTTATGGCTAGTTAAGGTAAGTGGTGGTGTATAGTCCCAGGCTGTGCATCATGTAAGTCTTGCTGTCTGTATCCACAGGGATTGGATGATGAATATCAGGAGGAGGGGAAACTGCTGGGTGACTACACCTATCAGGAAGATGGAGAATCTCTCCAGATCTTCCCAGTTATGGTAAAATATGAACATACAGAATATGCGAAATGAGTAGAATTACAGAAAACGGTCATTTAAAATAGTTTACTGTGTAACATGGGTTCCAGGATTCAAAGTCTGATGAATAAGAAATACTATATATTGCTATTTTACAGTAGAATGTATTTCTCATAGTTAAAAAAACTATAATAATACTACAGATGATTCAAACGTTATTTTTAAAGGAATTTAATTCTATTTTCTCCATGTGATCATTTAAACAGTAAACCTCTGTTGTGCAGCACTTTGTTTGCCAAATAATGAAATGAATTATTAATTTTGTTTGTTTTAAAAGATTGATTAAATTGTTTAAATATTATGCATTTATTTTATCACTGTTGTTTTTGATAATACATTTGCATTAACTCATAAAACTGAAAACAAATTACAGGGCACAATTATTGTTAATTTTAGTAGATGATACAATTGTTAAATCCTTATTGGTTAGTAATATTTAATTAAACGAATAAAATAGAATCTAGAAAAAAATATAACTACATTTTGGAAGAAATAGGCAGCAACAGAAGAAAAATAGTTCAATATGCAAAGTGCCTTTTTATTTTGGGCCAAATTTAGCAATTTCAGAGAACGCTATCCCAGCATGCATTGCAGAAAGCTAGTAATAAAATCAAGTGTTATTAGCTTAGCAAGATGCTGCTGTCAAACTATGTTCTTGGAATAAATGTTGAATTGAGTCTTCCGTGCTCTTTATGTTCCACGTCAGTCATTTAATTTAGTTTTAGTTTATATGCTGCGTACTATCTTTTGGAATAGAGCTACAATGAAGTCCTGACCACGTTTCACTTTGCTTCTCTTCCCAGGAGGAGAACGACAAGGCCTTTCAGATCATTGAGATGCGAGTGCTGTCGAACTGGGGTCATCCTGAATACACCTGCCTGTATCGCTTCAGAGTTCACGGCAAACCTCACACTCCGTAATCAGGCCCGCTGTACACTACTATATAACCCTTTATGTACATACAGGAGATGCACGGACGAAACCGGGCTTGCTAGACACATTTTCAAGACTTTAATATGAATGATGGCCGACACAGAGCTACAAGGAGCACAGCGGGAAAGAGCAATGCGTTTAAGCTAAGCATTCCCTCTCATTTCCTTCCCAAGTCCCTGTTCTTGCACTGATTCATGCCCTTGCAGCCGGGCCCCGTGTAGAGGAATCTGTGCCTTCAGACAGATCACGCTTCTCTCATTCGGTGTACATTGTATTTTTCCTTTATTTTCTGAATGTACAGAGAGGGAAGTTCAGGAAGCTGGACTTGAGCCTCGTCCACCGGTCACTGGCGCTTTGACGTGGCCGTCTGCTATCAGAGGGAGTATTTGGATGTTTGTAAAACCTGTACAACCACTAAACCAGTTCATCTCACGAAGCCTGATGAGAATATGTCTGGGTCATGTTTTACCCCAAATCATTTACCAAATTAATCCTACTTTAGGGCTACAAAGGTTTGTTTTTATTTTTTTTTGCATGGTGGCATTATTTTCAAGAATAAGCATTTTTACTCAAAAAACAAGTCTTCTTAAGATGAGCTTTCTCATTGCTGTAATTAAAAACAAAAGTATTTAAACCTTTACTTTTTGACATTATGACTGCATTTGTTCTACTTCTTTTTAACTTGTACTCATTTGAATGTTTTTATTGTAACACATTTAAAAAAATATTATATTACAGAAATGTTGAAGTATTATTGAGAGTGTGAGTACTTTTATATTTTTAAATATATATACATGGGTGTTATTTATATATATTTTTAGGGTGAAATATGACCCAGGCAAGTTTTCACCCAACAGGCACTTCATCTCATGCTTTTTTTAAGGGGATATATATATATATATTTACATTTAAGAAATACACTCATAACAGCCATACATTGCAGGAGACACTGGTTTGACCTCAGATGGTTTCTCCAGAGAAAGGAGTGGATGTTAGTATGTGGACATTTGAGTAAAACTGGACATAAAACACTTGTTTCTCTCGTCAGTAGTCATATCACCGTCACGATTCGCTGCAGGAATGTAACTTATTGTAATTAGACCTTTTTATTGGACTTGTATCAGTGTTTATTTTACATAAAGAGGTGCACCCTGTCATCATCTTTTTCCTTTGATTGTGTTTTTAATCGTTTTAGTTCAAGTAGACTATGCACTGCTATGTCTTTATAAAGGAAATGTAAGTTGCACAAGTCCTGTGATTCGTTGGATATGTTTGAAAAGTCAAGGGTTCGTTTATTGAACTGCGTCGTCAACGCTGTGTTGACCCAAAAGAGTCGTTTGTAAAATACTATTGATTTGTTCATGACTATTTATTTTATGGAAATTTAGCTAAGAGATAGGACTTTGTGCAGTGTTTTTGTAAAATGCTTTTCAGTGCATATTGGTCGGTTTATATTTAGTTCTGTTTGTTTTTGTTGCTGTTATGAAATGGCTACAGTACTATGAAATGTACCAGTAAAGAATTTTAATTTTGATGGTTTTTGTATTTTATTTAATTTTATGGATGGTTTAAAAGTTGAGTGGTTAAAATAAGTTCACCTAAAAAAATTATATTTTTTATATTTTTAAATACCCTTATTAAGTCTGGAAAAACATGCGGGTGAGTATGAATGATTCATTTTAACTTTTATATAAGCTCTTTTTACTGCAGTATCTGTATAGTTTCCTAGTGATATTGCAGTGTTGTAGTTGACATGTTTGAGTGTTAATCTTTCTTCCTAATTGCAGCAGTCTAACATGTAAGCAGCCAGTGATGGGCGTCATTTAGCTCCGCACCGTTTATATATTGCTCTTATAATTGCAGTCCAACATGTTCCTGCATCTCAGTTCTGTGGTTCCAAGAGAGGTTATAATAAATAAACTAAAACTACATATTGTATGCATTTGTAAAGCAATTTGGTTATGTAACAAAAAATGTTTGACATCTAATATCCTTAAAAATAATTGGGGGAACCACCAGAAGAAATACTTGTTATAAAATCTCTACGCTGGAGAAATGTACAATATTAAACAAATTAAGACATAGACTTAGTTTAAGTCTTTTGCTCACTTTAAAATTCTCTCAACAAATTAAAATACTTCATAAGACCAATAATAAAACATTTTAGTGAATTGTTGGCCTTTTCTGTATGTATGTACTCAATACTTGGTGGGGCTTGCTTTAAATCAATTCAGTTTGTGGCACTGCTGAGGTGGTATGGAAGCCCAGGTTTCTTTGACAGTGGCCTTCAGCTTATCTGCATTTTTTGGTCTCTTGTTTCTCATTTTCCTCTTGATAATATCCCATAGATTCTCTCTGGGGTTCAGGTCTGGTGAGTTTGCTGGCCAGTCAAGCACACCAACACCATGGTCATTTAACCAACTTTCTGTGCTTTTGGCAGTGTGGGCAGGTGCCAAATCCTGCTGGAAAATGAAATCAGCATCTTTAAAAAGTTGATCAGCAGAAGGAAGCATGAAGTGCTCCAAAATCTCTATTGGTAAACGGGTGCAGCAAGAGACAGGATAACAATTTGCATTTTAATGAGTCAAATAAGTATTTCACAAAACATGACTTAGTACTTGTTATTCTGTCTCTCACTGTTCAAATAAACCTACTATTAAAATTATAGACTGATGTTTTCTATGTCAGTGGGCAAACGTACAAAATCAGCAGGGGATCTAATCATATTGTCCCCATTATATGTGTATATATACATTCTATTTCTAAATCTAAATACTAGGTCTTTCTTTAGATGTGTCTATGTAACAGACAGTCGTGTTAGTAGTGTTTCTGATGAAACGCAGCAGTCATGTGACCAGCTCCTCGCTGGTTCTTCTCTCCGCCGCTGGAGTGCAGCACGATCACACCACAGTGTGTGTGGTTGCCCTATATGTGGCTTGTGACCTGAAATGTTCTCAAATTCACATTATTTATTGATATTTTATGCGAAGTTGCACATGAGACTGTGCTATAAGCGCCAAATACTTTCTCTCTCTTCTGGCCATGCACCGTTCATTCACGTGCTGAAGTGAACTTACGTTGCTTGTCGTCCAGATGCGTTTACTGGACTGTTATTGATTAGCAGGATGCCAATTATAGGTTTCAACCCCTCTAAAGTATTTATTTATTTATATTTGTTCAATGTGTTTGTTGTAAGTATTTGTTAAAAAGGTGACACTTTATTTTAAGCAATATACATTTAAGTACTGACTGAGTAATATTAATACATGAATATATATATGTTTAGGATTAGGGTCTGCCTTAGGGTTACTTGAATGAAATTATGCAAGCATGTGATTTATTGTTATTATAATAGTAAGTGTATGTAGCCTAACATCCCTACTGAAAAAAACAGTATAACCATCACAAAAAAAATATAATAGTTTCCACTAATCCTTTCAAACTATCGTGTGTGTGTTTGTGTGTGTGTGTGTGTGTGTGTGTGTGTGTGTGTGTGTGTGTGTGTGTGTGTGTGTGTGTGTTTGTTTGTTTGTTTGTTTTGGGACATATTCCATTAGGACTTATTGGTTTATTATTGGCACCCACAGGGTGCATTACAGTTTCCATTAACCTACTATTCCTATTATAACCAGTAAAACATTACAAATGTTCTAATGGTGTCTATTGTTTTTCATTAGCGATGTGTAGCGTTACCACACAATATGTATTATTTTTAAAATATAACATTTAAGCACTACCAAATAAACAACAAACAGAAACTAGTTCGCCTTAAGTTGTAACCGTAACAAAATGCCGCCTTCGCGCTGCTACAATGTATGTATTTTTCGATTATTTATATATATATATATATATATATCACAAGGTTTATTGAAGGTTTCCTGTCTTGCTTTGAACGTTATCTAGCCTATATATAATTTGTAAAATAACATAGCTCGTACCGCGAAATACCAATTTAAAGCGTCGCGAAAGACATCGACCCATTTCAAATTATATTACTTTAAAAATCCTTCAAATGAATACATTCCCTTTAAATTCAATAACTGTATTATTCAGACTCTTTGTGTGTATAGTAAAAGGCAGTGTCCGCGCTTCGCTGTTAAAGTCGTTGTTTACAGGCACACATTCACGAGCTCCGCTGCGGAGGCGCTTTACTCTTCTCTGTTCAAGCTGTTATGGGCGGTCTTACTCCGCGCCACGCAGTTTGTCAGTGGACAGCGGCACCAGTTGCGTTCCTCTCTCCGTGGGCAGAATGTCTCATGGAGGAGATTTGGATGCGTCTGTGAACATCCACAGGTAGTTACACAGTCTGCTTTGCTGGCTCCACTTTTGCATTTTTCTTGCAGGAGCATATAATCGATTCGGACTCGATTATTTTGGGTTTTGTCTATTATAACTAATGCACTGAGACGGATACTTGCATGCACATTTTTTGCAAAACACCGCGGACTGTGCAGTAACTCATAGGCTAACGATGCTTGTTTGTAAACCGTTGCATTAAGTAAAAAAAAAGACGCTTGGATTTTATTGCAAGTTTGGATGTGAAGCCGAAAGTGGAATACAATGGCAAGCGATCTGAAGCCTCGGTTATGTGTGATAAAGAAAGGAGAGAGCGGCTACGGGTTTCATCTGCACGGAGAGAAAGGGAAAACCGGACAGTACATACGGAAAGTGGAGCGCGCGTCCCCGGCGGAGGCGTCGGGGCTGCGCGCGGGTGACCGTTTGGTGGAGGTGAACGGCGAGAACGTGGAGAGAGAGACACACCATCAGGTACATCACACACCTGTGCTGATCTCACATACACCACCCTCACAAGAGCTCACCTTACACAGGCTGTGATGCACGTTTCTATTATAGTGCGATAAAGCATCTTTATTGTCACCAGTGGTTCCACAAAGAACCTTTACCATGGAACCTTTTAATTCCACGACAGGTCCTTTACAGTGGAAATAGGTTATTTGGATTGTTAAAATGTTCTTCACTAAAAACAAAAACAAAAATGCCGAAGAACAGCTGAAGAACCCAGGAGCTTTATATGTAGCGGTGCTATAGCCCCTCAGTAATGCCGAAGAACCTGGATTTGGTGCTATACAGCACGATAAGTGGTTCCCCTATGATTACGAGCCAAAGAACCAATTTTTAGTGCTATATGGCACCATTTATTAAGAGTGTAAAGATTTGTATTCAAATAAATGCTGTTCTTTGGACCTTTCTATTCATTACAGTGTCCAGGAAAATATATATCACGCTTTCCACAAAAATGTTAAGCAGCACAATTGTCTTCAGCATTGATGATAATAAGAAATGTTTCTTGATCAGTATATTATAATGTTTTCTGAAGGATCATGTGACTGAAGACTGGAGTAATGATGCTGAAAATACAGCTTTACAACACAACGTTTTGATCTAGCATATGTAATGCTTGAAATTAGTTTTGTTTAAAAATATAAATTGTGACTATGTATGAATATCAGTATAAAACTGAAATTCCATGCAAAGGTAAATACCGAAGGGTAAAGAAACCGCCTCAATAAAAACTCCCTCAGCAGTGTTTAAAAGCATCTCAGGATGTAACTTGTAAAGTTGTTTGATGAATGACAAGATTGAGCTTAGTTGGGATCTAGACACAGAAGCTCACATATAAGATTTTAATTTGTGTTACTTCATAATTTCAATGAGCTCTGTTATCCTAAAAGTATAAAACAGATATTTGTGTGCACATAGGCCCGTATAAACAGCAGAGGGTGTCTTTGAAACATCTGACATCTGGCTTTGGAAATAACTTTACATGGAAAACAAAAGAGCATTGCATAAGAACCCTATGGAACCCCTCTCTCACCACAGAATTCAATTTATAAATATGGTATTTGCAATATTTTATAATAAGACAAAAAGTCAGAATTGTGAGGTGTAAAGTCAGAATTTTGAATTTTCATGCATTTTCAAGTTTACATCTCGCATATCTGAATTTTTGCAGAATTCTAATTTTATATCTTGCATTTCAAACGTTTCTCCTTTTTACATCTCCATTCCTTTTCTTGTTTTAAACAGAAAAAAAAGATAATTGAGCCTTTGTATCTCGCATCTATTACTTTTTTGATGTATATCTTGAAATTTAGACAAACATAAACATAAAAATAGTCACAATTACCTTCCTTATTTCTTATTCCATAGCGGAAACAAGCTTCCACAGAAACGTGGTGAAACTCTGACTTCAGTGGAAAATATTCTTGTTGAACACAATGAAATTCCATGCATATCTTTAGTGTCACTAACACTAATAGTGTTGAAGCTGAGACAGCAGCTGGAGGCCTTAGGGCCAGATCTGGCTTTCTGCTCAGACGTACTGACATGATGCATATGTTGAAGTCATGTTAGTGTAGTGGAAAGCACTTCTCTTAGAGCTCATCCTATAGTCTGGCTTTCTCTTACGCTCAGGTGGTGCAGCGGATCAAAACCGTGGAACATGAGACCAGACTGCTGGTGGTTGACCGAGAGACTGACGAGTACTTTCGCAGCCTGCGTCTCACCTGCACGGAGGAAATGGCCATCCGGATGAGCCCTGCAGCCACGACCCCTTCACCTTCACCGTCCACCAGTAAACAGGGCAATGGCTCAGTGTCCAAACGACCGGAGATCTCCAAACCCATCAGGAAACCTCTGTCACGAGCTCCTAAAAAGGTATGGATCCATTCACTACCTGTCAACGCTATTAAAGGAAGGTTTTTTCTGTTGTATCTACAAGATGTAGGTAACTTTTTGTCTTGAGTAGAACAGTAAAGAAGTTTTTTTAGCTGAAGCAGGTGCTTGGTGATTAATAAAATGCAAGTCAGCATCTCTCTGTTTTGGGAATAAAAAAGCATATCAAGTAGCACAAAATTAATTCCCGTTGCTCCTGATTGTCTTATGAAGCAAAACAATCGGTCTGTGCAAGAAACTGAATATTACTACCTGTAATCCTGTACCTCAGGCAAACGGTCCAGATTGATGTCCGGTTCGTGAATGAATCGTTCTTTGTAGTGAACTGGATGAAGCAGTTCACCAAATCAGACAGAACCATCTGAAACAGTGTGCGGCTCGAGCAGCACAGATTACTGTTACTCAATCAAAACTCAGTTTCAGAGACCTGACAGTCTCTCTGACTCATAATGAGCCAAAATACCGCCGTATATGATCCCATAATGCTGGTCTTGCCAACTCATTCAGTGCTCTGGTTCTTCAGCAGTCACTGAACTGATGAGCCGCTGATATGCACATGTGTGAACCAAGAACTTATTTAATCAAGGGCCAAAACAAAAGTTTTTATGGTTTCTCATTGTTTATGTAAAAAGGTGAGTTGATTCCACTTTTCACATCCTTGTTGACAGCTTTAATAGTTGCGTATACATTGCATCATTGCGTGATTATGTAAATGAACTGTTAAGTCAGTTTTTTGTACCAGAAATAAATTGTCCAAAAGGCTCTAGATGCAGGTAATAATGTTGTAAATAATGTTCAATTTTCTTGCACAAACTAATCATTTCGCTTCATAAGGCCATGGGTATTAATTTGAAGTTCCTTGATATGTTTTTTTTTTTATTCTCAAAAAACGTGTAGCTGCTGACTTGCATTTTATGACTCACCATGGTGGCTTTAGATAAAAATCTTTAATGCTCTATTAAAGGAAAAAAGGCACCTACTTCTTGGATGGCCTGAGGGTGAGTGAATTAACAATACATGTTAGGGTCAACTATCCCTTTAAGAACTTCACTTTGGGGGATTCAAAATGGTTCTTCCATGACATCACTTTTGGAACCTTTGTTTTTAAGAGTGTAGAATCTTTCAATTAACCCACGTTGTTGGCCCTTCTTCCTCAACTAATATATAAACCAATGTCTCCGCATCATGAAATATATTGAACATCTGGATGTTCTAGGACAGCTGGCTTGAGTGATGTCATCGCAGTTATATCTAGTTCTCACAGATCCTCACAGACTCTTTATGTAGGGGTTATCGGTTCTGCAATAATTATGGATTAATGGGTTAATTTGAGTTTAAAACAATAATGAGTTAAGTGAGTAACTCAGATATTATATTGTTGGCTCTGTCATGGTTGGTTGGTTGGTGTCCAAGATATGACGCTCTATTTATTTTACAATAAATGAGTGTCTCCCGTACATTACGTGTTTCCCATGGCTCACTCATTCAAGACAATTAATCTCTGGATTTTGGCATTTTGAAAGGATAAAACTATTTCAGCATTTATTCCACTATTTGTTTCCGGTTTTATTCCTGAAAAATCATCACCATATGTTCATTTCATTTAAAGATTATTTTGTATAGCGCTTTTCACAATACATATCATTTCATCTTATATCATGCTAATTTTACTTGAAGTTTTCTTGGTTTGCTTGGTTTAGTTCTTGGGATTTTAGCACATTGCCACCGTATGTGGTTGCTAGGAATGGTTGTTAGGATGTTCTGTTGTGGATTCTTCTTAGGGTGTTCTGGGTGGTTGCTGAGTGGATGTTTATTTTCTCAAGTCAAAAGTGGCCACACTAAGTCTCAGCGTCAGTTTCTGACCCATTGTATTGTTTTCCAGTAGTCTTAGTCTGATGACATATAGAAGTGCTAGCACATCTTTCCTCAACAAGACACATGGTTTGAGGAATCATTTATGTCTGTAACACAAACATTTCTGGACAGGTTAATTGCTGAGGGTCAGGGGTTTGTTTAGCCATTAAAAGTGTGATTTTTAACATCTGTAAGCAAGTGTAGATCATGTTTGGAGATATTACATAGCAAAAAAATGCCGTCATTGGTCTGTTAATGCAATATTTGTATAAGATCTTAAAACTTATATTTGTCTTTTTTGAGCCTAATGCATACATCCAACATCTGCTCTCACTTAAAGCCCTCTTTCCAAATGGGTTGCATTGCTCACTGCTGTTTCAACAAGATGGAGTGGAGTGGGGAACACGTGAGGGTGTGAGTGGTGGGTGGATGCGTTACAGCCACATGTGTGTGATAATGTTAAATATGACATTAAAACTGTTAACATCGCTACAGCCCACAAGGTTAAAACGGAGAGGCCGTTTCTGATATCCATCAGAAGATGAACAGAGCAGAGCTACACGGGACAACATCGGCAAATCTGAGCCTTCGCTGGTGAAGCACTTGACTTTACTCAAAGATTTAGATTCCTTTTTGGCAATCTGACCCAAGTCCAATAAAATGCAAAGAGAAACCTTGGACGAAGAAAGTAGGATGTAGTAAAATAGTCAAATTTCACCCCAAAATCCGACTTTTTCTTTTGATTTTGGAGTGATGTATGACTTGAATGCTTTATGGTGCATTGGACATTAAAAAGTTCTTCAAATCAATGCTTTGGATTCTGTTACTCTAAGAACAGAAGTGAAGAATAAAAGCTCTGTATGGAACTTTAACATGTTCTCATCAAGCTCTACAGCCTGTTTGGGTTATATTTCCAACATTTGTTTCAATAATATACATTCTGATAATCTCAATGTTTGACTATTTATCTGAACTTTGTAGAGGGATATTTTCCAGTTTTCAGAAGAACCTCCTTATTCAAAGTACATGGAAATGTTATTTTCCAAAATGTCCAGTAATTATAGTTTTTGGATTTGGTGATTGGAAAAACCATCTTCTGGTGTTCCAAACCCACTCTAATTGTGTTTAGCCATGTCTGTGGGAAGTCTTCCTGTACAGTGGCCTCATATTGGCTGATATTATTGCCCATACAGACTTGATGATTCCTCTCAGTGTTTAACAGTTGTATTGAATCCATCCATGGACTTTCTCCAGGCGTCGGTAGACTGTAGGAAAGTGATGACTCATGAATCCATCCTCCCATCAGAACATTGCTCAGGGTTCCAGATTTGGTGCCACTAACACACATTATCCATCTGTGTGTGTTGATCTTGGATACAAGAGCTTTTTAAATAGTCGCCCTGTTTGTCTTGTGAAACTCTGAGTCATAACTGATTCAGATCATTTTTGAGGCTTTTCGTTTTATAATATTCATTAACTATCATCTCCATTTATCATATACTATTTTAGTTTTTGTGCATCACCTACATGATCATTTAAAAGTTTGGTGTTGGTATAATTTTTGATGTTTTTGAAAGAAGGCTCCTACGCTCATCAAGGCTGTATTTGATCAATAGTACAGTAAAACAGTAATATTATGAAATATTATTACAATTTAAAACAACTGTTTTCTATTTAAATGTATTCCTGTGATTAAAAGCTGTATTTTCAGCATCATTACTCCAGGCTTCAGTGTCACATGATCTTCAGAAATCATTATAATATATGGATTTGCTGCTCAAGATACATTTCATATGATTATCAATGTTGAAAGCAGTTTTCCTGCTTAATATTTGTGTGGAAACTGTGATATATTTGCTTTTCAATATTGTTTGATGAATAGAAAGGTTAAAAGAAAAATATTTATTTGTAACATTATAAATGTCTTTACTGTCACTTTCATCAATTTAATGCATCCTTGCTAAATAAAACTATTTTTATTAAATTTTTTATTGACAATATTGTACAATTCGGACCTGATTGGCACGTTTTCAACTTATATTTGCAGTTAGCTTCATGTAATATGCCTTAATAGTGGGGCATGATGTCACACTGTAACAGAAATTATAATAAATAAATTGCATAAAACGACAACATATCACACACGTGATGACAACTTGCCAACAAAAATGAGGCCACCAACCATTTACAAAAAATACCTTGTCTTAAATACACTTTTGATGTTTCTGGTTTCCATGTCTACATGTGACAACTAACCCCGGTGTCACATGACCTCAAGCAGCATCTTCAGGACAGTTAGTCTTTGAAAGGAGCACGTTAGGAAGCGCAAAAACATTTCAGGCTGGATATAGAGGCTGTCTTTGGAAGCAGAGGATTCGTGTGTGTGTTTGAGGTTGATATGGGAGTCCTGGGCCATAAAGAAAGGGGTCCCAGGAAGGGGTAGAAAGCATTTGAAGAGGGTCTGGGTAAATCATGCTGACTGCTGCTCCACACAGAGTGAAAAGAGAAAGATGAAACTGACAGAAACACATGTAGACTTCAAAATCAGAATCCAAATGTAACAAGCATGGAATGTTTCACAGATATAATTAACAAAAAACAGTCCAAGCGCGCACATCCAATAGACAAAAAGCTCAATGTGGGTGCTCCACCACACATGAACCAAAAAATCAAAGTGGGCACACCATAGCTCCAGAAATATACAAATATTGATTTATGTTCTCACCACTGGTGACGTTTCGAGCTCAGACGCTCTTCATCAGACAGATATAATTAATAAAAAACTAATTAATACACTAATTAAAACAAATACAAATAATATTATGACATTCTGCACATGGTTATCATTCAAATGAACAAAACACTATGTACTTCAGAAATTAGATGGCACTTAAACTTTGGCAAATCAAGCATTTATTTATTAGTTTGTTTGTGTTTTTATTTATTTATTGTTTTATATATATATTTTTGTTTTGTTTATGGTTTAATTTTATTTGGTTGTTTGCTTAGTTATTGCTTATAATTTGATTTATTTAATGTTTTATTTGTATTTATTGCTTTATTTTAGAATAAAACTCCAGAAATAAACGTGGGAGGTTTTTTTAAGAATACTGTTCTGAAATATCTATTCAATTCCCCACCAGAGTAAGTGCTTGCTTTATTTTTATTGGACTTTTATCATTTTCTTCATGCTCAGCAAATGGCCAGATTCAGCTGTCCGAGAAGGCATTTGGACTCCTTACATCTTTCCTCTCCCTTTCAGTTGTTCCTTGAGGGAGCTCTAGGAAAAGTCACATGCAGAAGAAAGCGTTTAATACTGATCCGGTCACTAATCCAGCAGGTCCATTGTGCGGATCTTCCACAGAGCTTTATAAATATTTGACGATTTTAGGGCTGCTATTTGTCCCTGTTTTTCCAGAGTAGCCCTTTCTCCAGCTGTTACTTATATGGAGGAATTACATGATCATCTGAAGCTGTTCTCAAGATGTCCGGGGATTTCACAATCTACCGAATGTTCATAAAACAGCTAACTGAACAAGCAGTGGGAGACTTAGAAACTGCCTCGTTCCCGTCCTTGTAGCTAATAGGAGCTGGGATTGTTTGGCTTTGATTTGGGACCCTTAAACTCTGTTCAAGTGTTTAAATCACTGCCATATGCAAGACAACAGCCTGGACCTGTTATACACTTCAGCACAATGACTGTGCGGGATCTTCACTACTATTCTCATTAGGGAAATTGACTTTAACAGTAATGGATAAAACCTTCAAAGACAGATCTACTGTGAGATCCAATGCTGTTAATGGATTGCACGATCCTTTATATGCGTTCCTTAATTCAACTTGTTCTTAGAATAATCATGTTTAATAACGTAATTTTGTGGTGGTACATTACCCATAATCCTGTACAGAAAATTCCACCAATCAGAGAGTAGCAGAGAACAAATTGCGCCAAACTCTATCTTTAGCTCCGCCCACTCCCATGAAGCGCATAATCAAGTCTCTCTCTATGCTCTCAAAGTACTTAAATAATGATGTATATATGCATATTTTGAAATGTACTTAAAATGTACAGCTTTTATAGATCCAAACAGCAACCTTTGAATTAATAGGTTTAATTTTTTATTTGATTTGCAAAGCTTCGTGGGATCGCAGTCTTGTACTTATGTTTTTTGTTTGATTTTAATATACTTTTTTGCTTCAAATGAAAGTTTTGTAATGTTGTGATTCACCTCGTAGCTGGTTGGTTTGGTTAATGACTTATAATGCGTAAAAGACTTTTTAAAATCCCAATGGGAAATGAATGTGAACACTTACCAGTGCGCCTGGAAAAGTGGGCGGGCACTAGGGATGGGCGATATGGACTTAAAAATATATCACAATATTTTCTTGTATATATTGCGATAATGATATCAATGACGATAGATCATATGCATCCACTGAGAGACAAAAAACCTCCGGTTTCTGAAGTATTGTCTTTCCTATTTCTACCAAATATAGCTAGGGTGTTGTGAGTATGCACGCAATGCAATGTCTGTTTTATTCATACTGGAATCCAGAGGGCGCCCTCGAGCTTAAACCCCACATATGCATCACAGAAGTAATAGAACTGATGACATATGATCCAGCTACCGCTGTAGTGGAGTAAAAAGTGTAGAAACTTTAACTCTAACACTAGCACTCTCTGTTATAATTCTATTTGATCTATCTCTTCTTTTATTTAAAAAATACACACACACACACTTGACCCTCTATCAATTGCATATTTATAATCTAACTGCTAGCTTTTCTTGAAAAACTAACTCTAACTTTTTTTTTCTGTTTTATCTACTTGTTTCTTTAAAAGAAAACTTGCTACATGTACTGCGTTAGGCTAACCGAGACTTGTAATAGCACTTGCATGTTGTTGCTCTTGTGTTGGTTTTGATTGCTTCTATTGTCCTCACTTGTAAGTTGTTTGGATAAAAGCGTCTGCTAAATGACTCAAATATAAATATAAATGTAAATGAAATGCTTAAACTGATCAAACATGATTTTGACAGTATACTGTATGGTTAATCTGTGTTCTTCAAGTCATCTAGGGTATTTTTATAAGAATAAGTATATTTATAATGCAATAGCCTTTATCACTGTATAGAATACTATCAAATTTGATGATTTCTGCCTCATTCTGTGATATGAACCCACATCTGGTCACAAAAAGAAGTTATTACTAACAATCAACTGATGTTATGAAGTGAATTTTGAGTAAAAGTATGTGAATAAATCTCTTTGTTGGACAACAGGTTTGTAAACCGGCTCATACACATACTGCATCGCACTCATGCTTTTGTAGTTACATTACATCTATTCATTGCACAGACGGATTTATTTATATTTTTTGTCACGTGTACAGCCCTGAACAAACCAGTTCCAGATCATAGAGACAGCTCCTCATTTAGCGATAAACTCCTCCTCAGTTTCACCTCTGACTTCCGCCATGTCGCTCCGCACGGTCGCACACAGAAATATGTCAACAACTAGACTTTATTCTTGTTATTGTGGGAAGACTAATTCTTTTCATGGCGAAATGTTACCGGTATATCGCAAATGGTACGACATCGCCCATTAGTAGCGGGCACTGATGCACTCTATTTCTTTGACTATTTGTTTGTTTGAAAAGTGAAATGTCATCATGTAATCACCCTTCATGTCATTTCAAACCATATCTGTGCAACAGAAAATATGTTTTTTAGTCCATAGTCAAACGAATGCAGTTTTCTTTTGGACCCCATTGACTTTCATTGTACAGACAAAAATGGTCCTCAAATATGTAGTCTTTCATCAGTTTAATGAAGTCTTACAGGTTTGGAACGACATGATGATGAGTAAATGATTTTCATTTTGTAGCTAAATATCACTTAAACATGGAGAGTCTTTTGAAAATCTTTCCCACAATCCACTTTTGTACACGCAGCTCGCAAGCCAAGTTCAGGCTGCAGAAAGAGGCTGTTTAAGAAAGTTAAACACTCTTCGCTCGTCCTGAAGTGTTGACAGTCATCTGGGTCAGAGAACGTGAGATCTGGAGCGATGCTGGACTGACCTACTTCCACACGCGCTCGTGATGAATGCCGGAGATCGAAACGGATCCCGAAGTCTCCGGTTCTCCAATCTTTTTTTCTCCTGCTGGCATAAATGAAACATCTGCGTCGGCATCACACATCTGTCTAAACAAACACGATACGACTGAATGTTTGAGTGCAAGAGATGTGTGAGGATAAACTCTGGCCTAGATATGAGCCGAGAGGCTGGTTTTGGTTTGGTGTGTTGAAACATAAGCATCATGGGAAACTCAGACATGCAGGTAAAGGTTCGGATGACAGCCAGCGTTTGCATGTCTTCGTACAATGTCTGCATGCTTGAACATCAGTCAGTGTGCTTAGTTCGTTAGTGGACTAATGTCCCTGTAGGCATGTCAGGGATACCAGCCAAACCTGCTCTTAAAGGCAGTTTTGGCTCCATATTTCCATATAAACTATTTGAAAGTTAAGCGCTTTCAATTTCAATGCGCCGGTCTGCGGTTTCACCTTATAAAAAGGATTCCTATGTGGTCCTGTATTGTTTGTGTTGCCTCTACGCTGTTTGACTGAGTGTTTGTGGTTTGACTCATCACAGTTTGGCTGCACTATGTTGTTTGGATTCATCTGTCTCGGATAAATATGTTTGTTGTGATGCCTGAAGTGAAACGGTCTTATGAAACTAGACCTTTTTAAAGTTCAGCTGCGTACAGTATTGTAATTAGTATAATTGCATTGAGGTAGTGATACTGAAATCTAATTGAATGCTTTTTTTGCTATATATATATACATATATATATATGTATGTATACACATACATTACATATTAACATAATAATTTTTATATATAATGTAATATAATAATATAATGTTCATAAAATATTATAATTTAATTATTGATTAATTATAAATATTATTTTAATTATAATACAATTATTATCTAATATAATGTAATATAGTGTTTATAAAATATTATAATTTATTATTTTACAATTTAACATTGATTGATTTAATAAGCATACTGTACATTGATACATTTAATAATTCCAATATAATGATTATTTTATATTATATTATATTATATATGCACAAGCTTCTGCAATATTTGCATCAGAAATGCGCTTATTCTGTCTTAATTGACTTAATGTGTTGTATGTATTTATTTATTTGATGACAACAGATATTTTTAGGTCTGATGTAAAAGGGATAGTTCACCCAAGAATACACTTTTTTTTTAATTAAAATTAAAACTTTTTTTGCTTATATGATTAAACTCAATGGGCTCAAATGTTATCAATTTGTTTTGTGTGTGTTCATAGAAGACAGAAATGTAAAGAGGTTTGCAATGAAATGAGGGCAAGTAAATGAAGAAGTAATCTGAAGTTCATTTTCATGTGAACTGACGCGTTACGTAGGCAAGTCCTTTTTTATCTCAGCATAGTTTTGGTTTGCAGACTCGCGCTGAGGCTTTAGACATTAGTTCTGGTTTATGTGTTGTTTCTGCACACCGCTGTACCTCAGGAACTGCATGGCTTCTCTCTCTCAGTCTGAGCTCCTCCTCTTTATTCCCCTCATGATCCCGCTGTGAGACGAGGGGCAACTGTGGAGTCCAGATGTGTGGGTCTGTGGAGCATTGGTGAGTGAGAGGGGTTCAGGCTGGGCTTGAGGGGGGAGGGAGCGCATATTCGGATCTGTGACAAAACAGGCCTAGATTTCAATAACCAGAGCGGCAATGACTGTTTGTCTGCAATGAGGACATTAACCAGAGCTGTTCCACAAACCGAACGTGCTACTCATGTGACTGTAAGAGAAAGCCATGGCGGGACGCCCAACACATCACTCACTGCCCTGCCTGCAGGCCCAGGATTGGAGAAGCTTGCTTGGAGGCACTTTAGAGATTTATTTCCTTAAAATTTAAATTAGCATTTTTTATTTTAGTTTATTTATTATTTAGTTTTATTTCATGAGTTGCTGTCTATATCACTGCTAATAATAATATAGAGTTTTTGAATAATATAGGTCGTTTTCTCTATATTATTAGTATTATTACTATTAAGGGCTTTTTATTTTGTTGGATTTCAGTAGTTTTCTTTAAATTATCATTATTATCAGTATATTTTTTCTATATTATTGTGATTATATTGAAGGTGTTAGTTTATTTGTTTTATTTTCTAGTTTTGTTTTGTTATTTGTCATCTAGTGGCATTTTCAACATTTAAGGCTGGCAGGTTGTATAGATGTAAACGTTTCTATTTTACCATGTATCAATAACTCAATTTATTTTGTGCCAATTTTTATTTTTTTTTTGGCATCAGTTTGATTTATTGATTTATTGATTTATCGATATGAAATGAATACATTTATTCAGCAAGGATGCATTAAATTGTTCAAAAGTGACAGTAAAGTGTAACAATTTCTGTTACATTTTTCAGTTTTTTCTATTTTTATTCATCAAGAATCCTGCAAAAAAATGTATCACAGTTTCCACAAAAAATATGAAGCAGCATGACTATTTCCAACATTGATAATCATCATATTAAAATGATTTCTGAAAGATCATGTGACACTGAACGGATGTTTTAAATTGTATTAATATTTCACAATATTACGTTTTTTCTGCATTTTTGATCAGATAAATGCAGCCTTGGTGAGCAGAAGATACTGCTTTCAAAAACATAAAAGATCTTACTGACCCCAAACATTGTCTGTATATTAAGATGGAGTAGGAGAAACAACTTAAATAGATCTGGGACAGTTAGAAACTGACTCTAAACATCGTAACTGAGACCAAACAACTGTGCTAAGGCCTCTTCATTCAATATGATTTAGGATTTGTGTTTCTGTGTACCATTGATTGAAAATCTGCTGAGGCTGAAAGCCAGGAGATTATAGACACATCTATGATTACACACTGAGGATGAGAGGAGCTTGTGAATGTAGAGCGTTGATGTGATGTAATTGTGGAGGTCACACTGCGTAGGTTGAGCGGCAGTCTCACGCTGGGAGTCTTCATGCTTTCTCTCGCTCCAACACATGGTCCTCCAGCAAACCCAGCTCTGAGACACAGCCCAGGAGACGAGACTAATGAAGCTTTCACACGTGTGAGCACTTCTGTTGATTGTGCGTCACTGAGGATAGTTCAGTTCAGTTCAATTTGATTTAAATAGCACATTTAAAAACCACCATGATTGACCAAAGCGCTTCACAATGTCCGGAAAAGCTCCCACACAAACAAAATGAATACAGTAAAAACGTCACAATGTCTCGACTCAACTCAAAATAAAAGCCAAGGAATACAGGCGTGTCTTAAGAAATGACATACAATTCCAACACTCTGAGCAGATCTTATGTATACAGGTAAACTATTCCAAAAACTCTAGGTGCCACCACTGAAAAAGCTCGGTCACCTTAAGTTTTTAATCTGGCTCTCAGAACATCCAGGAGTAGCTGATTGGGCGACCTTAGTGCTCTAACAGGAGTATGGACATGTAAAAGCTCTGATAAATAGGCAGGTGCTAACCCATGTAAAATCTTAAAAACAATCAATCAAATCTTGAACTCAATCCTGAAGCGGACAGGAAGCCAGTGTAGTGAAGCTAAGACCGGGGTAATGTGCTCATACTTTTTTGTCCCAGTTAAGACCCGAGCTGCTGCATTCTGGACTAACTGTTAGCGTTGAAGAGATGACTGATCCAAACAAACATATAACGAGTTAAAATAGTCCAGTCTTGATGTTATAAAAGCATGAATTACACTTTCAAACTCAATTTTAGCCAACAGTCTCAGTAGAAAAAAAACTGCCACACCTTTAGGATGTTTTTTCCTCAACAGAGCAACAGAGTCCAATATCTCAGTACAAATACAGTCAAATAAGACAGTGAATTCTTCCACACTGAGATCACAGTCATCAAGATTGTACAACAACGAATCTTTAGAAACACTAGAAAACTGTGAGGCAGTTAAAGGGTTAATTGCCCGCACACTGCGAGCTGAAGCGTAGGTGGAAATCTCCGAATTGGGAACAACCACAGTAAATAAGACCGGCAGGTGATCTGAAATACCCATGTCACATATTTCACTGATAGTAATACAGAAACCATACGACAACACAAGGTCCAAAGTATGTTCTTTGTCATGAGTCGGACCAGTGACAGACTGAGTGAGATTAAACAAGTCAAAACATTTCTTATGTCTCTTATGTTCACCAAGGCAGAATTTGTTTTTAAACATACAGTAAAAACATTTTGTAAACTGATGCTTTCATACATTTCTATTTCTAATCTTACTGCAGATTGACAGATTCCTTGTGGCTGTGATTGTGAGTAAAGGTCAAAGGTTATCGCCCCATGCTGGTTTGGGTGTAACATCACATCCTGAATGGTTAAAAAATGTAGTGGACATCGTGCATTACAATAATAACAGGTATAACTATAGGCATTATAACAGGGGCTCATTTGTATTACAAGAACACATGAAGAGTTTATGTGCAAAAACAGATAATAAATCATGTTTTTTATTGTTAGCTGTATTTTTTTGTTATTTTTTTAACCCAGTCAAAATAACCCAACTGCAGTTTGATTGAGATTAATTGGAATGCACAAAGAAAATGATAAAAAACTGACTTATCTGTTTTTGCAAATTAACTCTTCATATATATATATATATAACACATTATGTGGCATTATAATAATTTACCGTCATAATGCATAATATTGAAAGTTTTTCAATTAGCATAATCCATATCCTCTTAAGTTTTATCATGTGTATGTTAAAACTGCATTTATGGTGTTGTTACACTCACAAAACGTGCATTTGGGGGAGGAAGTCATGTCGCAAGTGGATGGGAATTTGGTCTAATTGATTCAACATGCTTGCTAGGGGTCACACAGCTACGAGGGGGGCGGCGTAACACAACACCGCCGAGTCTAGATGTTTTCTGCTCGGGAAATTTGATTGGTTGTGAATAACACTAAAGTGAAGCTTTTTCGTTTTGGAGTAACTATTTTGAGGACAAATAGACTTAACAGACGTTATAGTTAGAGTTGACTCATGCCCAAAATATAAAAGCGTTTCCCAATCGGTTTGTATGCAGGAGAGTCCATATGATGTGGAAAATATGTTCATACGTGTGTATGTTTCCAGTCTCCTCCCTGCTCTGAGACTCCCTCCTGTGTTTCCTGCTGGGCCCGTGTCAGTTTGTCGATCTGCAGAGCCGGGGCCCCTCTGTCGTCTGCGTCCTGCGTCGTGTCAACGGCTGCAGGCGGTGCTGCTGTGTGGAGCGTGTCTGTGCTGGGCTGATAACATGGGTGTGGGGCTGTGGAGCATCAACAGCATGCACAAACACGCATTACAAACAGCTAAGCGGCGAATACAAACACGTGAAGTAACACGCATGGTTTAGGGATGTGAATCATTTGAATTGAATCAATAATAGTTCCTATTAGGTCCATTAATGATTCTTTTAGGTCTTTTTTGGCCTTTTTCATATATCCTGACCTATATATCATCGAGAGCTTTAATGCCAGGTATGTTTATCAGTGTTGGGGAAAGTTACATTTGAAAGTAATGCATTATTTACAATATTGCTTTACTCCCTAAAAAAGGAACTAATTATGTTACTTAGTTACTTTTTATGGAAAGCAATGCATTACGTTACTTTTGAGTTACTTTTTATATCTGGGCAGGGCTTGATTGTTTGTTTTTATTATATAAAAAAGTTTACAAATGTAAAACCTTTTTCACAACAAAAGTGAAATGAATCCGCCTCAGGCTGAAGGAAATGTAAATTTATATCATCAGTGTCCCTGTGGCTCAGTGTTAGAGCATTGCGTATATCAGCGCAAAAGGTTGTGGGTTCAATTCCCAGGAAACACACATACTGACAAAAAATGTATAGCCCGAATGCACTGTATGTCGCTTTGGATAAAAGCGTCTGCTAAATGCATAAATGTAAATTCATGTGTGTACAGTAGAAGACGCTGCTCGCACAAATGACATGAAGAATATAACGCAGGAGAGGAAAATTCAACACAATTCAGAAATAACAAAAAATCAAACACGTATGTGTCATCTTTTGCTGATTAGTATGCTTGAATTGGATCATGGAAGGTCAGTAGTGAAGACATTGGTTAATAAAATGGGATTAAATACATAAATTATATTTGTATTATTTAACATGTTTAATTACTGCTGGTTTTTATAATATTCTGAGTTTGCATGTGACTGTTTTTATTCATTTTGAGGAATACTGAATCTGTTTTTGTGCAGATGAGATGAGTAAATACATGTTCATAGTTAGTCTATAACTACAGTAAGATCATGTTCACACAACGCTGTCGGTCAAGACATGGGACACAAAGTAACTGGAGTTACGTATTTGAAAAAGTAACTCAGATATTTCCTTCTAAATTAAAAAGTAATGCGTTACATTACTAGTTACATAAAAAAGTAATCTGATTACATAACTCGCGTTACTTGTAATGCGTTACCCCCAACACTGATGTTTACACATACGAGGAATTTGTTCTGATGACAGCGTGACAGAATGACAGTGACAAGACCCAGATAATACAAATAATAAAAACACCAGATTCGTAGTACCAAATGTTTTTGATTCATGAAAAAGAGTCATTTGTTCAGGAAACAGACCGCAGACTACAGGCTGGTTGTGCTGTACTGAAGGCTGTACCGAATTCTGATTCACTAAAAGAATCGGCCCATTCAAACAGACTGAAACAGACTACAATAGCTGCACATTTTTTATTTAAAGAAGAAATGACTTGTTAGTCATTCAGTGATGAACCGGACTACATAGAGATGGCTGACGTGAAACTGACGTTTCGACACGGTGTCGAGATCCCGAAGCGCAGATGTTTCGAGGCGTGATTCAAAACACCCATGTCACGTGACTAAGGCGTTTCGAGGCATCGGAGCCTGTCACAAGTGTTTCGAGACGTGGCATACCTGCTGATTCTGCGTTTTATTGACAGGGTCGGGAACAAATCACATAATTGCACATCTGTCTCAATCTAACTCCCACAAAGTCTAAAAGTGGAGTTAACGCATCTTCACTTCGTGGGTTTTTGTGAGAGGTGTAGTAAAATTACCAGTTTAATATAGAGCTATTATTTCAGCTCGAATTAGTTATTAAATATTAAATATTGCTTGGTTAAAAGTAATATTAATATTTAACTTAGTTATACTGTATTATGACCGTCCACCGAACACTAGCCTCAGCATATCAACTTCGAGCTTAGGTAGCTTTCTCTTATGGCAAATAAGGAACAAAACTTCAAATCACATTCCAGAGACAATTCTTTATGAAATGAAAATGGTTTATTCGTAATACTGCTATTCTAACATAAATGGATTAACTGATAACACACAAAACATACATACATACAAAGACATGCATAAGGGATTTTGGTAAGTAATTCCTAAAATTAAAATTAGCCCTTTTAGCTATTTCAACGCTTGACTTGACCGGCAAAGATCACGACAGATGCCCTAATGCTCTGTTACTGCATTCAGATACAATTTTACCAGTTCAATCAGCAATATAGATTTAGTTAGAGTGTACTTGCTTGTTGACAAGAAGCAGGTTGGAAGTTGTTTGTTTCCTTCAAATGCGTTGCTCTAGTCTTTGTGCTCGGGAACCACGTGGGTTGGTTCGTGCGTCTCCGGGTGCTCTCGGGTGGAAACACGAGAGATGTGGCTGCTGCCGCGTGACGTCACAGAAAGCTTTCCTTTCGTCCGTAGGCGTTCAGCTCGTTGTTCTTTGATGTTGTGCCTTCTAGCCTTCGAATAGATGGTTGGTTTAGTCGGTGTCGAGACAAAGTTCAGGTAAGAGCGAGCAGAGCAGCTCAGCGATGTTTAAAGAGAGATGTTCCAGAGAGCCAAGAGCCGAGAGAGTTCAAGAGCGTCACGCCATGTTTTCAGAGCGTGTCACGCCATGTTTTAGAGAGAGAGATTTGCAACTGGCGCGTTGTTTTTCAACAGTCCAACTTGCTCCTCCCCACGGGCGGCTTGTCGAATCCGATGGTTCAGTATGGGGCGGAGCCCGCCCATGTCCAGGCTTGCTGGGTGGACCAACAGTTCTGTGATGTCTCATCACTTTTGGGAAGGATAAACTTTATGGATCTTTATACGTGTATAATTATGCAGGGTATTAAAATTTAACGGTCATCCACAGTCTATCACATCTGAGTCTAGCTTTCTTTAGAGATCAAACACCGCATAATAATACACACATTACAGTTTATACCATTTAAAGCATGATTAAAATTCCCACATTGTCCTAAATAATTGGCACTCGAAATCATCACATCATGCCTATGAGGGAACAAGTACACATTAAATATCCATATATTTATTTTGTGTAGTTGCAATAGTTATACGTGTGTCAAAAAGGCAAGGAGTTTGGTTTTCCTTGGTCCGTCCGACGGAGAAAAGTCCTGCTTTGTTTTAAATGGGGGTTTTGAACTATGCTCTGGAATGTAGGCTTGACGGTGTCCAGAACCATTCCCGAGCCGTCTGCACTTTGCACGAGAGCGTTTAGTGATGGGGTCAGTTGACCCTCTCCACTTTTGCATGGAAGGAGGACTTTTGGGTAATAATTCATTTCTGTTGCTGGGTTGGAATTCTCTGTGTGTGTTTTCAGGTCGACATTGTGTTACACATCCCCTTTTGTGTGGAGATGTACCCGATGGAACATCTTCAGGCACTGGAACAAGAGGCAGAGAGAATGGACACACACAAGACACCAACGAGATCTCTATCACTGACTGAAAACTGGTGCAGGGTAATTTGGAAAGGCACAGGTGAGAAACTTGAGAAGACATAGGGCTAGTTTGTTTAGCATCGTTGACAATTGGGTCATTTTGACTGGTTTAATTGTCGGGTTTTCACGAGACGGTATAGGCATGATCTCAATCAGGTTGGTCACATTCTCGGGTTCGGATTCTAGGTCGAGATTACCACGTCGAAAAAGGCGAGGATGCCTGGCGTGCATTTGTTGAGAGACTCTTGAACGACGCTCGTTCGCTTGTGTGTAGGAGGAAGGCCAGTGTCAAAGTCACAACATATCCTACTATAGTAGAGATACAAAGCGCCGTGTCAGCGGCAGACCAGGACCGAATAATTGGCGCGCCAGCGGAAGGCGGCGATAGCTTCTAAAGCTGTGTCAACCGGTGTCAGATCAATAAGCTGCGTTCCTTCCTCCTTGATCCTTTCTTCCAATTCTGGATCGAGGACAAAGGAATGTTGCTTGAAAAGGGTGAGATTTCGATTTCGCCTGATACTCATCGTCGGTGAGGTGATACAATGCTAGTTCGTCAATATGGAGGATCGAGCCCTTAGGGACTGTGATCCATAACGTTTGGTTAGGCAGACTAATGCGCGCCAGAAGGGTGTCGTGTTGATCATATGTGAGGGTAGCCGTTCGGGCTGGGGTGTTCACCAGCCATCGGTTTCTGACAATTTCGCTTGTGTTACCTCAACCTGAGAACGTGGTGTTGCGTCGGCGGGGCAGCTAGCGTCGGGTCTCATGGCTTCTAAGCCACAGATGCCCTCTGTATTATCGCGTCTAAAGGTTTACTCGGGCGGAGGAAGTGAATGTCTTTAGTGAGCGTACACATCTTTAGCTTTGGAGCCAAGTACAACTGTTCGTTGCTATCGTGATCTGCGACCTCGGGAGTGTGGATTTTGACATAGGTGTTCCTTGCCAAAATCCAACATTCACAACATTTTAAGCCGGTAAACATTATTAACGTCAATAATGGGCAAACTGAAAAGAAAACAAAGTCACCTGTTTCCGGGTTTGCGATATGGGAATAACGCTGCGGGAAAGGGGTGAGATGGGTTTGGATGAGACTAACGGGGCCCGCAGGTGGCCGGGTTACGATGTTTGAACAAGGCTAAGAGGTATCACGTAGCACGGAATCCTATTCATGGCTAAGTTGTCGATCAAGGAACTTACATCGCGTATCATGTCGTTCATGATTTTGGCGGGTGGCCTCGATCGGTTGACAACGGTTCTCACAGCGAATTACAACGATTTTACTGACGGCAGTCGATCTCAATTTCAGGACCTGTATTCACGGATTGGTTAAGGGGGTTCAAAGTGAGAGAGAGGAAAGGAAAAACACAAAGTGAGACACGAGGAAAACCAAAAAAAATTAAGAAAAAATTCAAAATCAAAATCAAGCAAAAAATTAAAAACAAAATTGAGGGTAACTCCTCGCTACTAGATTGGTCCTAGCAGTGCTGTGGAGGAGAGAATATGGGTTGTGTCTACATGGTTGCTATATGTTTTCCTAACATATCAATACTAATGCTTGTGTGGTGCATATGGCGTGTGTGGTGCATATCGGTCTGTGTCAGTGGGTCTGATCTTCCCCTTTCCATGTCGGCTAGAGCCCAGGGGCCTCTTTATCTGGTTTCGATGGACCCATCGAAGGACTGGCTCGCTGCGCCTTGTCTGATTTTTGATTCGATAGGCAACAGGTGAGAGCTTGTCTACAATCTCATGGGGTCCCGCCCAGTGAGGTAGGAACTTTTTGACAGGTGATGGGGAGCATTCGCCTTGGTCGGGCGAAACTGTAGTACCACACTTGATCTCCGACATTGAGCTCATGGTGAGAGGCCTTTTGGTCGTAGTAGGCTTTTCGCCCGCACTTCGCGCCGTTGTTGCGCCAAGGCGAAAGTTGTTCTCAGGTGCTGATGTAACTCTTCCAGGTACTGGTGAGTGTTGTAGGCGGTGACGAGGTTCAGGTCACCAGGTTGGTACAGCAGGTGTAGTGGTAGCGTCATGTTTCTCCTGTCATCATTGTGAACGGGGGGTATTCCGGTAGATTGATGGGGTGTGGCTCGAGCGGCCATCAGTACCAGAGGGAGTTTAATGTCCCAATCCTTTTGATTGGTGGCTACGTATTTCTTTAACATGCTGACCACTGTTCTGTTAGCCCGTTCCACTTGACCGGAAGAAATTGGGTGATGGCTTATGTGGAGTTTGGCCTGTATGCCCAGGAGTTTCCATACGTCTTGCATAATTTCAGCGGTGAAGTGGGTTCCATGGTCAGAGTTGACCCTTAAAGGCAGTCCGAATCTTGAGAAGATATGGTTCAATAACAGACAGGCTGTTGTTTCTGCTGTATCGTTGGGAGCTGGGAGGCACTCTATCCATTTGTGAATTCGCAGACCACGGTGAGGAAGTATTTGTTGCCCAGCGTCGACCGTGGTAGGGTCCTACCAGTCTATTTGGAGGTCCGACCATGGGAAGGTCATTCCTTTCCTTTGCAGTGGTGCTCGGTGGTTTGGATTTGCGGTTGGAACTGGCAACACACCAGGCATCCTTTAACGTATTCTGCTACGTCTTGCTGCATGCCAGGCCAGTATGCTACTTGCTTGAGTGTTTCATAGGTGGCCTTGACTCCGTGGTGTCCTGCGCATGGTGCATCGTGTGCGTGTGTCAACAGAGGATTTTTTCAAAGGCTGGAGAAATTATATGTAAAAAAGAAGTAGGCTAAGTCCATCAACAGCAGAACAATTAATATTTTTAAATAAAAATCTTTATATGAAAAAAAAAAAATTAAGACATTGTTGCCTGATGTATTTTATTGTCTATTTTCATTACCAAAATACCACTTATTTATTCACAAAGAGTTCATTCAGATGTCAGACCGATGTTTCAACACTTCACAAGAACAGAACAATAAAATAACACATTTTAATTGTTTATTATAATTTTGTGAAGATTAACCCAGGATTCGAACCAAAGGAGACAGCATTCCAGTCAAGCACACTAACCACTCCCCCAAATCACTTGGTGAATTGATGGACACAACATACGTTATAATTCGTCAATTCGCGTAACTGTTTCTTTGTTGAATGACCACTAGGTGTAGAAATGTTTCGGAGCCTCGACTCATTTGCTTCGACTGCTTCAGTGTTTCACGAAGCCTCGCTCTGCCCACCGTTGCACTACACTGGTTGCACTGTATGTTTTTGATTCATCAGAAAGAACCAGCTCAACAGATTGAGAATCAGACTGGTTACACTATACCAGTGGTTTTCAAACCTGTCTTGCAAGCACTCCCTTATCAGACACGCCTGATTCAACTCATCAGATCGTTAGTAGAGACTGCAAGACCTGATTTGTGTCTGACAAAGGAGACATACAAAATGTGCAGGCCAGGGGTGCTTGCAGGACAGGTTTGAGAACCACTGCACTGTACGATTCACATTAAGTCTGATTCATTACAATCATTTGTTCAGGAATCAGACTACACTGGCTTCACTGTATGTTTTTTTGATTCATTAAAAAGCACCAGCTCATCAGAATCAGACTGAGAATCAGACTAGTCAAGCTGTAATGAATGTTTTGGAATCACTAAAAAGTACCTGAAAGCGATCTGACTTATTTTAGTCATTTGTTATTGGTTGTGCTGTATTGGATGTTTTTGATTCACTTAAAGTGAATCAGTCCATTCAAATTGATTCATTAGAATCTTTAATTCAAGAATTGGACTACACTAGTCACCCTATACATGGATTAACAAAAGAATGACTTGTTGAGTCATTCATTCAGAAATCAGACTACACTGTTTTCAGTTCATAAGAGTCATTCATTTCATAATAAGAATGAAAAGTGATTCTTGGTTCCTAGCCCTACGACTTTTGATTCAGTAGAATTTAAAGTAAACAGATTCTGAATCCATGTTTCCATGCGAGTGTGTCGTTTCTGTTGTGCTTTGTGTCGTGCTCTAGATGCCCCAGCGGTGAAAGGGTCAATGACAGTCACGTGTGAGAAATCCCAGAGGTCCAAGTGTCAATAATTCAGAAGCATCTGTATCATTTTACAAGCCCATGCTTTGAACCACACAGGCTGCGGCTTATTGTGACAGGAAGTTTGAGGAATGCTTTGTGCCGCTGTCCCGAGTGTTTTCCCATACTTATCCCACACATCCATGTACAGGAACAGAGCCCTCAGGACCTGGAGTGACAGGAAGAGGGCATAATGCTGGAGGGCACCGAGGGGTGTGACAATGGAAATATTATAACTGTTGCTTCAGCAGGGAACGGAGGTTTATTTGAGGCACAGAATCATAAAACCCTTTGGAGGTATTTAGCAGTGGAAGTGTCGGAAACAGAGAAATGCTTGTTCCTCCTGCCAGGCCCAGACTCCTCTGTGTTTCTGTCTCACAGTAGTTGTTCTATCAGAGGTCCGCTGTGTTGAGGAGGTGGGATGGACTGCTCCTGAATTCAGTGGAATAAACTCTTCCTGTCTTGGATTGTTTTAAACCCTATAAAGTCTACTGTATCATATTTGAACATGAAAGTGCATTTCAACGTGACTTTCCCATGTCATCTGATTTATAGTTTATACTTTTTAACAAGTAAAAGGCTTTTAGTTTTATTCTTAAAACATCTTTTGAAATCTTTACTGATTTGTATTAAGTAAACATGAGAATAAGACATGAGGATCTTTTATAATACTTACTGGACAGAAGCAACTTAGGTTTTCTTGATTTCCCATACTTTTATTATTATTATTATTAGTAGTAGTAGTAGTAATAGTAGTTTTTAAACGTGAAAAAAATGCATGAAATATTTTAAACGTTACACTTTTGAGGAACATTTATTTGTTCATATCTTAGCCAATATTGTTTTGCATGTCTGTTATGCTGTTATAAAGATCTGATATAATACTGTAATACTGATATAAAGATTGATTTACAAGCTTTCAGAATTTCATATTTTTGTCCATATAAATATCAGCAACTGCATAAATTGCATATTTTTTATCAGTTTGGTCCTTTGAATAAAACTTAGGTGTTATTTTCCTCAAAACAGCTTTTATTTATTTATTTACATATGTATTTATTTATTGTCTAAAAGTTTAATAAACTGTTCCAATTAAATAAATAAAAAAATTCTGATTATTATATCATATTTCAGGCTTCAAAGGGTTAATATTCCGATACTAGTAAATCATTTTAACCATTTATACATCCCATTATAAACCTTTATACTTCCAGAATACCCTCACTTTTCCTATAATATATAAAACAGTCTAAGCCAAGGCCCTTCATGTGATACAATGTTAAAAAGCATTTATTTTACTGTTGCTTTCCACATATAATCACTAAAGAGCACACTCTAAAATCTGATATAAAGGACTGGTTTATAGAGCACTTCTTATCTGAACATCCTCTGTCCATATCACGTGTCTTAGAAGTGTTTCATTCTTGAAGTTCTGCTAGTATAGTGTGTTTTCGGAGATGCTGGGAACAATGTGTGTTTAGGGTCTGCTGTCTCCAGCCAGTCAGATCAACTTACCTGCGGCTGTCAGTCAAACGACTCTCATCCCAACAAACAGGTCGAACCACAGCAAACACAGACAGAGACACAGACGTTAACCTCTGGAAGCTGATCCTCCGAGCTCCTAATAGATCACAGGCCTGACTGTGCCAATATAACAGTTTCATTCACGACATGCAAAAGGCTTTTGTATCTTAAAATGAACATTTACATTTAATCGCTTATATATGAAACAAACTTATTGTCTTTAAAATAAAAATAAAATCAATCTCACTATACACTGCAATGCGTGAAATGTGAATGAAATGTTATCTTTTTTTACATAACTAAGCCTTAAAATGTGTAATACACACACACACACACACACACACACACACACACACACACACACACACACACACACACACACATAATGTTTGTGTTTTTTCCGTCACTCTTAATAGTCTCACCTAATGGACCTTGACCTTTGACCTTCACTGTAATTACTGCCTGTATGAATAGAAATCCTCTTTGCATAGTGAATGTTCCCTGGCTTTGAATGATCTTTTCTCTTTTTGTATTATGTGCTGCATTCTTCCTTTAGTTTATTAAATAGAGCAAAAGTCTCTGCTCTGGATACATATATGACTTGTTCATTCGATCTGGTCAGATGCTGACTTTCAGCTGCTGTATTAATTTTAACCTCCGTGATTTTTACTACATTAAACTGGATTCTTCCTCAACATTATATGATGCCTTTATGAGCACCTACCTCTTCAAAACTCTCCTCCATGGATTTAGGGTGCGATAAGTGGTTTTCAGTGTTTATTTCCATTGATTTGAGTTATGAACAGAAAGGTATGGGAATTAATATATATATATATATATATATATTTATGAGCACTATAATTGTGATGCATGAGTACACACCACCAGATACGTAGGAGTATGTCATCTTGTAACCTGTAACAAATGCACTTTAAAAAGCACATAGATTTTGACATGTTCGTTATGACACTTTATTGTGGTTTCTATGGTGACGTGATGAGTATTTTGAGAGTTTCATTATTTCTGTTATTCACACATCCAGCATCTTTCTGTTCTTCTGCTGGCTTCACCTTCAGTTTTCCAGGCGTACTGCATTCTCAAACAGCGTCCTTCATGGCGTTGTTGTGTATTTTCCCCTCTCCGTCTTGGATGAATGGCAGATTTCCTGGCTTGGTTCTTGTTATTGGTTTTTGATCGTGGCATTTATAATCTTCCATTACACTTTTTAATGAGGAAAACTCATGTATTCAAATCACAACGGGGGAATTAATTGTGAAAGTAACCCTGTCATTATGTTTTCAACAATATACCTCACAAATGCATTTCATTTTGTGTTCACTATCATGCTTTATGAGTTGTTTAAGCAGTGGACTGGTAACCAGGATGACTGATTGCTGATATAACAGCAATTCTATGCAAATAACATTTATTTACATTTATTCATAGCAGATTATTCTTATTCAAAATGAACACTACAAGCATGTGTAATAAATAAGATGATTTTTTTATTATTATTATTATTTAAATTATTTTTTAAAGAACACTCATTTTTCAAATTCCCAAAATTTACTGGAAATGTATTTATTAATTTGAATGCATTCTGGTGCAATTAACACTTTTAATCGGCCAATCAAATAATGGTCATCTGCTAAACGAATCATTGTATAGAGCTGGGCGTTACTTATTGTTAGGGTGGATTACAAATTGTAATCCATTAGTGATCCCAAATGACATTACAAAAATATTACAGTAATGTAATCCATTACATTGCACATTTAGTTAATATAATCAGACTACTTTTAGATGACTTTTGGCCTATCTCATTTTTCACATTGATTTAAATAGGATAATCTTGTACCATATTGATATAAAAATACAAAGGGTAAGAAAATATATTCAATTTTGTTGTTATCAAGTGCATTAAACATTACAGTAACATCAAGGTTTCCCAAACTGGGGTTGTGAAGGAACTGCTGGGTGTTTATGAGTTTAATGAAAAGCTAATAATTAATTAAATCATAAAAAATTTGAATTTTTTGAAAATTCTATCTAATAACAAGTACTTAATTTTTGGAATCTGAATACATCATCCAGATTACATGTAATCATTTGTTTGTGTGTGTGTGTGTGTGTGTGTGTTTAAGCAATAATATTGCATACACTGCAAAAAATAAATATCTTCCTTAGAGTTTAAAAATTTAACTGAAACTGATGCAAAAGAAAACTTGAGTTTATGTTTAAAACAAGAGCATATATCATTGGGGCATGAAAACTTCTTTTCATTTTAAGTTAAGTTTATTTTTCTGACCTTATTGGCAAATAAACTCTCTTCGTTTTGATCATTTTTAAATTAAGCTGAAGTAACCTCTCTGAAATTATGGATGGAAACACATTGGCTGATATTCTACTATTTAAAACGTATGTAAAACTGAAATACCATGAGAAACAAAGAGCTTTTTCAACCTAAGATTTAGCTGTAGGTTTATTCGTATCTTAAAGTGTCTTTATTTCTTCTGTCACAGGAGGTTCAGCCCTCACCGGAGTCCTCAACCCGGGACCCGTCTGAGCAGCTGCCGAGGCTGTGTCACCTGGTGCGGACCGAGATGGGTTACGGCTTTAATCTCCACAGCGAGAGGTCCAAACCGGGCCAGTACATACGAGCTCTGGACCCCGGCTCGCCCGCTGACCGCGCTGGACTCAAACCTCAGGACAGACTCATAGAGGTGAGATCTGATTCAATCAATTCAATTCAATTCAAGATTATTTGTACAGTGCTTTTTACGATACAATCGTTGCAAAGCAGCTTTACAGGAAATTAAGTTTCAACCATTTATTTATATATGGTAGAAGCTTAATATATTTAACTTATGGCAAAACATGGTTAATTCTGTATACTGTCTGAGGGTTGGCTTCCTCTGAGTTCTTCTGAGGGGTTGGCATCATCTCTTATCAGATGTTTGGTTATCTCAGATCATTTAAGGGGTGGATCTAGACTGAAGCTTGTGTAATTCCTAATTACAGGAACAGAGAAACAAATAGAGACATAATTAGTGTAGCTGTTGTTTCATCCAAGCAAAAATTATTTGTTAAACCCAAGCTAAAGCATAATAATGTGCGTTTGATCAGATATAACTGCAGTACAAGATCATGAGCTGCATTATATGAATGCTTGGCTAAATAGATGTCTTTAATCTAGATTTAAACAGAGAGAGTGTCTGAACCCCGAACGTTTTCAGGAAGGCTATTCCAGAGTTTGGGAGCCAAATATGAAAAAGTTCTACCTCCTTTAGTGGACTTTGCTATCCTAGGTACTACCAAGAGTCCTGAGTTTTGCGACCTTATGGAGCGGGTTGGATTGTAGCGTGATAGAAGATTAGTTAGGTTTAAGCCAGGTTTCAGTCAGACAGAGTACATCAAAACTATTATCTGTGATAATTTCATTTACAACAACTGCTTTCGGTGTGACCGGATGTTCAGGAGCCCAAGCTTTAAAAATTGTTTTGTTCATTTATTTTGCATTTTTCTGGTTTAATCACGATCAGGTTTGTTCTAGATCCTGCATTAAATTTATATTTTGAACTCACTATTCGAGGAACAGACACAGTCTGTATAGATTGGACACTGCACGTACCTCTATCATTTAAGTGGGTAGAACAAAAGTCATCATAGCTGTTATTGGAGAGTTGGCTTACTAGTCAGATGGAGCGTAGCTTCCTGGAGATGTTGTCTGACAGGAGTTCCGCTCTGACTCTGCTGGGGTGCAGGCCATCAGCACGAAATAGCCTAGGACGCTCCCAGAAAATTTCAATTATTAACAAAAAGAAGTTTCTTATCTTTACACCATGACAACAACCATTCGTTTAAAGCAAACAGTCTACTGAACCTTTCGTGTCCTCGTCGATACGTGGGAAGAGGTCCTGACACGATGATCGTCATTGCGGGCGATGTGCTGCGCACCGTCTCGATCAGGCTCCTGAAGTCCCTCTTTAGTGTCTCCATCTGCCGCAGCTTGGTGTCGTTCACCCCCACGTACAGCACAACCGATCCGATGCTCTCGTCGCCTTTCAGGAACGCAGGTATCTGCACAGAAACATTGAGAACATGAGCATCAGGGAAACAGTTAGTGTGCATTTTACCTTCAGCTAATGTAGCCCGGACGTGCCGAACGATGGAGTGTCCGACGATCACAGCGTCATGTTCCGTCTCACGGAGAGGAGCGAAGGGGTTTCGGGTGGAGATCTCGAAGAAAGGAGGTGGCGGAGGGGGAGAGGTCATCGCACGGGGCCTGGCTTGTGTATTCAGCTGCTGCTGCACCCAGGGTCCTGGGTTTCCCAGCGCCAGAGTGAAGGATATCTGGGAGGATCGCATCCCGGGTGCTCGGGGCCTGTGCAGAGAAACACACAAAGTAGAGGTGGTGGGAGTGTTAGCAGCGTGCTGCATACTTACCCCGAACTTGTGAGCGTCAGCCCGGGATGTTTCCAGCATTGCTTTCCGTTTCCTCAGCTGGGCCTGCTTCCCAAGCAGTTGTCGAGCCGTCTCTCCTCCAGCTCCAGCTGCACCGAATGCAGCTCAAATGTGTCCTCACCTGCACTCAAAGGTAGACACAAATCTGCCATTAAAGCAAGTAACATTGTTACACTGAAACCATTGTTCAGCTCTATCTCTATCATATTTCTATAATTTCCCATGAGTGAAACCACACACATGTGCATCAGTATATACTGTGATGATGCCAGATATACACCCACGCTTTCTAAATTCACTTGTGCATTCACACTCACACACAGCCCATCCAGCACATTCAGATGCATGTGGGTGGCTGGTGATATGATGACTCGCACAAAATATTTCTGTGCTTGAGAGAATGAGTCAAGCAAAATAACATAGTGTTGAATCTTACATCGACAGAGTCGAGCACATTCTGCATTATCACAAAAATAAATAACATGTTCTCACAACCTCTGGTAACTCATGAACTTGTTGTGTGGTGTAGTTGGATTGAGTGTGGATTTAACACATTACCTCAGTCTAACAATGCAAAAGTGCAAAGCTGTGTTTCAGGTAAATCTGATATGCTTATGAAAAGAAGAAAAACAATGCTCAACACTGTTTTACAGACATTTTAGTAAGCTGCAATAATAAATAGGTCAATCTTATAAAACCCTGACATTATATGAGTTTCAATAATATCACAAGAAAGGGAAAAATGCAGAAGATAATGCAGCCTATATATTTTTTTATATTATATATTAAGAGAGTATTTACATGACATTTGAGCACATTAATGTGAAAAATCTAGAAAACTAAAAATATTTTTATTAAAATCTGCTAAATGTATAAATTATTAATTTAATATGTATTACGTTTTATATATATATATATATATATATTTGTGTGTGTGTGTGTGTGTGTGTGTGTGTGTGTGTGTGTGTGTGTGTATATATATATTGAGTGTGTGTGTGTGTGTGTGTGTGGGCATGTTTATGTGGTTTATGAGGACACAAAATTTGTATAATGACATGGGTATGACATAGGTATTACAAGGAGAAGGTGATTTATGAGGACATTTTCAGTGTCCCCATAATTTAAAACGCTTATAAATCATACAGAGTGAGTTTTTGAGGAAAATAGAAATGCACCGTCTCCTGTGAGGGCTAAGTTTAGGTGTAGGGTAGGTGTAGGGCAATAGCACATACAGCTTGTACAGTATAAAAACCATTACGCCTATGGAAAGTCCCGTAAACCATAAAACCAACATGTATGTGTGTGTGTGTGTGTGTGTATATATATATATATATATATATATATATATATATATATATCTCACAGAAGTGAGTACATCCCTCACATTTTTGTAAATATTTTATTATATCTTTTCAAGTGACAACACTGAAGAAATGACACTTTGCTGTGAAAATGTCCAAATTGGGCCCAAAGTGTCAATATTTTGTGTGGCCACCATTATTTTCCAGCACTGCCTTGACCCTCTTTTGGGCATGGAGTTCACCAGAGCTTCACAGGTTGCCACTGGAGTCCTCTTCCACTCCTCCATGAAGACATCACCGAACCTGTCCTGTTAAACCACTGTATGGTCTTGACCACTGTGGTGCAGCTCAGTTTCAGGGTCTTAGCAATCTTCTTATAGCCTACGCCATCTTTATGTAGAGCAACAATTATTTTTCAGATCCTGAGAGAGTTATTTGCCATGAGGTGCCATGTTGAACTTCCAGTGACCAGTTGAAAAAGTGAGAGTGATAACACCAAATGTAACACACCTGCTCCCCATTCACACCTGAGACCTTGTGACACTAACGAGTCACATGACACCGGGGAGAAAAAATGGCTTATTGGTCCCAATTTGGACATTTTCACTTAGGGGTGTACTCACTTTTGTGGCCAGCGGTTTAGACTTTAATGGCTGTGTGTTGAGTTATTTTGAGGGACAGTAAATGTACACTGTTATACAAGCTGTACACTCAATACTTTACATTGTAGCAAAGTGTCATTTCTTCAGTGTTGTCACATTAAAAGATATAATAAAATATTTACAAAAATCTGAGGGGTGTACTCCTCACCCTTTCAAGAATCACTCCAGACCCTTTAGATTCCCAGCACCATGACGGTGCTTCTTCTCTTCAGTTCACCTCAATCATTTTCTACAGGGTTCACGTCAGAGGACTGGAATGACCATAGCAGAAGATTGGTTTTGTGCTCAGTGACCCATTTTTGTGTTGTTTTTGAGGTTTGTTTTTGGATTATTGTACGATTGGAAGATCCAGGACATGACCCATGACATTTTCTGACCTCCAGCAGAAATATAGGCCAACAACATCAAAAATACAGCAGTATATTTCATTGTACACATGGGGTACTTGTTATCCCTGTGTTCACCAAATGCACCTTGAGTGTTTGCTGCTAAAAAGCTCATTTTTTTTGTTTCATCTGACGATAGAAGCCAGTCCCATTTGAAGCTCCAGTTGTGTCTGATAACTGAATATGCTGGAGTTTGTTTTTGGATGAGTGAGGAGAATTTTTCTTGAAACACTCCCAAACAACACGTGGTGATGTAGGGGCTGTTTGACAATTTTCCAAGGTTTTCTGACCCTGAGACTAAACTATTCTGCAATTCTCCAGCTGTGGACCTTGGAGAATCTTTAGCCACTCAAACTCTCCTTCTCACCGTGCATTAGGACAATATAGACACACGTCCTCTTCCAGGCAGTTTCGTATTATTTTATGTTGATTGGAAATTCTTAATTATTGCCCTGATGGTGGAAATGGGAATTTTCACTGCTCTAGCTCTTTTCTTAAAGCCACTTCACTAATTTGTGAAGCTCAATTATCTTTTGCTGCACATCAGAAATATATTCTTTGGGTTTTCTCATTGTGATGAATGATTAAGGGAATTTGGGCTTTGTTTTCCCTCCTAATTTATATGTCTATGAAACTGGAAATATACTTCAGAGATATTTTACTCATAACAATTTCTAGGGGTGCAAATAATTGTGTCCAACATGTATTTTAGAAAAAAAAACATTTATTTCATAATGACATTTCCCCAATTTTATATTCTTATTTTTCAATGAAAGCTTAGTTTTTTGTGATTTAAGATGTATTTATTTTAAGTATAAAAAATATATATTTATATTAATTATTGTTTAAACTTTTGATTTAAATACTTAATCATCATCTTGAATAATTGGAATTATGAAAAAGTAAAGCAAGCTTTATTTTCATGCAAACATTATCGCAATGCAAAAAATCTTAATGGTCCTTAAAAAAAGGCTTAATTTTCGATTTGATGTGAAATATGGCCCTGACAGCATGATCTTGACCAGTTTCTTGAGAGAGAACTTTCTCCCCCATTGCTCTCCATCTCTCAGTTGTTGTCCAGCGTCAGTAGAGGAGTGAGAGTCCTGCCCCCTTGAGTTTTTAGAGACGCACCTCAGGACACTGATACCTGAAACCCACCTGACTGCTGTTAATATTTGATGCTGTTCAGCTGAGTACAGCACACGCTCCATCTGTCCTCGGGACAAACACTCAGATTAAATCACCTTCAACAGAAGGGGAGCGCGGGTGGCTCTTGTGCCCTTGTTTTTGTTTTGATTGATTTGGTTGTAATTTCGGTAAAAAGTCTTCCTCGCCGTCTCTCCTCTGTTCGGCTTGTTGGGAACCTAATTCTATCACAAAACACGTTGCTAAGCAACCAATACCAGGGCACTAAGGCAAAACTGAATGAACAGGTTTTCAGGGATAAATAAAGCTTTTACATATGATTAAAGTCACTGAAGCAGAAGTGTGGATTCACCCCAGAATAATCTACTGATTAAATGTTTTTATACTGTAGATCATCACTGTAACTCTACTCTCTTTTAATGTTTATGAAAAAACAAAAATAAACCATGGCAAATGGAAATACTAACCTTTTTTCTACCAGGATGTAGTACTTTACAGTAGTACTTTGTGAAATCAGTTATAAAAATAATTGTACAGTGCATTTTTATTTATAGAAAATATTTTGTTTTATATTATACAAATTATAAAAAAATATTTATCAAAGATTTGGTACATCATGGTTCTGTATGAAGTACAGCAACGGAAACAAACTAAATAACTATATATATATATATATATATATATATATATATATATATATATATATATATATATATATATATATATATATATATATAAAGATTAAACTGTGGTTTACTTAACAAACTGCTTTTTCTTTAATAATAAGAATAAATTCAATTAGAATTAAAATGTATAATAATTTTTATAATTTATAAATATTTGTTAAATGTATAAATATTTAATATAAATCTACCTCAGCTTCAGCTTTAAACTAAAGGGAGCCCTTTTACGTTACTAAATGTTATAATTAACAACAGAGCCCAAATTAATTTTAAATACAATTAATTGTTAAACATAATAATCAACATTAAAAAAATTCAAGCATTGCACATAATGCTATTTTTAAATACCTTCTAAATTATAACATTTTGATATGTTGTAATATTTGTTGAAATATATTAATTTGCAGTGGCTGACATAACTTGTTTCATAACAGATTTATTTAAACAAACATTTCTCTAGCAAATAATGAGCTTTAGACACTGATGACTTGCCTGAGGTAAATTAAATGCTACATGACATTTTGTTTACAAGCTGTTTTATTGACGTCTTTCCACAGTTGAAACACTGATTGAGCAATTACTGAGAAATTTGTACAATTTTATGCACAAAATGAGCTCATTTCCAATTTTATCCCTGCTACAGGTCTCAAAATAGTTGGGACGGGGGCATGTTTACCATGGTGTAGCATCTACGCTTCTTTTCAAAACAGTTTGAATACATCTGGGCATCAAGGTTATGAGTTTCTGGAGTTTTGGGGTTCTCTATAGGTGAAAGATCTGGATTGCAGGCAGGCCAATTCAGCACCCGGACTCTTCTACTACAAAGCCATGCTGTTGTCCTGCTGAAATACACAAGCCCTTTTCTGAAATAGACGTCATCTGGGGGGGAGCATATGTTGCTCTAAAACCTTTATATACCTTTCAGCATTCATAGTGCCTTCCAAAACATTCAAGCTGCCTATTACCGTATGCATTACGCACCCCCATACCATAAGAGATGCTGGCTTTTGAACTGAATACTGATAACATGCTGGAAGGTCTCCCTCCTCTTTGGCTGAGAGGACACAGCGATCGTAATGTCCAAAAAGAATGTCAAATTTGGACTCGTCTGACCATAGAACACTTTTCCACTTTGAAACAGTCCATTTTAAATGAGCCTTGGCCCACAGGACACAAATGCGCTTCTGGGCCATTTTTACATATGGCTTCATTTTTGCTTGAAAGAGCTTTAGTTGGCATCTGCAGATGGCATGGCGGATTGTGTTTACCAACAGTGGTTTCTGGAAGTATTCCTGGGCCCATTTAGTAACGTTAATGACAGAATCATGCCGATGAGTGATGCAGTGTCGTCTGAGGCCCAAGGCCACAGGCATACAACAAAGGTCTTCGGCCTCGTCCCTTACGCACAGAGATTTCTCCAGTTTCTCTGAATCTGTTGATGATGTTATTTATTTATTTATTTAGTCATTTAGCAGATGCTTTTATCCAAAGCGACTTACAAATGAGGACATTATAGAAGCAATCAAAACCAACACAAGAGTAACAACATGCAAGTGCTATTACAAGTCCTAACGCAGTACACGTAGGAAGGTTTTTTGTTTTTTATGTTATGCATTGTAGATGATATGATTTGCAAAGCCTTTGTAATTTGACGTTGAGGAACATTGTTTTTAAAGTATTCCACAATCTTTTTACACACTCTTTCACAGATTGGAGAACCTCTGCCCATCTTTACTTCTGAGAGACTCTGCCTCACTTAGACATCCCTTTTATAGCTAATCATGTTACAGACCTGATGTCAATTAACTTAATTAGTTGCTAGATGTTCTCCCAGCCTAATATTTTCAAAATGTCTTGCTTTTTAAGCCCTTTATTGCCCCCGTGCCAACTTATTTTAGACCTGTAGTAGGTATCAAATTTGAAATGAGCTCATTTAGTGGAGAAAAGTGTAAAGTTTCTCAGTTTAAACATTTGTTATGTTCTCAATGTTCTATTGTGAACAAAATATTGGCTCATGGGATTTGAAAGTCTTTTAGTTTTAATTTTATTCAGATTTTAAAAAAGGTCCCAACATTTCTGGAATTCGAGTTGTATAAAACTGTGAGTTTCCAATTTATTTCCACTCATGCAGTGGCTAAAATAATGCTGTATTTCTTCAAGAATCTTTGAATAAAAATGTGTGTGTGTGTGTGTGTGTGTGTGTGTGTGTGTGTGTGTGTGTGTGTGTGTGTGTGTGTGTGTGTGTGTGTTTGTTGGAATAATAAATCCAACATATACAGTTTAAAAGTTGTTGCCATTACCATGATAATACCATGTTTTTGACTGCAATTAAACTAATATCATGGTATTGTCTGAAGTACATTGGAGTACAACCATGGTATTAGTTTCATTGTAGTTTCAGAAAAACATGGTATTACTAATGTAACGTGTCTAGTATATCCAGTAGTTTATACTTTAATAGTCGCTTATTTTAAAAGCATAACCTTTGCTGTATTAAATCTCTGCGCAGGTGAATGGCGTGAACATTGAAAGCATGAGACACGCTGAAGTTGTGGCCTTCATCAAGAACGGCGGGAATGAGACGCATTTACTAGTGGTGGATCCGGATACAGATGAGCATTTCAAAAAGATGGGCATCACTCCCACCAGCATCCATGTCAAAGGTAGAGTTAAAGACTTTAATGAGAAGAGTTCACCCAAAAATCTCAAAATCAAGCAACAAGTAGTTGAGATTTGCTTTATAGCATATAATGAGTATACTATATGTATGTGGATAAAGTCGGACATATACGATATCCAATTTTGATTAACATTTAATTTAGTCAAAACACATCTACTTTTGAATGATCATCAATAAAGAAAGATGATTTTGAGTCCAGATGGGTTAATTTTTCTATATTGCACAATCAGTTTGTTTGTGCAGCCTTGGTTTCCTCTTCCTGGGATTTGAGGGGGAGTTTGACATTTGTCCGTGCTAATGGTGCTTTTGAGGTTTGGAGACAGACAGATGTTCGGTTTCCTCCCAAGGCTCTATATAGAGGTGTGAAACTCTGAACAAAGCCTCCAGACCCTGGACTGTAGGCTATGCTGGTAGTAAATCCATGTTCTCTGAGTCTATCCACGTCTGTTTCCAGCAGTCCAGCAGCTCCTGACATGTGGCTCAGATTAGAGTTAAATTGAGGTAAACACCTTAAACAGGCTATTAACATCTCTTAGATAATTGCTACTTGGCAGAATCCTGATTTGGCCCACTGGGAGGTCATTCCAGCCCAGTCCACTTGCTTTCTATTCATTTTCTTGCATTTCATTCTGGATGAGTAAATCTTCTACGTCAGGTCTGTGAACATCAGATGACCCAGTTTAGGTTGATCAGGCCACAGATGTGGTGCTTTTATCCTACAGCTCAGATTTCTTTCTCAAGAGCCCACTCAAGGTTTCCAGCTGTAGCAATGGTCTTCTCTTCATCATCATCATGTACATTATATTGATAAACCTACAATGGATTATGGCTGTTTTTCCATTCAACATCAGTCCAAGAGCGATCTGAGCATTTGTTCTTCTTATTAAAACAGATTTTGACGAGTCCATAACTAACGGCTCCAACAGCCCAAATGTGAACGGGACGTCCTCCCGATCCACATACTCAGACGGCAGCAGTCAGGACACCAACACACAGGTGAACAAAATGACACAAGTGCATCTGCAATTAATATATTTATATTTTATACTTATGGCAGATTCATGCATTAAGTCATTTAAGGGTCAGGTAATAAAAAAAAGCTTTATTATATAAAAGATGATAACTACACAATGAACAGCTAGATTTATTATTTTTGAAGGCATTCATTTAACGCTTTAAAACGATCTATAGATATTAATTTATTCTAGAAATTAAAAGACACGAAAGTCTTATGCATGTTATGATAAAAACACTTAAGTTAAGTTAGAATGTGATTAATTTAATTATATATATATATATATATATATATATATATATTGTATACAAATATATACTATTCCAGTCAAAATTTATTTAGTAATTGTATAAATGTAATTTGTATTTCTATTTTAAATGTAATGAATTATTATTATATTATACAATTATTTCAATTAATATTTAAATACATTTCATCAGTTTAAATTTAAATCAACATGTTAAGGTGACAAAACACATTTCAAGGGTCAGATAAAAAAAAGCTCCTTAACAATAACTTAACATTTTCACTTACAGTATCTGTGTGTGTGTGTGTGTGTGTGTGTGTGTGTGTGTGTGTGTGTGTGTGTGTGTGTGTGTGTGCGTGCGTGCGTGTATAGAGAGCGAGAGAGAGAGAGAGCGAGAGAGGGCATTTGTTAATTACTTATTTTCTTTGAAAATCTGTTAATATATATAAAAAAGATTACATGACATATGCACACACACACACACACACACACACACACACCACTGCCCCAAAGTTTGGAATAATTAAGTTTAATTATCAGCATATTGTTATGATTTCTGAAGGATCATGTGACACTGAAGACTGGAGTAATGATGCTGAAAATACAGCTTTGATCACAGAAACAAATTACATTAGAAAATATATTTTAAAAATAAACCAGGTGTTTAAGTTATAATAACATTTCATAATATTTCTATTTTTGATCAAATAGATGTAGCCTTGGTGAGAATAAGAGACTTTGCAATTATTCCAAACTCTCACACACATATATATATATATATATATATATATATATAGAAAGAGAGAGAGAGAGAGAGAGAGCACAAAATGCATTTAATGCCAAATACTCAATATTGTATGCATACTGTAATATGGCAGTTTGAAACAGTGTTATGTGTGTATTTATATTTTGCAGCTCTCGAGGGAGAGCAGCAGCCATCTTCTCGACCCGTTTGAAGAAATAGGTCTGTGTCTGAGCCCCACGGCAGCAGAGGCTAAAGAGAAAGCCCACGCCAAGCGCACCAGAAAGAGAGCGCCCCAGATGGACTGGAACAAGAAGCATGAGATTTTTAGCAATTTCTGAGTCTTCTTCCCAAAGACGTGTGTTGCATTCAGAGCCCCGGACACGTGGCTGCTTTTGATGAAAAAGAGGCACCTATTTTTGTAGAAAATGAAAACTTGAAGCATAAAAAGTTGAAAAACACACCCGGAGGGGATGATGTGACTAACGCAATAGGATTTCTGTCTTATGAATGTCTAAGAAAGTCACAAATCGATGTCTTGCTGCTTGTATAGAGGGATTTCTATTAATTTCGTGTTCATGCTGTTCCTTCGATATAGAACGCTGACAATAACATACAAGATGGAATACAAAAGCCAAATGAGACTATTATACAGAACAGCGTACAGACTGTGCTTTTGCAGAACTCGACTGAACAAAATCAAGTTATTCGATTCAGGACCAAATGAATGAAGCTCCTTGTGTGTCGTACATGTTATATGTGAATCATCGGAAGAATTCAAATTGTTCTTTTGCCAAAGACACAACCTATAATCGACCAGATCCACTGATGTCTTTCAATTGTTTTGAAGGGACGCACCACTGTTGGACATCAAGTTTCTAAGAATGACTGAGATTACAAAAAAGGAAGAAAAACTGGAGTGACCCAGAAATGAGAATCTGCTCGTCTTCAACACTAGAGGATGCTGTTTATCCACTCGTGGGCTTCGTTATGAATAAAGCAGAAGATGTTGAACCACCAGAGGGAGCATCACAACACATGCTGCTTTCTTACAGCTCAGCTGACTGCAAGAGAAGTGAAACTTCTGCATCGACAAGGGCAAAGTTGTAAGACACGCCACAAAGAGCATTGCTGTATTTACAGTATAGTGTCTACAGGTGCATTCTGGGACGTGGATACCGACAGACAGGTGGCATGCAAGAAGTCACAATCATGCAAAACCGAATCGGTTCAGGAAGCAAAAGGAATCTAATGTAATAAACCTCGTAAAACGATAAAGTGCAACACATGCCTTATCTATAGAGGAACAGACAGTATTGATGCTGGGAGGGTCACTGAACTTTGACCTCAGACTCATCTCTGAAGAGGGACTGATTCTGGATACAAGATTTCCACCTTTCTTCATAACGCAGACAGTCATGAAAGCTTTTTAGAGAGCGCTATATGCATTTACAGCACACATATTGTGATATATACCATCAGCATTACTATTATGCATCTTAATAATTCATGATACGTTCCATGTTTGCAATTTAGTATTAATGTAGTCAAGTAGTTTCAGTTTTTTCTTTCCTGTGCCTCCCCTACGCCGACATTGAGCAGTACCTGTCACTTCCTGTCAGAAATATGCGTATTAGTATTATTTTTTAATAAAGTGTGACAATCACATTCTGAATGAGATTGATGTGTTAAATGCATTCATCAGCAGAAAGTTCCACGGAGCACTTTCTTATTATTTTTAAGTAGGTTGTGTTTTATTCATATATATATATATATATATATATATATATGTTTTATATTTAATATATATACATCAAACATGAAATATATTTTAGGCTGGTCACTATTATATTATATTATTATACTATTAGTTATTAAATATTCAATATAATATTTTTATTTTATTTTGAACATCACATTTTCTGTCATTATTATATAATAACAATATTTAGTCATATTTTATCAATTAAATCATGTATTAAATATTTACAATATTTACTAACAATATGTTTATTAATTTATATTTAAATATCGCTGATAAAAATATATTTATATAATTTGGTGGATTTTGTAAATGATGCATCTGTTAATTGGCAAAGCAGATGTGCCTATAATCACAAAATGGTCAAATATCAGCACACATCTATCATTTTATCACTCATTTTTCAGAATATACCGTCTTCCTCCCAACACAAATGTGCTCTGGACAATACATTTAGTCCCAAAACTTGGTCAAGCTTATTATAAACGCAACCGTGGTAATGTCACTAAATTAAACAGTAGTTCTAATGTGCAGTTAGAAAGTTTTCATTAAATTAATTGTATATAATTTTGTATATTAAATATTTTATTATTGCATTTATTATATAATTTTTTTATGTGACGTAAAGTATTGTAGTTGTATTTATTGATATACAGTGTATTCAAAATATATATATTCCTTACCTATATAATGATCTATACTTGGAGCTCTTACAATACGAGGAAAGAAAAGATATCTCAGAAATGTACGGTATATTTTTCTCCGTCCAATCCACTTATTCCACTTTTTTTGTTTTATGTTTGCGAGAGCTGATTGAACTGGATTCTGGATTGAGTGCTGCTTGTCCATGATGCTTTTCTGTTGCTAAGGTGGTCTGACTTTTTGTTGTGTTGCATCACGGTTGCTAGGGTTTTGTGTTGGGTTGCTAGGTGGTTCCTTACTGGCCTAAATTAAAATGCGCCCACCTCCAATTCTCCAGAATATTCTGCTCCTTACGTATGTGTCCATCAGTGCTATGAGATTTACCATCGGCCAGGTGGAAAATGTAAGTCAGACCTCATCTCAACAAGACACATGATTTGAGCAATCATTCATGTAGCACAAATACTCAGTTTAATTTCCTAACCACAAGTATGAGCGATGCTTGTATAACACCACTAATAACATAATCCATAATGACTCACTCAAATCTTGCACTTTGTTGATTAGGTTACAGTCATTTTTTCTCATTCTCATAATCATTAACACTTTTCACGCAGCTTCTAGACGTTCACTCATTGTGAGACACAAGACGTAAGCAAACGTGTCCGATCATGACCTGATGAGCAATAAATGATATTTGAGCGGATCTTTCAGTCTTTAGATTAGAGACAGGAGTGCCTGTTTGCACGGAGGAAACCTGAGCAATATACTCATATAAGACATGCAACAATGCAAATAAAAATAGCTGATCTCATACATAGTGGACTGCGCAGACGATCTGATAACAAACTAAACCACTGGAATGACCCATTTAGAAAGGGAGTTTTTGAACAATAATCCTACTGATGCTCTTTTTAAATGAACATGCAATGAAAAGACGATCAGTGCATGTTCCTGGCAGGATTTGTGTCTTTTGCTGAACGAAGTAAATAGCTCATCATCTCTGAGAGCACATGGGGACCTGCGGCGAGAACGGTAAAAGTGCAGTTTACTGTCATGCTTGTCTAGCAGTGTAATGCATCACATGTTTAACTCTCTGCTAGAACAGCATACATCTGTATAAGAAACCTTCGAGATGTGTTTGGACGCATGCACTACATATACAGTAAATCTGTAAAAATGCCTGATTTTGCATTAGATGAAGAGTCTGTATCTGTGCTCTAAAGCTCTCTCTTTACTAATTTCACATTTCATCGTCATTGTTGGTGGTTTGTTATGAAGACCTCAGGTTTACACGCGTAACCACAGGTGTAGTTCATCATCATCATGTTACCTACGGACATAACCCACTTTACAATCACAAAATGTCCATAATACGTGTGTATACACAATTAACATGCAGTCCATTTAAATGTATTATTCACATAATTTCATTATTATTATACACATTTTGTACCTATTATTTTAGAACTTTGTTTTGCTTGTTTATTTTTTATTTAAATCAATTTAAATAATATAATTGAATATCATTATAATTATCTAAAATATACATTTAAAATATAATTTTGAATTATAATTAAAATATAATAAATATTTTAATGAAACAATTAAAAATAATTTATTTTACATTTTAAAGTTAGCATGTTTTAATAAAAAATATATTAATATTCTTTTATAAATTAAAGCAATAATAATTAAGTGTTTATGTTTTCTGGAGCCATGCACTGCACCCTTAATTACACACTTTCTCAAATCAGATCCTCTTTTGACACAACAATAGCTAGAAATGTTAGAGGCATGGATTCAACAAAATGCTGCAAACATCACTTCAGGTTGGTGAGGTTCTTGACTGTGCATTTTTGCTATATCATTATTGCTATATAATAATCCATATAATTCGATTTGAAGGTTAACAAATACACCAGAGAGTACATTAAGATAAACAAAGAAATAGTAATACCAACACATAGAATTAAAATGTATTATTAAATGTGACCCTGGACCCTGTCATTTTATTTATTGATATTTATACATCATCTTAAAGCTTTCCATTGATGTATGGTTTGTTATGATAGGACTATATTTGACTGAGATATTTGAAAATCTAGAATCTGAGGGTGCAAAAAAAATCAACATTTCGAGAAAATCTGAACATGATCTTTACTGATCATGATCCTAATGATTTTTTGGCACAAAAGAAAAATCAATAATTTTGACCCAAACAGTATATTTTTGGCTATTGCTACAAATACACCTGTGCTACTGACTTGGTTTAGTTGTCCAGGGTCACACATATTATATATAATGAATATATAATATAAATATAACATTTAGCAGCTTTCTTATTTATTTATTTTTTACTTTTTTTAGACATTTTTGAACTTCTGAATTAAAATTTTTTTTAATAAAGGCTTATTTCCCTGAGAAGTTACATTACATACTGAATTTAACTATCAGAAGTAGCGGGTTAATTAAATAGGCTAATATTCATTTTGAAAAGACACAACCGAATAAAACATTTGAAAACACAGTTGAAAGCTGAGCATGATCCTTAAATAAATGAACAGAAATCTAGCCATAAATAAACGAATGACCACTGGTTGTTAATGCAGCGTAATTAAACGGGTTTGCCTACACGATTGGCAGAATACATACTAGAGTTATTTGTAGTGTTCATATATTTGTACAGTTGTAAACTTAAATGTAGCGTTCAAACTAGTTTATAGTAATAATAGTGTTCCCACACTGTATTCTTTGAAGCACTATCCGATGCCAGCGCATTACCTTTCGTCAGTGAACCGTGGCTGCTGCCAGGATTGCCAGGTTTTTACTACAAAACCCGTACAATTGCTACTAAAACTAGCCCAACCTCGTTTCACAAAGAAGAGGGGAAACCACGGACTTGGCAACACTGACTGTCGCCGCTAAAACCGGAGCGAGAGTGCGGAAGTCTGCGTCTCCATGGCGACTCGGTGTTGTTGTTAACACGCGCGTGAGTCAGAGCAGCAGTGAGTCACAGTCAGCAGGACATTCTCTCTGTTCTTGATTCACACACAACCACACGCTCGCCGAAGCCAAATAAGGACAACAGCTCGGCGAGAGGGACGGGAAATCTGTCCTGTCAGTGGCCGGCTGCGAGTTTGTGAGTGAGGGAAGGGAAGGGTCACACCCAGCGACTTCACACCTCAGTTTACTAACCAAACAGCTCGATAATATTTCACTCGATGAGTCACTTCGCAAACGGTTTAGCAATTTCGCGATGATAAAGTGGCCTTCGGCTTTTGTAGTGCAAACTCAGCCCTTTTTGTTGGTTTTTAGGTTATGAATGAACCACTGTACAGTGTGCAGTGATGTTATCATGTGCTAATATTCCCTGGCACTGTATGATTCGCAAGTTTGGATAGTGGCATGTTCGTCAACTTTTGTTTTTATAAAGATTAAGTTAAAATTTCTAGCCTTCATAATATAGGACAAGTTTTCACCAGCGCTTTATGTGACCCTGGACCAGTCAAACCAGTCATAAGGGTCAATTTTGTATTTAAAAAATTGAAATTATGAGATTTATGCAGATAAGTTTTGATATATTTAAGGTAGGAAATTTGCACAATATCTTAATGGAACATGATCTTTACATAATATCCTAATGATTTTTGTCATAAAAGAAAAATCTATCATTTTGACCCATACAATGTATTTTTGGCTATTGCTGCAAATATACCGTGCTACTTATGACTGTCTTTGTGGTCCAGGGTCACATATTTCAGTAAAGGCCTACCTTTATAACTATAACAATAATAACTATATTCGCGTTCACACCAATAGTCAAAAACGTTCTGTTTATTATAAGCGTGCTGCAGTTTTGTCATCTGCCTCTTTTTATCGCTCATCTGCTGTAAAGATTTGTTCTCAATACCGCTTATAATAATAACTAAAGTCTTAATAATTGTTCAAGTTCTATGAAAATAGTTAAGTCCATGGCACAACCGTAACAGTAGCGGCACAAAGCAACAATTTTGTGGAAATCACTTTTACAGCAATGTTTTGAATGATAAAAACTATATCTGCTGGACTTTAAAGAGCTGGAGTGTTTAAACCGACAAAACTGCAGCTGGTGCTTACAATAAACTGAACATTACTATGTATTTGCTTGTATATATTTTTAGCTTTATAGTTGATAATAAACAGAATTCTGTTTATTATAAACACAAACTGCAGTTATGTCATCTGCCACTTTAAATGCTCGAGCTCGTTAAAAAGAGGATTCAGATCGACTGTTTCTATAGTTCTTCATGGTTAACAGAATAAAGGGACTCATACAGGTTTGAAACAACTTTAGGAAGAGTAAATGGTGACAGAATTATCATTTTTGGGTGAATTATCCCTTTAACAATAATGTTTTTTGTTTCATAGATGTTTGACTTAAATTGAAAAGCTTGTAACAGGTTATTAAATATCAGGCTCCCAGTGTTACACCACAAAGTGTGACAATGTCCCTGCCTTTGGGGCATGTTGTCACAAAAGATCAACATTTGCTCTTTTTCCGTGGACAATAACTATGAAAAACAATAGCTTTTAGCTTTCAAAGCATGGTATTCAAATGCTTTCATACGCCTTTCGGAAAATCATGGCAGCTTTTGGAAACATAATCTCTGCTGTTTCTTTAAAGTGCAGTCTTGTGTATTTACTCTGCAGCTGTGCAGCGATGACAGCGGTGCAGTATCTTCATTCAGTAAGCAGACATTTAACAGTCTCTTAGCCAGAGTGAATTAAAGGGACAGTTCAAGTCATACAGGTTTGGAACAAGATTTTTGATCAACAAGATCTCTTTAAGCGCTCTTAAACTGACTAAAGTGTTAACATGACTTTTTAAGGTAAATAAATGTTGTAGTCGGACTGTAATCAAACTTTTCATGTGCATGTAACCATGCTTGAGATCCAGAGTCGAGGATGCTAGCATTACACCATGGTGGTCAACCTCAGCACTGGATTTCTTCATTGCAGACGTTCTGCCATAATGACTAAAATACTGACTATTCAACCAAAACCAGCATTGTGTGTTGGCAAAACCAGTGCCAACTGGATGATGTCTGAAGGCCCTAATAATCACCTTCACAGTAAACAGTCAACTTGCAGTGAAAATGGCTTGGATTGATCGGTAAACTTAAATCCACGTTCATTCTAGATACTTGTGATAGTAGGCAGTGCTGGGTAAATTACTTAGTACAGTACTGATAACAAATGACATGACAGAAATGACAGTTTGTAACGTAATCTGTTGGAGTACATGTATTAGGAAATGTATTCTGAGTACTAATGGTTTATGTTTCTGTCATACATCACTGCAGTAATGCAGACCTGTTTTAGGGAGAGCACTTTCTATGTACCTCTACTGCAGGTCTAAATGTTGCTGAGCAGATTTTAAAGCATGCATAATGGACTGCAGTAGTGGCATGGTAATTATATCGACTGTTTGTGCGGTAATGGATTCAAGGGCTCACATTTATCAGGCTGTGGTGTCGGGTGAGGTATAAGGACATTCCCATGAGAGAGTGGCATTAGAAGGGCATCACTGCTAGAAAGAGACAAAGAAGGTGCATTTTAGGAGGTATATTAAAGAAGGGAGTATGTGAGATGTGCATTTATTTATGGGGAGGCTTGAGAACGGCAGTGTGTCATTGTGACAGTGAATGATCTCAATAAAATGATCTCATGCAGAGGAAGTGCTGCTTTCATTTCCTTTTTTTAGATCACTTTGTCTCATTTCCCATTTACACTGTAAAAGGAGTTAATTTCATTCTAAAGTCATTTTCATTCAGATGTAATTGTTTTGACAATGGTGACTATAACTACTGTGCTTATATTTCATGAAGGAAATGTGCAAAACTCACCATAATCATGGTGTTGCAATGTGTCCTTAGTATGCCGTAATGCAGATGCTTGGGTGTTGTGGACGGTTGCTAGAGCAGTGCTTGGTTGTTTGCTTAGGGTTAGATTTGAGTTGAAAACTGTTTAGCATCTGTTGTTCCAGCTTTGCTGTTTGAATGAAACAGTTGGAGGGTCACATGCTGATGAATTCTGGGAGCTGGTCAGCTGGATGAAGTGTGGGTGGGGGTCAAGATCTGGCCCTGAGGCGTGAGGAAAAGAATGTGTTCCTGCTAGGAAATTCCCCTAGCAGGCTAATCTACAGAGGCTAGATACAATTGCTGATTAATTTATTTAATTAATGCTTTCCTAAGCTACTCGGCAATGTCCTAATCGAAAGGAATAGTTCACCTAAAAATGAACATTTACGAACCAGGCCATCCACAATGTTTCTTCATGGGAACAGATTTGGGGAAATGTGGCATTACATCACTTGCTCATCAATGGATGCTCTGCAGTGAATGGGTGCCGTCAGAATGAGAGTCCAGACTGATAAAAAAATCACAATAATCCACTAGTAGTCCATCAACTAATGTATTGTGAAGCAAAAAGCTATTAAAAATCCACCATAAAGGTGCTTTTAACTTCAAACCATATAGTTTCTGGCTTAAATATGCATAATCTGTCATTTAAGTCTATCTATAATATTGCTTTCTCCATTAAAGAAGTTTTGTCTGAATTAGGAGAGAAACATGCATAGATCAAGCATGTTTACAAGAGTAAAGAGACCAAAACATTTTTAAAGAAATGTGTTGGTGGATTTTAATCTGAGAGGACAACAAGGGATGATTTTTTTAATAAGGAAGCATTATTGTGGTTTATTTACTCCATTATTGTGGTTATATTTTTGCCAAAAGCAACAGTTTAAAGATGAAACACCTTAATGATGGATTTTTTTCTTGCAAACGTTAATTCATGGACTGGACAGTTGTGGATTATTGTGATGTTTTTATCAGCTGTTTGGACTCTCAATCTGACGGCACCCATTCACTGCAGAGGATCCACTGGTGAGCAAGTGAATTAATGCTAAATTTCTACAAATCTGTTCTGATAAGGAAACAAACTCATCTACATCTTTGGTTGTCAATGAGTGAGTACAATTTCATAAAATTGTCATTTTTGGGTGAACTATTCCTTCAAAGTACCACCTTTAATTCCCAGCATTGAAATTTTAAACCCATGCAGCGTTCATATATATGGCCATTCTTCAAAATATCTTCTTTAGTGTTCCACAGAAGAACGTGTTGAGGAAAGCTGAGGCTGAGTAAATAATGGCAGATTTTTCATTTTGGTTGAACAATCCCTTTATGAAGCGTCCCCTTTGCATGTGCACGGCTCAGTATGTCAAAAGTATGTGCATTAGCTGCTGGGCCACGGCTCAAACAAAACAAAAAAATGCTTTTTTGACAGTTCCTGTGTAACTGCATTGCAGAAACAGTCATTAGCAATAACAAACTACCTGAAAGATCTTTATCATCGCACACGACAATACCTGAATAACCACAACTGAACACGGAAATGAAGACACGGCAGTCAAAGAGAGAAAGGTGGTCTGAACAGAGAAGAGGGAGGTCCCATTAAGAGTTCTTTCAGCGGGGTATATTTAGACACGACTGTGAAAAACAGAGGGGAAAAAGAGTGATGTATAAACAGTAGTACGAATCTGATGTAACGTACTGCAATAGGCCCACACACACACACACACATAGCAACTCATGAGAAAATCTGCTGTGAATTACTCTCAAGGACACACTCTGATATTACACATAATGAGAGACATAAAGAGAAATCAGCCCAGAAGTGAGCGAGACAGCTGGAAAATCAATACTAGTAATGGCTGCGAGCGGTGCGTAACAGTAACGGATAATATCATGAAGACTACACGAGCAGTCCGAGTGCTACAGAGCAGCAGCCACAGTGACGCCATTGTGGTTTAAAACGCACTTCCTGTCTGCCGCCACAGTGTTTGTGTTTCATGTTGCCGTGGCAACCGTGAACACATAAATACCAGAGAAAAAAAAGGAGTGAGTGAGAGAGAAACTGAGAAATCGAGGACAAACCCTTATGACTAGCTGGAATGAAAAAGCTAATGCATCCAGACAGGGCTTTACTGCTGTGTGTGTGTGTGTGTGTGTGTGTGTGTGTGTGTGTGTGTGTGTGTGTGTGTGTGTGTGTGTGTGTGTGTGTGTGTGTGTGTGTGTGTGTGTGTGTGTGTGTGTGTGTGTGTGTGTGTGTGTGTGTGTGTGTGTGTGTCTCTGTGTGTGTGTGTCTGTGTGTGTGTGTGTGTGTGTGTGTGTGTGTGTGTGTCTGTGTGTGTGTGTGTGTGTGTGTGTGTGTTGTGGCCCCTAAAACAACATTATAATACCTGCTCATAGTCTTTTACTGTCTGTCCCAACAAATTCCAGTATGTGAGATTATGTAAATGCAAGTGATTATGTCATGCACATTCAGAAGATTTTGAAGTTAATCATTTTTTTTGTTGAATTAATAACCAGTTGTGTTAAACCTGTGTAAAGTATAACATGTTTGCTGATAATATTGTTTACCTAAAAGGATAGCATAGTATACTATAGTACTGTATAGTATTGTTACATATATAATAGTGCACTTTCTAGATTGTCTTGATTGGCTCGTTGTTCTGAAAATTCACGTCTACTAGGCTGTTGTGTGGTCATTGCTAGGGCATTGCAATTTGGTTGTTAAGGTGTTTTGACTGGTTGTTGGCATGTTCTATGGTTGCTAGGGCACAGCTATACAGTTGCTAGGGCATTGCAATTTGGTTGTTAAGGTGTTTTGACTGGTTGTTGGCGTGTTCTATGGTTGCTAGGGCACAGCTATACAGTTGCTAGGGCATTGCAATTTGGTTGTTAAGGTGTTTTGACTGGTTGTTGGCATGTTCTATGGTTGCTAGGGCACATCTATACAGCTACTAGGGCATTGCAATTTGGTTGTTAAGGTGTTTTGACTGGTTGTTGGCGTGTTCTATGGTTGCTAGGGCACATCTATACAGTTGCTAGGGCATTGCAATTTGGTTGTTAAGGTATTTTGACTGGTTGTTGGTCTGTTCTATGGTTGCTAGGGCACATCTATACAGTTGCTAGGGCATTGCAATTTGGTTGTTGAGGTGTTTTGACTGTTTGTTGGTCTGTTCTATGGTTGCTAGGGCACATCTATACAGTTGCTAGGGCATTGCAATTTGGTTGTTAATGTGTTTTGACTGTTTGTTGGTGTGTTCTATGGTTGCTAGGGCACAGCTATACAGTTGTTTAGCTGTTTTGAGTGGATTTAATGCATTACTATGTGGTTTCTAGGGTGATCTGGGTGGTTGCTAGAGCGTTGGTAAGCGATTGCTTAGTGGCCCAAGTTAAAAGAGACACAAAAGCGTGTTTTTTCCCATGTTTTTGTTTGTTTGGTTTTTGTTTTGTTTTAGAAACACGAATCCCAGCACACCAGTAATCAGTGTTGTTATTATTAACCAAAACTATTGATTTTTTTGAATGCATTTAAATAAAGCTTAAATAAAAATATAATGTAAATATTAAACAGAAAACTTAAACTTAAAAAAACTTAAATAAAAATGAGAAATGTTGTCTTGGCGAGTTACTACCTAAAACTAAAACTTATAAAATGAATTAAAGCTATAAAAGAAACTAATAAAAATGAAAAAAGCACATACAATATAAAAAAAACAGGAAAATATCAAATAAAAGCTTATTTAAATATGATTAAAATCTATAATAATATATCAATAATACTAAAATATCACCTTTGATAATATGATGCACTCTTTCCTGTATATGTAGTTGTTGTTTTATTTCAAACGTTTGATTTCGATGGTTTGAGTCTTTTCCTCTGAGTACAGTACCGTGTGACACGTCCTAACAGCGTGAGTTGTGTTTATTGTGTGTTGATGTGCGAGTGAAAGAGCGTTGTGTCTGGAAGAGGAGCTTGTGTTTCCTCCGAGGAATGCTTGTATAATTAGATCCCCGCTGTCATGACAACCAAACTTGATTTTTAAGGGGGCAGAGACTAGTTCAGTTTTAGAAACCAGTGTCTGCGACTCACACACACACACACAGACAGACAGACAGACAGACAGACAGACAGAAAGACACACACACACAGACACACACACACACACATACACACACACACACACACACACACACACACACACACACACACACACACACACACACACACACACACACACTGACTTCTAGAGAAGGCACATATGAACCCTTATCGCAGTATTCATGAATGTCTATGTACAGCAGCCTTGGATTGTGAACTTTGAAAACACCGGTAGATTATAAAATTCACCTTTTTTCTTGCATTAGAGGTCAAAAAAATTAAAAATAGGAATAATTAACATGCTCTAGCCTGACATGCATCAATGGAAAAATGATCCTTCTCAAGCTTCTGTGCCACATATAATAATAACGGGCAAACTCTCTGATTCAGCGGATGACAAATTCAACCCCTCTATGGGTTATTTGACACTACGACATCCTGACCGCTGACTGTAAACATGCAGAAGAGTAATGCATACAAAAACTCTAGCCAAAAGATATTAAGATATGTGGCAAAGCCTGGACAGAAGCTGAACACATCGGTCATCCGTCATGTGTTGGATGAGCTGAAGTGAAGTCGGTGTGCGAGCGAGTCTCTGGGCTGCTGTGAGACCGGTGTGTACGCGTGTGTGTGGAATGTGTGATGTCCAGACAGTGTGCAGTTGTTCGGACTCTTTTCTCCGGCCTGTGTCCGGGGAGGGTCAGGCCGGAGCGGATAGTCGTAAAGTGTGTAGGAGCGCAGAGTAAACACATGTCTCTGAGCGCTGGAGGAGGGTTAGTGTTTGTCAGTGTGTGTATGTCTGTGTCTGTCCTGTAAACACTGCGCAGGTGTGACCCTCTTTGTGTCCTTCTGACCTAATACAAGGTGTTGACATGCTGTAAACGCCATACAGACGTTTAAAGTGAAGCACCAGCATGAATGTGTCTGAAAATAACCAGAACCAAGAGCCTTTTTTATCACTATATCTGCTTCTAATATGTTGCATATTTGTTCAGTAATGTCACATTATATATATATATATATATAATGGATATATATTGTGACTTTAAATGCAGACCCAAAAATAGTAGTGGAAAATATTATAATATAGAGCTATAATTTTATATAACTGCACAGCTGTTTTAAATTATAGTATTATGTAGCATAGTATAGTAAAAGTACAGTAAAGTGTTTATACAAAGAAAGATGTAAAATGTTTATATAGAATAATATAATATATATATACATATGTCAAATGTATAATTTTGAAAAATGTGCACTATAATATGGTATTTTTGTGGCGTACTGTAGTAAAATTGTGTATAGTTCAGTATAGTGAAGTTCAGTGTGATGTACTGTAATAGTATAATATTTCTTGATGTATGCAATTTAAGTGTTTAGAAAAGTAATATGTTACTACGTTATATAGTAATGTTGTCTACGCTACAGTTTACAACTAAAGTGCAGTTTTAACGTGTATGCTGTTCCTTTACCATGTTGTTTATAGAAGTAAATTATTGTGTAGTCCAGAGCAGAATGCTAAAGCGTGGTATAGTAGTAAAATATTGTATAGTATTGTACAGTAGAGAACAATCACATGCTGCTGTAGTGGATGAAACTCAACAGATGCAGGTGAAACGTGAATCGCATGAGGCGTGTGTGTGTGTGTGTGTGTGTGTGTGTGTGTGTGTGTGTGTGTGTGTGTGTGTGTGTGTGTGTGTGTGTGTAGAGGGAACTGTGTCTCACTGTATAATTGCTCCCTGCCTCTTCCTGTGAGCCACGCTGATGGAGGGAGGGCTCAACTTCTGACGTTATACAAATAGAAATTCCCGTCGCTGGTCTCTCTCTCCGCTCTCATTCACTTTCATGCCGTCTGGCCCCCAGACGAACTCTCTGTCTCTCTCTCTCTCTCTCTCCTATATGAACACTCATAGCGTCTATACAGGAGTGGGACACTCCCTCTGAGACACAACTGCTATAAGGTTCCTCTCACGCTCTGAACAGAGGAGATACAGAGCAGTCCGATCATAAAGGTAAGAGGCCAGAGTCACACTTCTGAACTTTCAGTAACATCTGCATGTGGTGTGTCTATTGCTCTTGAAGTTTGCAAGGCGTTGTGCTCTTAAAAACACCCCTTGTTCAGCAATTTTGGAGGTTTGCGGTGTAGTTGGTGATGGTCGGACTGACTTTTTGAGTTCAGCCAGACAAGTGATCCACTTGAGCGTCCAGAGGAAAGGTCATCCGTAAATAGTTTCTTTGAATGGGCCGTCTGAGCGACTGCGCGACATCTGTCAGCCAGACATGAGTTCGGGGCGGCGTGAAGCGGAGGTCATAAAAACGCTCTCAAAACAAGGAGCGCGAGGATGAGGCTGTGCAGAAACGCTCAAACATTCTTCTCATTGTTCTCAAGTCTCGGAAGACCGCGCCAGACGCTGGACAGCCAAAACAACTTTCAGAGGAAAGGAGGAGGGAAAAGGCCAAGCCGGGAGTGTTAGACAAGGTGTCCAAGCTGGAGCGCTAGATCGCAGGAGAGCGAAAGCAGCCTGAGGTGATGTTTCATCTTGTGCTCTTTCAGAGTTAGAATGAGAAACCCTGACCGTTTACTGAAATGTTAATGTGAGTCAGTAAATAGCATAATAGATAATAGTGCAGTGTAAAATATATTGAAGTTTTTAATACAACAAACTGTTCAGTATGATATTCTGTCGTGCACAATATAAGTGTGGAGTATACTAAAGTGTAAAACAGCATACTATTGTAAAACAGACAAGTGTGTATAGTATAGTATACTACAGTGAAGTGTGGTCTCTATCGTAAATTATTGTGAAATGTATAAAATAGTGTTACATTATATACAGTAGTATAGTACAGTGTATAATATTTTCAAGTGTTTAGTATATTTTGTAGCATACAAGTGTGTAGTACAGTATATTATATACTGTATATTAGTATACTATGTGGTAAATTGTTTAGTATTGTTAAGTGTATAAAATAGTGTTACATTACTGTAATATATTACAGTGTATAATATATTGAAGCATTTAGAACTACAAATTGTTTAATGTGATAGTTTGTAGTGTGCAATACAAGTGTGTAGTATAATAAAGTGCATAGCACAGTACGGTATAGTGTGTAGCACAGTATACTATAGTAAAAAAGAGCAGTGTTTATCGTATATAGTGTGTTACAGTGAAGTGTGTACTGTAGTATATAGTAAATTGTAGCAAATCGTGAAGTCTATAAAATAGTGTTGCACTATATACAGCAACATAATAATAAAGTGTGTAGCACAGTACAGTAAAGTGTGTAGTAAAGTATATTATTAACAGTATGTAATAATATAGTGAATATTACTATTAACTCTAGTAAACGGTAAAAAGTAGTCAAATATATAGTATTGCAAAGCATATCAAATAGTGTTACATACAGTAATATTATACACTATAATATAAATGAAAGCGTTTAGTACAATAATTGGTTTAGTATGATATAAAATAGCGTACAACACAAATGTGTAGTGTAATAAAGTGTTTAGTACAGTATATAAAAGACAAGATTATTATAGTATATAGTGTATATTCTAGTGAAGTGTGCTGTAGTATAAAATACAGTGAGTTGTGTTTAATTGTGTAGTGTATGAAGTATTGTTATATTATATACTGTACTATTGTACAGTGTGTAACTTAGTAAAGGAAGCCAAAAGCTATTATTCATCTCATAATGTGCTCATTAGGCCTAAAGAAATGAGAAATTGAGACTACGAGAGTAACTAGAGAGACACAGGGAAGGTTCAAGTTTCTGGAAACAGGTCTGTCCCACTTTTCAGAGAGCACAGGAGTCCTCGGGACTCGTACAGAGATTAGGAAATGGTGCACAAGTGGAGCAAGTGTGATGGATTCCTGTATCTGCTGCTGAGTGTTTTCTTCAGGCCTCTTTGCTGAAGTTAATGGCTGCTGCGGAGGATAGTATCTGGAGTAAGGTTACAGGCACATTAGCGTGAAAACCATGAGCTGTGAATTTACGCTCTATTTAAAAGGGAACGAGCGCCTTTGTGCTCGTGTGAGGGAGTTTTTCACTGCTGTAAATACCAGAAGTTATATTTGGTGTCAGTCACTTTGGTTTATAGTTAAATGAATGAAGCTTACGAACACACGAGACATATTCTCACGGGCAGGTGGAGCACTGTATGCTTATAAAAGCCGTCTGTCGTGATTTTTGCTGAGTCATTAATTACATTCAGTCATCTACTGTTTAACGCTTTAAATTTCACTCAAATGTTAGATTTCACTGCAAACGATTAAACATGATGCCTGAAATTTGATCATGTGCAACAAGATGGAGTAAATATGAAAAACTGATTAAATAATTATATAAAATATATGTTTTTTAATAAATGTTATCAATTTTGTTTACATTTAATCTATAAATATTTAGATATGTATATACTGATATTATATTGTTATGTATTTATAATATTTTGTTTCATATTTCTTCTGTTACAAGCTTGAGATCTAGCAAAAGTCAAAATTATATTGAATTTAAATAAGAAAAGTTTCAGCCCACACTTAATTGCTTAATTCTTTTAAAAATGCTTCTTGCATTATTTTCATTTTATAAGTCACTTTGCATCTGTTTAATGGTGTATATATATATGCTGGGTGGGCCTAAATTGATGCATCCGGTCCTATGTCCACCTTTTAAAAAGGCCCAGTATCAGGTTACCTACAGCGAGTCAGCGTCTAATCGAAAAATCTCATTTATTGGCAACTATACGGATCTGGCAAGCTTGCAGAGCAAATGGGATAATATGGATATTTTTTCTTCAATCCCTAAAATTAGCTGCAACACTGCAGGATGAAAGTGTGACTTCTCATCACGAGGAGAGCCGTAAAAAGTCTTTCCTGCTCTTTTTCTCTGTGAGGTGTAACCGCATCGGCTGCATCACGCCAGACGCTGTCATTAGTGAGAGGAAAGACTGAGATCACTGGCAAAAAGAACAACTGCGGCTTCAATTTAGAGGGAAAATAGCTGATGGAAAATATTAATGGACAGAGATGTTCCCGTTCGCAAGGCGTCACTTCATCAAGTCAAGATTGGGTGGATGATTTCATGCATTCGAGAATCAGGAAAACACATCACAGCGCTTCAGATGCCCTTCAAAAGCAATATTCAGTCTTAATGCATCATTTCAGTTGCAGACTCGCTTGGAAAGGCGCCTTTTTGTGTGTGGAAAATGCATAATGATTTTTTTAGGAGGAGAATATCATACTTTAAACTCTTTTGCAGCTTTCTGTAACAGGACATTTCAACTCAATCCTGCTTGGGTGTAGAAGTGAGATCAAAAATGTCTTTGCATTTGATACATGAACATCAAACCAAGTGTCATTTATTAACAGAAAGACACTCTTCAGTCAAAACATTTCACAAAATCATAAGTTTTTACAAGATAAAACAACATTCTTTAGAATTACTGATAAAATAAACATGTTGAATGTTAAATAAGTCCATAGATGAACTGCACCTGATGTTACTCTTCTAGTAAACCTGTGTGAACTTGAAGTAGTGTCCTAACTCTTTTTGGGGGCCTGTGCGTGCAAGACTGATGGGCCACATCCTCTGAACAGCATCTAAATGACTCTGTCTGTAACACTCAACTGCAAAGTCTCATCTTGCACAGTTAATGGGGAAAACCTGAAAACAAAACCTGCACCACAAACAGTCGGTGCTCTATAAGTAATGGATGTCTTTGTTTAGAGCAGGCAGGTTTACTTGCAGCATTATCTGGGATATTTGATGTAAAGACAAACATTGTGTAAGCTAGGAGTTCCCCTGCATCTGGACATATTCATATCCTTTTTTTCAACGATGTGAGACGCTGTAAGGAACTGGAATGATTCTGTCGACCGGTTACGATGCTGTAAATGTTCCTTTATAAATGTTTAGATGGAAAACAGTTTGAAGAGAATGTGAAGTGACATGTTATAACTGGAAAATATGTTTCTGCTTTAAAAAGTCCAAACTGACGAGTTGTCGTAGGAAAGATCGCGTAATAGACTGCAATGAGGGGAAATGAAGAGCAAATGGAGAGTGATTTTTTAAAGAAAGGCCATTTAAAGATGTGTCTCTTCTAGAATAGATCTCTGTAATGTCTCAAATCATGCTCACATTTGCCAAAAGAAATAATGCAAACTTAATGCCATCTACATTGATTGTATAGATCCAAACTCTTGCTTATGTCAATAACAGTCTCATGTGTGTCTATTTTATTAGAAACATCTGAGATGAAGCGGATATTGAAATAAAACTTCTTGTAGCAGTGCAGTTTTTTTCTGAAAATCAAGTAAAATATTAAAACTTTCCAACTGTGAAACAAGTTTCTGGTCCTCTGGGACTTTATCTGAGAGAAAGAGGGTTCTGAAAGATATTCTAGATCCTTCACAGGTCCTGCCTGTTTTTTGTCGCTCTTAAAATGTTACTTCAGATGAGACATCGGTTTGAACAGAGCAGCTTAATTAGCGTTTTTGTATTTTTTATGGCACTCGGCAGATATTGCGTCTTTCTTACCTCATTTCAAACTGTCATTGAAAAGATATTTTTATAAGTCCACAGGAAGCCCAGTCACCCAGACGCTAGCAGAAGGAGGGGCCAAAAAGGAGGGACAAAAAAATGAGGTGCTCTTGGAAGACACACACATGCACTTTGCATGTTAAACAGACTAGTGCAGGCAAGTTTACATGTCATCATTTACTTACTTTTAAACCTGTTGGACTTTCTTTCTTCAATGGAACCCAAAAAAAGATGTTCACGCTGCCTTTTAAGCTCCAAAAAGAGACAAAAATGACATAAAAACATAAAATTATGTTGTAAAAATGTCAGTTTTTTTAATCCCAGGTTACCAATCCCAGTCCTCGCAGCAATAGTTGGAACACAGTTCATGCACGTAGCTCTCTTCTAACGAAGTAGGAAGCAATGAACACTGTGTAGAGATCATATCAATAAGAATCCAGTAATTAAGATTACAGGATGAATACTGATTAATAAGGATATATTTTCACACAGTTCATTGGACAATGCTGTGTTATGACCTCAAACTACTTTTACCATGCTTATTTTGACATTTTATATTTACTTCACATAACCAGCAACGTATGTATGGCTTTCCTGGAGTAAACTTGCTCGGAGCTCACCTGATAGAGCAATGCGCAGTGCTCGGAGATGATGAGTCCAGTAAAACGTGAATTGCATCACTCGATAAACGTATATTTTGCATGTTATTTATATGCAGAAACTTTGGCTTGTATGTGTTTGACGTCCAGTAGCATGTTTTAATAACTGCCTGACATTCAGGCAAGGTTCTCTCAAAGATACAAACAAACGTTCCTCTAGTAATGTTAACAGAAAGTTTGTTCAGAATTATCTGGTCTTCAATAATGTCCTCAAAACATTAGCACAAAAACTGTGTTTAGCTATACACTTTTCATCGGAATTTATTTCTGAAACGTTTTATTTGGGCATCCAACTTTATATATGTATATATATTCAGAATGTTTAAAAATATATTCAAACGTAAAGTTCCCATGATGTTTGCAAAATTCTAAAATGGAAGACGCAAATAACATCCCATTATAGAATAGAATAGTTCCTGATTACATTAGCATAACATAAGTTTTCAAAAGGTTTAAAAAATGGAGAACATTCTGAAATAATGTTTTCATAACTTGATGGGAACTATATGTTTTTAGAAAAAAAATTCATCTGGGCAAGTTGGCTATTTTAAGAGTTTAGTGTCTTTATTTGCGTTCACTGCACGGAAAAGAGCAGCGTTGACATTCTCCTAAACATGTTATGTTTCACAGAAGAAAAAATAAAGTTCTACAGGTTCTGAAAGACATAAGGGTGAGTAAACGATGACCAAACTTTCATTTTTGGCCGAACTCTCCCCCTTTTTAGTCCCGGCTGTTTGCTATCTGTCTGCTGTGTTGTTTGCTGTTCTCACAGAGCCCTCGTGTATGATGTGTTAGGACAGAGACAGATTTAGAAATGTTGGACCCCAGCTCAGACAGAATGACTTAAGCCCGGACCCTCCTCTTCTGCCAGCCAGGGGAATTCCTGGCAGAGTGATTTTTAAACCTAATGACTGAATCACATTGCCAGGGATTTCCAATGGCTCGTGTGAGGGACTCGACTTGGAGACTGCAGACACGCCAGATATTTGCATTGCAGACACACACACACCTGAACACGTGAGACCCTAATCCTGAAGGAATGCAAACCGTCTCGCGCATGAGTTAGTGGTGACAGAAGTGCCATGCATTTCTATATAGGCTCTATGGTGTCAGGACTTAACTCACTTGTGAGCACTGCATTAAACTTTGTTCACAGTGGTTAAGTTCTGCCATCCTGAGACCCAAATCACCAAAGAAGGAGTTAAAGTCAACAGTCTCATCAAAATGAATGCATGCACACTGAAGACTGTGACATGATGTTCTCATTGCATGTGTAATGTTCTTGAAAAGCTGCATTAAAGATGCACTAGAGACTAATTCAAGGTTTGACTCTTTTTGTTGTCGTTAATCTTATGCTGTTGTGACAGGCCTGTTTTTATCTTGTCCGAAGTAATCTTCATCTCAGGTGTTCAGCATGATATACAACAAACGAGCCGTAGCTTGAAAATAAAAGACTAGGATAAACATCTTTTGTTGGTACTGGAACAAATTCCTGTCAAAACATGGTGGACTTTTTTCAGGCGGTGAACCACTTAACGACACTAACGTCCTCTAACCCAGGCGTGTCAAACTCAGTTCCTGGAGGGCAGAGCTTTGTTCCAACACACAAACCATCTAGTTTTCAAATAAGCCTGAATGACTTAATTAACTGGATCAGGTGTGTTTAATTAGGGTTGCATCTAAACTCTGCAGGAACTGAGTTTGACACCCCTGCTCTAACCCCCCAAAAATATGACCCAAGAGTGTCTTGCTAACGTTCCCATTAATGAAAATGTGCCATGCTCGAGTTCCCCGCGGAAACCTACCCGTACCACTCAAATTAGAAAACATTATTATAAGCTAACCGTTGTGAATCGGGCTAAAGTAAGGCCATAGTTTTGAACACTGGCTGGTTATGTAATTTCTCAAATATTGATTTCGGATCATTTTTAACCAAAATAAGTTACGGACTGCAGCTTTAAGGGAGTATTCCGTTTTAGAATAGTGCAAACCTTAAGGGAATGTTACATTTGAATGTTCTCTCAACATTCTGAAACAAGTAATAATAATACAAATAAATAAATAAAATGTTTTCTAAATAAAACATTACATGAATAAATTATAATTTATATAAATAATAATTTATTTGGGTCCTTCAGAACTTGGTATCTTTCACTGACCACCAGTGAACCAAGAAGGATATCTCAAAACTACTTCTAACCATTAACAACATTAATAAATTAACGAATGCTCTTCCAGGACTAACAAAAGATATAGACCCAGGAACCCATCTTACAGAAATGACACGGAGAGAGGGATGTCAATTTCAGGTTTTTAGACTGTAAAGAGATACTGCATATGTCTTTTGTAAGTTTGCAACTGTTAATCAGTGACGCTGAACATGTATGCATTAAATTAAAATCAGAATCTGAAAATCAGCACTTCAGTATGTGAGTTCTCAGAGAGATGAGGCAACTAGCAAAGCTGCAAGAGGCCGTGTTACAGGTACCTCAATTCAAACTGCCTCAGAAAATAAATAAAAGCATGATGTAGTCATGCAACATATGCATAAACAGTGAACACGAACTTGATGTCAGGGATGTTTAGGACAGTTGCTAAGTGACCACACATGTCCGAACTGAATCTGAACTTCGGCGGTCCAGTTTCAACAAAACCTCTTCAAATGGACGCCACATAAAAGCAGAATTTATGGCAGGGCAGCCATTCAGAAACTGTTTGTAACCAAGGCCCAAACGATGCATTAAACACAAAACAATGGAAAAAATGGTCCAGTGACTCATCTTTTACCGTATTTCCTGCATTCAGGCGGGTTTATCTTACGAGCCAGCCAAAGGATGCCTGCAGCCCGCAACATCGGCTGCCAGCTGTGACACATGGTGAGGGATCTGTAAGTGTACGGGCCGGCTCTCACACAAATCCTAATTGTCATGTAACAGTGACCCAGGATAACACAAACGCATCCTAGCGTAATGTTCCCATACACGGCTAGAGTTCAAGAGTGATTTTAAGAAAGCCAGAATCATGAAGCCAAACCAAAACATCATTGAACCATTACAGAAAGTTCTGAAGAGCATAGATTCATATCTCCTTTACTCCAACTCACAAAGAATCAACAAAGTGTTGCCTTGATATCATTAGATGGATGGATATATATAGATAGATATATATATAGATAGATAGATAGATAGATAGATAGATAGATAGATAGATAGATAGATAGATAGATAGATAGATAGATAGATAGATAGATAGATATAAAGATAGATATAAAGATGGATGGATGGATGGAAAATAATAAAACAATATATAATGAAAATATTTTTATACAGCCTTTAAATTGTGCTTAGTCATTGTATATGTTACTGAGATAGGACTTTGTGTATTGTTATGAAAATGAGAATTTTAGATAATTTATGCAATGTGATTTATGTCTTATGTGATGTATTCATATATATATATATATGTATGTATGAGTTCTGAGGTTACTGGTTTGATTCTCGACGTCTGTGTCTCAGTCTGCTGTTATTTTGGTGCGTGTGGCTTGTCTCTGTGTCTGTCTGTCAGGGGCCGGTCTCCTGTGCCTGCTGTGCTGATAATCAGTGGATGCTGTAGCTGGCTCAGTTCAGCAGGAACAGAGGTCTGGTCTTCTGCTCCACACACACACAGAGAGAGAGAGAGAGAGAGAGAGAGGACTGTACAAGTCACAGGTATGAACACACAAAAGACATTTCATTTATCATGACACAATGATCAAATAGTCACATTTTACATAATATAAATAAACTCAATTGTGTGAATATATATATTGTCAATTTTAACGCTACAAATAAAATCACTTTCAAAAAATATCTTACCTGTACATTTCCAATTTTTTATCAGCATCTGAAATAATCAATGGTAATAAAGGTTGGTATTTTAAAATGTCATATTTTATTTATTTCATATATTTTATCTGGTATATATTAATAATTTCTATTTATTACAATTAATGTTTATCATATTATATGTGCATTGTCTTCTACGGCTCAGCTTTTAATTTTTACCATAAGAAATGATCTGAAATACAATTTAAAAATGTATATAAAAAATATATTTTATCAAGTGTAAATCATTTAAAAAAATAAATATTTTAAATATAAAACAGACATAATGTTTTATATATATATATGGGGGATTCTATAATTACGGGTACATTTGGTGTCCGAAGTCATTACTTTTTCAGTTATATTATTTATTATTTTAATAATTTGTTACGCATTGTTATGAATTACAAGATGTTACAGTCCATAACAATATAATAATTTATTTAAAAAGTGTCGTAAATAGCTGAAAATCACAGTTTCTTGTTGTCCGAATTAGTCAGTGTATTTTTTCCATCATGTATCAAAATATTTTATAGTACTTTTCTTTAGGTAACATTGTGTTCATTTTATTTATAAAAGCCCTAAATAGTCACTTACTTACTTCTACAACATTGAATTACTTAAAATTAACTTTTTTACTTAAAAAACATGTCCATAAATCTTGCGTCAACTGTTACTGTACCATATTTCCCCTTTAAATTGGTGGAATGATCTCGCATCCGTGTAAGAGACAGGAAATGATGTCACTGTCCCTCACTGGTAAGATCTGAAGCACTGAAAAGTTGCCTCTCTGAGAACATATTTTAATCTAAAAAGTTGTAGAACATCAACTCTGTTACCACAATATCAGAAGGAAAACAGAATGTATTACTATTTATTAGGTATTGACATTAAAACAGATATATTTAATATATTAATTGAGAATATATATTTAACCTGATGACACGGGTTAAATAAATAACTTAAAATAATAAAATATATATTAAAATCAATTGAGAAAAATATAGTATATTTAGTATAGTTTCTAGTCTGGAAACCTTTTTTACACAAGGGGATGAGCTGTAATGGGCCACTGTGTTGCTCCACATGCCTATATATTGTATACGTTTATAATATACAGTCATGTGGAATAAATATAGCAGCTAAAAACGTATCAGTAACAAGCAGGATAATAAATACCTCTCACTCTGACACAAAGCCCATCCCAAACTACTCTATATAGATGTGCACTGCTCTGTTTCAGAACCTAGCGAGCTGCTTACATTGATATGAATATGAATATATTGTGACGTGAATATTTTAATAAGCATCACATATAACGTTTTCCTTAATTTCCTTTCTCGTCCGAGGGTTTAGACAACCTACATCTGTTTGTGAAACTAGCGTTTTATATATGTGACCATGGAGCACAAAACCAGTCTTAAGTCGCTGGAGTATATTTGTAGCCAAAAATACATTGTATGGGTCAAAATTATTGATTTTTCTTTTATGCCAAAAATCATTAGGATATTAAGTAAAGATCATGTTACATGAAGATATTTAGTAAATTTCTTACCGTAAATATATCAAAACTTCATTTTTGATAAGTAATATGCATGGCTAAGAACTTCATTTGGACAACTTTAAAAGCGATTTTCTCAATATTTTTTTTGCCTCCTCAGATTCCAGATTTTGAAATAGTTGTATCTCAGCAAAATATTGTCCGATCATAACAAACCATACATCAATTGAAAACGTATTTATTCAGCTTTCAGATTATGTATAAACCTCAATTTCGAAAAATTGACACTTAAGACAGGTTTTGTGGTCCGGGGTCACATTTGCATTGCAGAGAATGTCGAGTTTCTTTTCAGTCTATTCTTAGAAAGAAATGTCGTAAGTGTTTTTTCAGAAACTTCTCACCAGCTGTCCTCTTCGTTTGTTCATCATTTTTCTTCTCCTGTGTCTGTTCAGTTCTCTGTGAATTTCCCCAAACGGTGAAATGTGTCAACAGCTTTCATTTTTTCGCACACACGCGAGCCAAACACTCGGAAAAAACAGCAAGTAACCATGGAAACCCAAAGACATATACACACACACAATACATCCAAATACAGATATTTCAATGTTTGATCGCCAAGCCGCACGAGGAGCCACGGTCTGAGTCGCTTTAGAAACGACTTCTCGAATAATCCTGTCAGAGAGCGAGCGGCCTGCGACGGGTTCACCGCCAGCATCACAAACTATAACTATAACTATAAACTATATCAGCCTACAAGACGTGCGACACGGTCCGCTAAACTACACTTGAGTTTTCACAAGTGCTCAAACAAAAATAGACATCTCATTAATATAGTAATAACTCAATTAATAACAGATTATTAAATTAGTTATTCATAATAATTACACATTTTATTTTATTAATTTATTAATTGTTTTATATTATTCATTTCATTTTTTTTTACACTTGATTACATTTATTAATAATTAATAATAATTAAAAGTGTATGAAAATGTCGTATGATATAGCTAACTTGTGTGTAAACATATGTTATGTATAAAATATCAATATAAATAATGTAATAATTATAAATATGCATATCTCCTTCAAATGCACACACGCACAGATATATATATATATATATATATATATATATTTTTTTAAGTTTATATTTAACGATATTTGCTCAGCTGATTATTCTCTTTTTCTAAATACTTTTGATTTTGAAATTTAATTAAAATTCATAAATGTAATTAAAATTCGAATTATTGTTTTTTATGTTTATTTATGTTGTAATATTTCAATATCTAAATATAATCTCAATAAATATGAATTGCATAATTTTGACATTAAAATAATATTACAATGATATTATATAAATATATATTTTACTTTATAGATATTTATAGATATTAACTTACAGGCTATAATGCGTTACAATTGATTTGTATATAATAGGTGTGTTTTATATTCAGTGTGGTCTTTGAACATTTCTCTTCTAGTGCTTTTGTCATTTTGTAATATCTATTTACAGCCGTGTAATGAAAGTAAACTTTTCTTAAAGTTTATAGCTGAATGTTACTGTATCTGCACCCCTCTATTAATGTCGTATACTGTAACAGATATTGACTAGCAAAAGGTTTGTGTGTGTGTGTGTGTGTGTGTGCTGTGTGTGTGTGTGTGTGTGTGTGTGTGTGTGTGTGTGTGTCTGTGTCTGTGTGTGTTGTGTGTGTGTGTGTGTGTGTGTGTGTGTGTGTGTGTGTGTGTGGTGTGTGTTGTGTTGTGTGTGTGTGTTGTGTGTGTGTGTGTGTGTGTGTGTGTGTGTGTGTGTGTGTGTGTGTGTGTGTGTGTGTGTGTGTGTGTGTGTGTGTGTGTGTGTGTGTGTGTGTGTGTGTGTGTGTGTGTGTGTGTGTGTGTGTGTGTGTGTGTGTGTTGTGCTGTGTTTGTGTGTGTGTTTAGTCCAGCAAGTGTGGACGCTTCTTGCTGCTGCTCATGAGAACAAGAGCGCCGGATGTTTGCTCACACTATAAAGCTGTCTCCATGGCAACGAAGAAACCCGTCCGTCAGCGCGAGCAGATGGCTGCGTCAGCGGTACAACTGACATCATCGCACTTCCTGTTTCTCAGACGATATTACCGGCGGGGAACTTCTCTCATTATTTCTCAAGTGAACTTCTTTAGCTCTTTTACCTTTAATAACAGCGCCTCTCCCTCACACACACCTCTGCAGGACGAGAGCTAGTGAGGGCCGGGTCACCATGGCAACACAACAGGTAAACAGAGAGTAAGATAAGAGAGTGACATTCACACACAACAAGACTCAGCACATAAAGCCGCCCACAGACGCGGAGAAGCCTGCATAAATTACTAATTTACTTTTCATTTTAGTTATTGTTTTTTTACATTTCTATATATGCAAATATAATGTGTTTATATTTAAGCATTTTATATTTAAACATATTTTACCTGAAATGTATGTATAGCCTATACATAGACTAGACTATAATTTATTAATTTATATATATTGTACACACAACACACACACACAACATACAAACGCCACACACACACAGAACACACACAGACACACACAACATACAAACGCCACACACATACACACACACACAACACACAAACGCCACACACACACACACACACAACATACAAACGCCATACAACACACACACACCAAATTTTATCCAAAGCAACTTACAAATGATGACAATAGAAGCAATCAAAACCACCAAAAGATAATAAGTGCTATAGCAAGTCTCAGTTAGCCTAACGCAGTACACAGCAATATATAGGCTATATGTATACACACACATATATACACACACACACACACACACAGAGACACACACACACACACACACACACACAGACACACACATATATATATATACACACACACACACACACACACACACACACACACACACACACACACACACACACATATACACACACACACACACACACACACACACACACACAGACACACACACACACACACACACACAGAGACACACACACACACACACACACACACATATATGAAGAGTTCATGTGCAAAAGCCTGTAGGTGCCGTCTGAAATTTTCTTCTAAAATGAGCATTTTTCTCAGGCTCCTGTGTACACATATATACAGTTCAACAAAAATAAAACAAGTAGATTAGAAATAGAATTGAGGAAGCTAGTGTTAGAGGCCTTTTTAAAGAAAACAAGCCGTTAGAAAACAAATAAAATCAAATAATCATTATATAAGTTGTATTAGTTTAAAGGTTTTTAGTTTAAATATATATATATATATATATATATATATACTCTTCCAGGCCAGTCAAAGTCCAGGCCAGGCTTTTCTTCTAAGAACAAACACATGCAGGCTAAAGGACTTCATATAAGACAGCTGGTGCTAATATGTTTCCTTTCACAGCTTTTGTGTAGATTTCATCTTGATAAATCCTTCCACACGTATAATAAATGGCATTGGGTTCGGAAAAAGCCATGTCCCCAGTGCAGCGCACAGCTCATCTTCTGCAGGATTTAATAAACATTCATGCCAGTAAAGCAAACACTTAGAGCAGGAGAGCATTTCCAAATGGGACAATAATGGGGAAAATGGAAATCCATAACATGGGAGAACGTTTTACTGGAGTCGAGCCTAATGTGCTGCTGGGTAAGATCAGCTCAAACTCAGTGTCCTGGCTAGTGTACTGAAACAAACGAAGTATGCTGGATATATGTGATGCTGCCTTGAAATTTGTCTCTTTGAAATAAAGCGTCTACTAAATATACACAACTGTTCAGTTTCATGTGGTTTCTAGAAGTACGGCCATAAAACTGACTTGCAAAAAACAGCAACCTGTCCTCAATAAGAGAAGATGGGGAAAGCCATGAGACGTGCAGGCTTTGCATGCAAGTTCAGATATGCTCTATCTAGTTCAAGACCGATTACTTATCGCTGTGAGTTCAAACATGCAAAAGGAAGTTCGAAACTAGGCTAACAAAACCAGCACATTTAATAGATCAATTAGGTCAAAACACTTGATACAGCTGAGCAAATGTTATCACAACGCTTGCCGTTAACATCTCGACTGCCGCTTTCAACAGGGCTGCTAAATACAGTATAAATCTCTACAGTTTCTCTCTGTAATTAAACTGTTTATCCAGGCCAGGCCAAGTGAAGTAAATCAGGCTCTCGTGAATAACAGAAATGTAGTGGATCAGGAAACACGACCGTCCTCTGCTGGCCTTAAAGTGACAGAACAAGAGAGATGCAGCATGTGTTTAGAAATCAAAACATACAATGGGTTTTAAACTATTTAATGCCTTTCAATTCTCTTAATTCACATCCATGCATTTTAACAGCTACATAATAATAAAATAATGCAAATTATGGAGCAAATGTACCATCCATAATGACATTTACATTTTTGTAATATATATAGTTCCCCAGTTTTTTTTCACTTTATATTCATCAAAGAATCCTAAAAAAGTATCACAGGTTCCCCAAGCAGCACAACTGTTTCCAACATTGATAATAAATCAGCATATTATTATGATTTCTGAGGATCACGTGACACTGAAGACTTGAGTAATGATGCTGAAAATACAGCTTTGCATCGCGGGAATAAATTATATTATAAAGTATGTTAAAATAGAAAACCATTATTTTAAATTACAATAATATTTCACAATATTACTGTTTTTGATCAAATAAATGCAGCATTGATAAGCAAAAGTCATGCTTTTAAAACATCAAAAAGTCAGCCCAAATTTGTGAATGGCAGTGTGTATAATGTGTTAATACATAAAACCTTTTTTATTATACATTCTATTACATTATTCAATATTTCAGTAGGTGTTGAGGATTCATTTATAATAAAAAATAATGTAGTTTACGCACATCCAGATAAAACCAAATACACAAACAGCGCACAAGATGTTGTGCATTAACACTGAAGGATGAATGCAATAAAATACACACTGTACCATCTCATAGAGGTACAAAATTAAACATCAAAGCAAGCTAGTAAACCAAAAAAATAAATTGAATGCAACTTCAATCTAGTAAAGTTGTTTTGAACATATTTTGCCAGACAAAACAAAGACTATAAGAAACTAAGACGCTTGAATAGATAATTATAAATGTTTTCATGAATTGAAATAGAGCATTCAAACCATCGGGAAGACAGCGAGGCAAAACATTTAAATGGCGTTCACAAGAGAAAAGCATCAATCGCTCTTCTTTTCCTTGATCAACCTGCTGGCGTTGTGTGCGAAGGTTTCAGCCACTAAAAGCGGAAACACTATAGAAGCATCAGCGTAGACCTGCACAAAACACAACAGCACAGTTAACCAGATCTTCACAGTACTAAGAGTACAACGTCACATCATTCAGATCTAATCTTACCTTTACAGGTGTGGCGTCCATGCGGATCTTTCCCCAGGAAATGGCTTCATCTGGCCGAGCGCCGGAATCAGAGCCGTCAAACTCCTGGCCAGTGTTAACAAACACGGCATAATCTGCTCCATTCCTCTGAAAAACATGAGAAAAGCTTCAGATTTGATTTTAGGACTCAACATGATTGTGCTTTTTTGGGTTCGTGTGATTACCATGAGATTAGCGTTGGAGATGTGATGTTTGACGACGCCTCCTCCGAGAATGATCATCCCTGTGGTCTTAGCAAACACCGCCTTGCTGTTCAAACGCCGAATATCTGAGGTATGCAAAATTATCACGGTCAAATAATCTCCACACGGCACTGATCTCACATCTTGAGCAACTCACCCTCCACAATGTCAAGCACCAGGCCAGGGTTCTTATACGAGTGGAAATAGATCATATCACCCAATGAGCCGTCAGTGAGGGCGGGACTAAACACTGGGATGTCATTCTGAAAGACAATCACAGTCATTAAGAGACTCAAGTTTGAGGAAGGATGGGGGTGAAGGGGACTTATGTTCAATTCAAATGCTACCTTATAAGCCCAGTAGTACACCGAGTCTGGGTTGTTGATTTCTTTGCCGAGTCTGTGGATCATTTTGGAGGGTGTCCAGTGTGTGCCCTGATGAAAAACAGATATCAGTGCTGGGCCACATTAAATATGTATTTTAATAATTAATACAAATTTGAATACATTACACTCATAAAATCATAGACAAAAAAATTACAAATATTTAACAGCCCAAATTTAATAAGATAAAATAAAGAATGGAAAGTTAAAAAAATATAATAAATAAAACATTTAAATATAAATAAAACTTTCCACTTATGTGTGGGCAATTTTACAAATATTTAACCACCCCAATTTCATTTAATTCAATAAAATAAAATAATTTGGAACCTTGTTTTTATGTATGCATTGTATATATGTATGTATTAGCCATTTTTATAATTATTTAACCACCCAAATATAAATAAATACAATTTCTCAAATCTATTTTCCAGCAACATTTGGTCCAAAATAGGCATTTTTAAATAAAATACAAGTATTTATTCCACCAACATTTGGTTTAGAATGGACATTTATATAAATATTTAAACTCATGTTTATGTTTCAGGGCAATTTGGTCCAGAATTTGCATTTTTACAAATATTTAACCACCCCAATAAATAAAAGAGAATATAATAATAACAAAATAATTCTCACCTCTGTTTTTTGTTCCAGCACCATTTGATCCAGAATAGGCATCAGCCAGTCTTCAAACTTACAGTAATTATCGTTTGGTACCAAGAGATTACCTATTCTATGATATCAAGTATATGTATTAATAATGACTTCTACACATGCATAGAAACACCACAATGATCTAACGAGGAGCTGTTTTCTTACCTATTAATGCCTTGCTGTCGTAGCTCTTTGCCTTTTAGACTGAACTCACCGAGGTAAGTGGGTGCTAAACATTTGATAAAGTCTTCCTCAATCCCTCCTGCTGTGGACACTATCACATCTACCTACAGAAACACCAAAATAACTCGACATTAATAGGTTCATTTCGTTTAATATGAACAGGACAGACAGTGGCAGACCTAGACAGATATTATTAGCTGAAACATAATGGAGCTTAAACAAAGTCTCAGTGTGGCCGTACCATTCTGTGCTGTGCGAGGTAGCGGATACTCTCTCGCACGCCAGAGCTGATCAGGTTGGATGTGTAGCCCAAGAAAATAGTGCATCCTGAAGCCGAAGTGTGTGAATCACAGTCCTCGTGCTCCTCCTGCACCGGCTCCAGTCTCTTCTCGATCTACTCCAACCACACACACACACACACACACACACACAATCAGTGCTGGAGCTCAACATGACTTACGAGATGATGAGATAACCGAGGTGTGATTACTGAGATTATGTACAACAACACACACTGCTCCTTTCCTAACAAAGTCATGTCTAATAAAACATAAACAAATGGCATGGTTCTGTGATACTTATACATTGTTGTTTTTTAAATCATACTTTAAGTGTTATGTATAACATATTGAAAAGACAACATTGTATGCATCAGTAATGAATGTCCTATCGAATATGAACATTCAATGACCCTAAAAAGCATCTGGACACTCAGGAAAGAGTTACAAATATCTGAAAGGCATTGCATTACATAACAAAATATCAAACCATGTAAAACAGAAAGAAAAATGTAATTAATGCTCATCAAGGCTGCATTAATTTGATTAAAAAATACAGTAACATTGTGAAATATTACAATTTCAAATGACGGTTTTCCATTTGAATGTATTTTAAAATGTAATTTGTGATCAAAGCTGTATTTTCAGCATCATTACACCAGTCTTCAGTCACATGATCCTCAGAAATCATAATAATATGCTGATTTACTGCTCATTTATCATCAGTTTTATTGATGCTCAATTATTAAGAACGGTTCTTAGTATTATCAATTTTGAAAGCAATATTTTTGTGGAAATTGTGTTTTTTCAGCATTCTTTGATGAATAAAAGTCTCAAAAGAACAGCATTTATTAGAAACAGAAATCTTCTGAAATATGGTAACTTTCTTTTATTAATTTAATGCACCCTTGCTGTGTTAAAGTTTGAGTCTCTTTTTTCTTACCTCAGTTTCCACAAAAATATTACTTAGCACAATTGTTTTCAACATTGATAATAAATGTTTCTTGAGCATCAGCATATCAGAATGATTTCTGAAGATCATGTGACACTGAAGACTGGAGCAATGATGCTGAAAATACAACTTTGAACACATGAATAGAATAAATTTCAAGTATCAATCATATTTCACAATAGTATAGCTATTTAAGAATGACTGTATTGTTGATTAAACGCAGTCTTGGTGAACATGAGATGTTTAAACATCGGCCCCTTCCCTCACCATCTTGTTGATCTCCTGCACGGCCAGGCCGAAGCTGCTGGCCTGGAAGCCGGTGCTGATGAAGGACTGCAGCAGGGCTCTGTGGTCCACGCCCTGGTTAAAGTCATAGCCCCTAATCTGAAGCATGTCCTCCGGCAGAGAGATGCTCTCCTTCAACACCGCGTCCCTCGCCACGGAGGGAGCCTGACGATCGGCCATCATCCGCCAACTACAGCAACACAGAGTACATACAACTCAACAGACTTCAACTGTTTAATGCAGTTTAACCAGGGTACAGGGACGGCATCCGATGATAATACCAGAATACTTTGGTATATATGCTTGTTGCTGAATGACTTTGATATGTACTTCCTTATTTCAAAGAATACCACGGTTTTATCATGGGGGCCTAAACACAGTTCTCTCAAACAGATCACGTGTGTGTCATCTGATGAACTCAGTTTGAAGATTAATTAATTAATTAACGTTAGACTGCACAGCTTCAGTGCTGAGATCAAACACTATAGGATCAATAATTGATCAAGTGTTATATAAGCCGATACGCAAATAAATAACGTTACATGTTTGTTTTCTATTTCTTTGTGTCTTGGAAATAATATTACACTTACCCAACCGTTACGAATGTAATAGCCGGCTTGTTAATGTACTTTATGTCTGTTATTTCTGATCTGGCTCACAGCGCTGTACACTTGATCGTCCACATGTTCCAAACAACTACGGCAAGCGCAGCGGTACAAACTAAATACCAAACGCGTTTGCGTTGAGTGGAATGGACTCATTTTGTTTTATATATGCTAGATTGTAATTAAAACCGGCATATTATGATGCCATTGACTTTGTATAAATGGGGCGTATAAATGACCCGAAACAGCATATAAAGGAACAGTTACAAAATCAGCGTCAGTTAGTGCATAACATATCAATATTTTGATAATATTATAAGCATATTTTATTATAAAATAATTGTAATGCAATAATAATTGTTATTATTAATAAATTAAATTATATATTATTATGTAGGCTATTTAAATATATTTTACAGATTTAAATAAATACTTAATAATTAATTTATTATTTAAATTAATACTTTTTTTAGTCATAGGCATGTAGTCTGTATATAAACAGTTAACCCCAAAACGTTTTTAAATACTAATCTATGATTATTTTAATGCATTAAACAGGAAAATGTCACAAAATTTGGGACCTCCGGTCATTTTCTTTTCTGATCTGTTTTTGGATCATTTTCACTAAATAAAGTCTATTATACAGGTTTTTATTGCATATAAATATAAATATATTTTATTATTATAAAAATATATATACAGATAAATTGAGACATTTGGAATACGTGCCATGTTTAAATGCTTATTCAGCTGCATGGATTGCAGAATACTTGATTTGATGTAATTTCTAAGAAACTCTGTAAATCAGGAGCAGGATGATAACAGAGCTAAACACATTCAAGAGAGGTTCCATGACCACCAGAGTGAAATCAAATACTGCTGAACTTTCATGACATTTCTGGCACTGTTGATGTGACCTCAAACTCCACCACATCACAGGAGCTTTGAAGCTTCCAGCAGTGTGTGTGTGTGTGTGTGTGTGTGTGTGTGTGCGTGCGTGCGTGTGTGTGTGTGTGTGTGTGTGTGTGTGTGTGTGTGTCTGTGTGTGTGTGTGCGTGTGTGTGGATAAAGGGGTGTAACATCCCATTGAGATATAAAAGCCTCCAAAAACTGTACACCAACTCTTCCTCGCTGAAACAAGAACATTTGAGCCCTACACAACGACTGATGGACTCTTGAGGTAACATACAGTCATCATCTACCAGACCTAATTATTCTTTCATTAGATAGTTCAAGTAATATAATAATAATAAGGTGAATGTAAACCTGTGTTTCAGGGTGCAAGTGTAATGTAGCTGCAGTCGTGATGGATGTATACTGCAGTAATAATGTTCTTCAGGCCAGGAGAGCCGTGGAGCAGCTCAGACTAGAGACAGCACTACAGAGAGTCAAGGTGAGACAAAACAACACCTTTACCTTGCAACTGTTTATCATTGTGTACATGGCTGAAAATGACAACAACAAAAACTGACTTCCAAGCATGCACAACAGAATAGAATAGAATATACACTGTTAAAAATCCATGAAATCACCCTAAAAAACAAAAAGAAAGAAAGAAAGTAAATTGCAGCTGTTACTGATTAGTAAAAAATTGTAATATTTAGTGTAATATTACTAATATGAAATAGTGTAATATTTAAATTTTAGGTTTTGCGGAATTAACTTAGGCTACATTTATAATAAACGGCATATATTTCATCCGCTGACAGAATCTTACAATCTGAAGTATTACATCTGTTTCTGACAAACACCAAAAAGACCAACTCGATCTACCAGTGATTCAAAGCTCATCGCAAGCTTTGTCCTTTTTCACTTCGAAAAACTGTAATTTAACGTTATTTTACTGTAAATTTACATTAAACCTGTTGGATTTTTACTGTAAAACCGGGGGTGTCACTGAGATGTTTCCAAATGTACCGTTTGAAGGTAAAGCCTTGTGTTCCTTTAAGACGTAAAGTGTATATAGTACTTTTAAACAACGAAAATGTTCCATTTAGGGGTAAATAAGGTACACTGATGTACCTTTTAGCGTTTGCACCTCGGGATACCTCCCACGTGGTCAGTGTTGGGAAGGTTACTTTGGAAATGTAATAGGCTACAGATTACAAGCTACCCTTTTAAAATGTAATAAGTAGTGGTCAGTTACTTTAATAAAGTAATGTAACTGATTACATTTGCTTACTTTTCTAAATGTTTGTTTTCAGCTGTCAGTTATTTTGAAACATTTAAAGCAGGGTTAACCTTACAGTTGCACTCATTACTGTCAGACTTTCAATCCTTCATCACTTAAATTAAGATGATAATCATTTAATTATAAATCCCAGCCGCGACAAAATCAGACTTTAACAGCTCTTTTTACTGTGAGATTATTCTGAGGTTAAAAACAGATATCAAATCAATAGTTTAATAGCTCCGATACTGTTTTTGAAATCATATATTTACATTAACTATGACATGAAACACTGGCATCTAACAATGCCTCGGAAAAACAGTTAATCTTAAAAAAAATAAAGCGTATACATAAGGAAATAAAATAATAATAAACACATGTCCTAAACTCCTGAAACATTGGTGTCAACATTTTATAGCACTGACGAAAAAACAGGTTTTCCCCATAGCATTGTATCGTTGTACAGTGTAATGTATGTCTATCATCTCATTCATCTGCTGGCATGTGTGTGTGTCAGATTTCAGCAGCAGCAGAGCAGCTTGTTCAGTACTGTCAGGAGCACAGAAGAGCCGATCCGCTGCTGACCGGGATCAACACCTCCTCCAACCCGTTCAAAGACAAGAAGACCTGCGTGCTGCTGTGAACCGCCTCTGCAGCAGTCGCCCTTTTATTTCCAGGGTTAAGAACGAGTTATCAAACTGTGCATTTAAAAATCAAAGACATTCAGTCAGCCACAGAACAATACAACAGCACTGTCTGCAATAACTAGAATTCATTCATAAATAAAAACATTATAAATTAGGATATTTAGTAGTTTGCTCTGGCCGTGAAGTGCATATATTTTAAAGCATTATGCCTCATTTGTAAACTGAATAGTTATGTATGTACACTGAAAAGACAAATTGAACTTAAATCACACATTTGGAATAACTGATTTCCTAGTTAATGTACTATATAGAGAGCTAAATACTGAAAAAAATATATTTGTATTCTTGTCTGTGCATTAATATATTATCCTGCATGTGCTTCAGAACTCACTGTATTTTCAATCTAAGTATATTATTAAATGTTCAAGAAATGATCATAAAAGGTGTTCCTGTGTTACGAGGCACTGACATGTTTTGCACTCTGCAATCGTAGCGCGACCCCTTCATGAAGAATGACCGAAAACTAGGAATGTCATATTTCTCACTAGAAACATGTATCAGACACCTTAAACATTCATTTTCATTCAAATGAAACATATTAATGCAGAATAGGTAGGTTCCTGTAAATACAGAGTTGAGGAACTGATTAGTTCGTGTTGTTCCCTGCTATCAGACGCATTTAGACTCTCAGCATCTGCGCCTCCAAACTTCCACATTCATGTCACCGGAAGCGACGGCCAGCGTTCCTCCTTCAACACTTAACTGAGAAGAGAACAATCATTTATTTATGAGACATAGAGTAATGGCTTTGAATGTGGCTCGTCCAATCAGAGTTATAATGCATTTGTGTGTTGAGTCTTTTGTTTTTAATTCAAGTGTTATATAATGTGAAGCATTAAGTATCTTTCATATCATTTAATAAAAATGTCAACATACCCCATTAACCCCTGCCTGATGGTGAAGGGTGCACAGAGTCTTGGGTGGAGCGCATGGAAGGTGGACCTGCATGCGATGAGAGATGTGAGCTGCCAATAACCTTGGATAGAGATCAACTAAACAGATGTTTCGCTGACAGAAGACTTACCTTGATAGTGCGGTCAGAGGAGCACGTGTAGAGAGCACCAGGAGCGCAGTGAACGCCCGTGACCAGTGACCTGTGGATGTTAAACTGGGATATGGGCGTCAGGGAGCTGTTGTGCAGAGAGAAGGTGTGCACGAGTCCACGGTTATCCCCGGCCCACACCTCTTGACCGCTGTAGGACAGAGACAGCAGGTACGACCTCAGCTGTAGACGTGTGAAGAGGACAGAGAAGTGCGTTAGCTGACTGTAACATAGATGCTTGTTAGGGTTGTGTGATTTATTTGTAGCTTGTGTGTGCGTACCTGAACTTTCTGCAGGAGTTTTCCTGCCCTGCGGTCGAACAGAGCGACGGTTTGGTCTTTACTGCCTGATAAGATGTACTGGTCATCAGACGTCATGCACAACACCGCATCACCGTGATGATGAAGACTCTTGACCAATGGATCTGCAGCTGTATCACACGAATGAGAAACACAGTTACAACGGGCACATTACAAACAACTACTAGTGTCTGAGTGGACTTCACAGGCTATTCAGCCATCTTCAATGCGTATACAACATGTGTGTCGAAATATACACCATTCAATAGTTGGGGGGGGCGGTAAGATTGAATGTTTTTGAAAAAAGCCTCTTATGCTCAACAAGACTGCATTTATTTGATATAAAATAGAGTAAAATCTGTTTTAAATGACTGTTTTCTATTGCAATATATATTATAAAAGGGTAATTTATTCATGTGATGCAAAGCTGATTTTTCAGCATCATTACTTCAGTCTTCAGCGTCACATCTTTTAATCTGCTTAATTTCTTTAAATGTGTTATTTGTCAGTATGAAGCACAGAAGCTTTGATATTTTCGTTATTTAATGCAAATACATTTATATATTTCTAATTGTTGCTTAGTTGTTCAAATAGTTTTGGGGCCTCTCTAAATATTATAAATAACCCAAATCACTTATTTTCACATTAAACATTGCAATAAAATACAAATACTATATATTAAATATTTTAGATAAAATACTACATTATATATATATTAAAATTATAATTATGTTATATTTTTATTATAAAATATTATAAAAAAATAAAAAAATGTGAAATGCTGAAACAAATAGGTTGAAGTACTACAACTGCTAAAACTAAAACTGACATACAAATAAATTAAAGCCATCTATAAATATAATAAAAACCTAAAACCTCTAAAAACTATCAAAAAAAAAAAAAAATTCAAAACAAAATCTAACTATCGATCTAAAAACCTCTATCTAAACAGAGAAATTAAAAAACTAATATCAATTTCAAAGCACATAACACAATTACCAAAAACCTAAACTAAAATGATAATGAAAACTGACAATATAGAAATAAAAGCTAATTCAAAATATTAAACAATACTACAAATGATGCTAAATCAACATTTTTCACATGTGAATCATTCACAACCAATACATCTTTCACAATAAAACTAGAAGTGTGCTTTAAGAAAATAAATGTTCTGAACCTCGACGCACCTCGGGTGTCAAAGATGCTCAGTTTCTGATCATGTGTCCCGGCTATCACTGTGTCCCTCTCGCAGGACAGACATAATACAGCAGCTTTGCACTGGATGAGTCTCCGTTCAGCTCCTCCGGCTTCAAGATCCCAGAGCCTGATGGTGCTGTCAAACGAGCCAGACGCCAGCAGGGGTCCGCTGGATGCCAGGCACCACACCCAGCCCCGGTGGGTACTAATGGTCCCGCGTCCCGCTAGAGTGTGCATCAGCTTGCCTCTGGGCCCCTCTCGAAGGTCCCACAGGTTCACGTTTCTGTCCCTAGAGCCGGAGGCGCACATCGCCTCTTCTCCACCCAGCAGGAGGACACAATTCACATCTGCAATGTGGCCAGAAGGAAGGATGATGTGCTCCAAAGGTGAAGAAGTGCTGGATGACTCAATCAGATGGGGACTATCAGAGGCATTCTGGGACTGAACGTGCAGGTTCTCTTCTCCTGCTCCCGCTGCACCGTTTAAATCGTCCTCCAGCTGCATCTCCACCAAGTTCTCACTGTTCACCCCACCAGCTGCCTCTTCCTGTCTCTCTGCCTGATTCTCATGCCCTGCCCAGCAGCCAATCAGCTGCTCCATTTCCAAGCATGCCCCGGACCAATCAAAATCCTCCCTTGGCCCGACTGGGAACGATGCTGCGGGCCCCGAGAGTTTTTGAGCGCGAAGCTGCCATGCCAAGCGATCCTCGCCAAGCTTTCCCAACGTCTGACATACCTGAACACAGAAGAGCAGCAAGAGTTCAAGAGGTGTATTTTGGAAGAAATTAATACGTCCGTGCAGCATTAAATTGATCAAAAGTGAGAGTAAAACCTTTATAATGTTACAAAATATATGTCCTTTTGAACTCTCTATTAATCAAAGGATCTTTAAACTAAATGTATCACAGTTTCCACAAAAACAACTGTTTTGAACATTAATAATATTCACTGTTTTACTGTATTTATTATCAAATAAATGCAGCCTTGATGAACAGAAGATATTCAAAATTATTAAAAATATTATTAACCCCAAACTTTCAAACCAATGAAAGCACAAAAACAATTGTTTATCATATTAAAAAGCAACAATTATTAAAATGTATTATTATTATTATTAATACTAATATATAAAAACGTGTTAAGAACTGCACACCCATTTAGTGAACAAAGCTTGCCCTGAATAGAAGGAAATGTCAGTGTTGTCTCCTGAATTTGAGATCGTGTACCTGCGGCAGCACGCTAATGACACACTGTGCTGGGAGGTGTGAGGCTATCTGGGTCACTATCTCCCAGGGCAAGGACAGGAGGTTGCTTCCATGGCTAGAAGGGGAGGGGCTTGTCTCCACCGCGCTGGCGGATGGTTCCAAACTCAATCTGTGTCAGAATGCACAAGTCTGAAACATACAGAGCTCAAGAACAGACATGAGTCCCTGCAGTCACCGATGAAGCATAACTATGATCTATTACAGTGACTGTTTTAATACAGACCTCTCGGGTAAGGAGTGAGGGGTGTCGAGGCAGGTGAAGCTGGGTGGACCGGCACCAGCAGGGCATCTCTGCTTCTCCTCGTCCTCCAGGGCGATGCTTGTTCTCGACATCGACTGAATCACAAGAGCATAAACTGATGCTGACATCACTTCCTGTCATTCACATTTGTGTTAACCCATTTACTCTGAACAGATTAATACTACATATGTGTCCCTGATTACCTGTAAGCTGAAATGGCAACATTATGTTCTTCTTAGCAAAATAGAAAAGACAACAACAAGAATTTGCTATAGATACAGATTATAGATGCCAGTTGTCTAATTCTTAGATACTTACTGTATACATCTAATTAAATGGGAATAGATAAATGATCGTATTAGGCAATATATAATAGACAATATAAATAGGATTTAGGTAAATATGAGATATGGTGGGCACGTACCTTATATTAATGGAAAATCCTTGTATTCAAAGACAGACTGAAAGGCTAAACAATACACATTTCTCGTGTCTGAATTATTGATCATTTTAATATGACACCGCACAATCATCTGTGTTCACTCGTTTATGTATACGTTACGTTTATGTTAAAGGTGAGTACTTATGTCAGACGACAGAAAAATCATAGAAGGGTGAAACGGATTTTTGATCATCTTCATCGGAGAAAATATGGCTACAGTTATATTGACATCTCTGTGACTTTTGAACCAACAGACGCTTGTCAAACACTACACTCCTCCGGCGCACACTATTTGCGTCATCGGTGTTTACGTGTCGCGCGTCGTGACGACAAGGAACTCAAAACTTAAGGTTAAAAAAGATTTAATTCATAATAATACCTTCTAGCATTATGTATTTGTATTCCATGTACTTTTAGTTTATTTAATCATTTTGTAATATTGAAAAAAATCTAAGCAAACTTTCCTTTCACAAACTATAGGCAACGTATCAATTTGTTGTTATCATAATAGACTCAATTTCCCAATAGCACTTAATTTTAAATATTCCACTATTTCATGATAACCCGTTTATTTAAAATCAGATCTTATCTTCAAACTTAACAAGATTGTGATGGGTCCTTAAAGAGATTGTGTCTGTTATGCCTGTAAAACAAATACAATGTATTTAGCTTTTAAATCATCAGGAAAACACAATGGTGCAAATGTGAAGTTGTAATGAAACACACTTTATATTGTAGTGGCCTAAATGTAAAATATCTGAAAACATGAGATAATGCAATATTTTAGGTGAGTTGTGAATTTTTTTCTGTTTATATCAATAAACAAATATATATAGTTAAATGCACTGAGATTATTTACTCAATACTCGTATATTTAACATTATATATTGATGATGAAAATATACAGCTTAATTTTATATTTAAAAACAAGGCATTTCTAATAGTTTATGTCTGTGTCAATAGGTGTGATCTGACTCTGTACACAATTACAGTAAGGTCAAAGTCCAGCACATTTAGTCTGTTTCTCCAGCACATCCTTATAGAGACACACATCCTCATGTGTTTGCTTTTCTACTGCAATATTCAAATTCACTTCTCTGTATAAGACAATAACCAAGGTACAGTGGTGAAAGCATACGTTGGAAATGAAATGTTTCACAAACTATGTTCTCATGACCCGAACAAACGACTGGGATAAAGTGTGTACAGTGATGTTGTCACCGTTATCAATGCTTAGAAACTTCCAGCAGCAGATGATGAATAATTAGCTGGATATTTGGACCTCAAAGATGACTTCAGGTAATGCAAAGTAAGGCTATACTCTTACATACTAAAGCACCTTTTATAGATAAAGAGCAGTTCAAAAATATAAACATTATTCAGAGAATAAAGCATATAAAAACTATAATAGGGAACAGCAATGACACAAATGCATATAGAAAATAAAGAAACAGTAGCACTTTATTTTACAGGCCTGCTTCACATGTACATACTATGTAGTTAACTATAACTAGTAATAACTATAGGTACTAACCCCGAACCTACCCCTAACCATCACCTTAACCCATGTTATTACCTTATAAAGCAGTACTTTTAGGTATAAGTACACTGTAAGTACACATACTGTCAAATAAAGTGCAAACATGTTTTCTGTAGCACCTTTAAAATGCAACTCAAAATAAAAACATTTGGGGAAAAGCATAAAAATGATAATAAGCAACAATAACAACAAAAATCAACAAAAACAAACATACAACATCAATTCACAACTTTCACACAAAAAACAGTTCAAAGTTAAACATATAAACATTATTAAGGGGACAAAATAATAAAACAATAGTAAGCAACCATAATGACAAAAAGCACATAAAAATAAATATACAATGTTAATTTTCACCTTTCATACCTAAAACAAGCTCAAAATATAAACAATATTTAGGTAAAAAGCATAAAATAATAATAAGCAATGAAAATGACAGAAAAGCATCTTTAAAATATGTGTTTGCTTTATAAATTGAGAAACCGTGGATCGTGTGTAATTTCACATGCCAGGCCTGCATGAAGAGAAGCTGAACATGATTTCATAACAGTATACCAGAAAAACTGCATCAGAAGACTTTAATTTATCATCTTCGGTGCATGTCTCTCCATCTTTTATGGCCTCGTTTGACAAATGAGAGCTCTAGTAATTTACAGAACACAAATCAAACCCTCCACCTTTAGTATTCAGATGCTTGTCATCTTATTTATCAATGACATTTCAGGGTCCACCCAGTTTCTTATCTTCACATTCCACTCATTTGAACTTCACACTGACTGGATATTTACAAACCAGGGCCAGTCTACGGAGGTGTTACTTATAAGGTAATGAGTAATGAGAGGATGTGGCCACTCCCTGGACCACTTCCCTTCTGGCTGAGGTTAATATGTGAAGACTAACCTGGAGTTGATACGGACGACGACCAGGCTGAGAAAGCAAACAAAGAGCCAAGAGATTTTGAGAGTTTGAGAGAGAGGAGTCAATGAGAAAACAACATTTTGAAGGCTGAAGGCATCAAAGGAGATTTAAGGAGGAACAGCACCATCATCATGGTAACCCTGAACACTCAATCTCTCACCGTGCCGGTGGGAATAATCCGCCTCTTTGAGTTCGCACTAACGCTCATTACCTTCAGCCTGGTGGCTTCTGAAGGCCACAACAGCTCTTCATTCTGGGCCTGGTGCATGTTCACCTGGTGCTTCTGCTGTTTCGTGACCCTCCTCATCGTCATTCTGGAGTTCACCAGCCTCAACGCCAAGGTGCCCATCTCTTGGGACGACTTCACAACGGCTTTTGCGATGTTGTCCACGCTTATGCTGTTGGCCGCTTCGGTCATCTACCCCACTTTCTACGTACTCTCCTCACATGCGGTCAGGATCGCAGCCACAGTGATCTCCTGTGTGTGCTTCGGCCTGTACGCAGCCGAGGTGGGACTGACCCGAGCCAAACCCGGGGAGATCAGCGGGTTCCTGTCCACCGTGCCGGGCTTGCTGAAGGTCCTGGAGGCGTTCGTGGCCTGCATCATCTTTATCTGTTTGGATTCGGGCTTTTACAGCTTGTTTCCTGGGCTCCAGTGGTGTGTGGCTGTCTACTCAATCTGCTTCATCGTTTCTCTCCTCATCATCATCCTCACCATCGGCAGGTTGTTGGCTCGAATCCCGATCCCGCTGGACAAATGCCTGACGGGGTACAACGTACTGGCGGTTCTAATGTACCTCACGGCTGTGATCATATGGCCCGTCTACAGTTTCCAGAATGTCGAGACCACCAAACTGCAGAAACTGTTTCTGGAGCAGGCTGGTTGTTGTGTCCTGCATGACTTGCATCAATCTGATCGTCTACATCGTGGATACGGTTTACTCAGTGCGTCTGGTGTTCTTCGTTTCACCTGCCTAGAAAATCACAATGGTTGTGTGATAAAGTGCTTGTGATGTTCCTAATTTGTATGTTTTGAAATGTTGAATCTGTTAAATATAAGCAGGTTATGGCATCAGCTTGGATGAGAAGTACAGTTTATATATAGGCAGTTTTAAATATGCACATACTGATTTTTGTTCTCTTATTATTATATTAAACTGACTGAAAGTTTTTGATTCTAAACAATGTTATGAGAATTATTACAAATAAAAACATGATATGACAAACACATAATATATAATCATTTAAACATTATTTTTTATGTATATAGTTTGGCTTCACAGACTTGTTCTCTGTCACTATCAGTGTGTGCAAATAAACCAGTGAAACCGCAGAAAGTGAAACATCAGTTTGCCTCCATCATCATGTATTTATAGCATCATAACTGTGACATTTAGTATCCGTGTAATATTGATCTTTGATCCTAATGTTGATTATCATGTAGCTTATGCTTACAACACAGATAATGTTAATGTACTAAAGGTTACGGGGATAACAGCAAATATTTGAGTGCTGAGAGATGTTGAAATTCTTGATGAACTTCAACAATCTCATCCGCAAAAACCCTCATGAAGTTTGTTTCAGGACTGGAGTAACAAACACAAACCACTGGAAATACACCCACTGACATTAGCCAATTAGTTCTGTATAGATAAATCAAACCCACCCTATTTATTTTCACCCAGAATATTCTGTTTCATATAGATATGCATTACAAAATCGAAGTAAAATTACTTATGAATGCCATTTCATGTTGTCTGAGGTGAATATGTGCTTTTGTATTAAATGACTTATTGCTTATAACCTCTCTGCACTATTTCACATTATATCATAGTTTGTCAGCTAGTTTAAGTATAATTTAATTTCCAATAACATGTCCGTTTAAACACAAAACGAATAGGGATAACAACGTAAATCAAGTTGAATGCCAACACTTAAAGTATTTTTTGTTTTGTTTTTAAAAGTTGATCTTGAACATCTTGTTGTTGTTTCATCTATTATATTTGAACCTGGATTTCAACATGAAAATAACAGCTGGCATTTAAAACAACACAAACAGACAGAGGTAAAACAGTTTTAAAAAAGATTTGCTGGTTTAAATGATAAAACATTAGAAGAGGAAATCGAAATGAGATCATGAAGTAACATGACATCTTCTGGTTGTCAAATGCTAGTGAAAATATTAATTTTAAGGTTTTAATGCAATGATTAAATTTTTTATTTCATAATTATCACTTTATGTTATAAATTTGACTTATGACACCATTTTCTTAATTTTTGTCATAATTTCAAATGACTTTTTATCTGATAATTTAGACTTTTCATGTCACACATGAATTTTTACCAAAACATGGTTAATTATTATTATGCTGCGCAAATTGGCTTCAGTATCAAATAAAACTGAAGATGTTGAGCAATCTCTAAATCATTTTACAAGCCATAGACATAGTTCTGCAAGATTGTTTGCGTTATCTGTAAAACATTCTTGGCCTATATTCACATCATGTTGTTATCGGGATAAATAAAAGAATAATCCAAATTAAACTTTCCTGTGATTAAACCAAACGGTATCTTGAGGTGGGACTGAAGCCCATTGGTAGAAGTGATTAGAAAGAGCCTGGCTCTAGACCAGAGTCCAGGGTTTGGAATCAGCTCATAGGGCAACAGCAGACCAGCAACCAATGAGAGCCAAGAGAAAGGTCATAAATCTGATAAGCTCGAAAAGGCTTCTGTTAGTGTCAACATGATCAAACATGTTTGCTGCCACATGAGAAGGAACTGAAGTTTTACCACAAAGAACTTTTGATTTTTAAAGAATCTCTGTGGAATAAAAAAACAAGAGGACAACGTGAGCTGAAAAAGGAGTTTGACTGGATTTGTTGACATTTATGGCACTGTGAAACCGCACAAAGATGCTTGGAAGAATGTAGCGCGTTTCTAAAGATCAGAAGCACTGGAAATCTAAAACAATAAAAAGGCTTTGGGATTCTTGAAACAGTTTTGTCATGTTGCATGTGGATTTCAGATCACTGACTCTGCCTACTGGCATTGTTCGGATGGTGGAGGTGGTTCTAACATGCATCTGCTTTGCATTGGCGGCATCAGCGGGCATCCCGAATGAAGCCAAGTCCCAATGGGCTTGGTGCATGTTCTGCTGGTGCTTCTGCTGTTTCACGACCCTCATGATCATCGTTTTGGAGTTTACCAACCTGAACACCAAAGTGCCTATTTCATGGGAAGACTTCACCATGGCTTTTGCTATGTTGGCCACACTTATGATGTTCGCCATTGCAGTAATCTACCCCACGTTCTTCGCATGCTCCTCCTGCGCCAGGCAGATCGGGGCATCTGCGATGTCCTGTTTGTGTTTTGGCCTGTACGCCGCCGAGGTCTGGTTGGTCCACAAAAGACCTGGTGAAACCAGCGGCTTTCTCACCACCATTCCTGGTCTCCTCAAGATCCTGGAGACATTCGTCACCTGCATCATATTTATGTCTTTGAATCCCGTTGAATATAGGAAGTCTCCGGGAACAGAGTGGTGCGTGGGCGTCTACTCCTTATGCTTCATTTTTTCATTGCTGATTATTTCCCTCACCATCGCCAAGCTGTCTTCCATCTTTCCAGTTTCTTTTGACAAAGTGGTCATTAGCTTCAACATCCTGGCCGTGGCTATGTACGCAACCGCTGTTGTTATCTGGCCACTGTATGCGTTTGCCAAAAACTCCCGTCCAACAGATTGTAAACGCTGTCCGTGGGATGATCTGGTTGTGGTGACCTTCATGACTGTCATTAACTTCTTGGTTTACATTGGAGATTTGGCCTACTCTGTTAAAATAGTGTTCTTTAGCCAACACGGGCAGGAGTAACCCATGCCATATCTTTGGTTTATCATGAAAAAATGATGTATGTAACATGATTAAGGATGTTATTGTATATGGAGTGGACATTAGCTAAATTTCACAGCCAAAAAATGGCCATTGTTTGTCAATAGGTCTATGCAAGAATCGCTTACTGAGAGGCTACTTCCAAACGAAGCAGTTTCAAAAAAGCGAATGTTGAACAAAAATATATAGCCTATTTGGGGAAAACTTTTTGCCTCAAGCTAAATACCAAATTGCTTGGATTCTAATTATTGATATTGACGGATTTCGCCCGTGGAATTTCGCAATACAAAGATAAATGTGGCCACACCCAAATTATTGAGTCACATTAGGCCTACGTAGGGCTGAGTACAGAAGGCGCGTTCGACTTTAAGCGGCTCTGCACAGAATGGAGCACCGCTTAAAGTCGAACGTGCATTTTCATTCACCTATGGGCTGTATTTAGTACCCTTAAATAGTGCACTATTAGAAGGGATGGCCATTTTAAGTGGTGTTCGAAACCATAGTGGATGTTCTCGAGTGCACTCATTCAATCCCACAATGCGTACAAATGAGCGTACAACCGAAGTAATCCCCATAATGCACTGCGAGAGTCGCGCGCCGAATGAGTTCCCGCGTCTCGCGAGAAGATGGCGGCGCCCGCAGCTGAATCATCCATTCATTTAGAAGCGCCCGCCCACGGCGTAATACAACACAGCTACAAATTAATTGTAAATTGACTATTAGGGTTTATACATAATTTCCGTTACAAAGTTCAAAATAAATCCTTTAATCTTCCTACTAGAGCTGCCCGTTTCAAATGATTATTAAACAGCAAGCACACTATGTAAAAGCGGCAGTCCTTCCGGTGCACTCAGTGTCCGAATTCACTCACTCGTGTTCACTCACTCCTTCAAGTGAACTGTATGAGTGGACTACTGCAGGGAATAGTGAATGAGGGTATAGCGGGTGATTTCGGATACAGCCATGGTTAATGTTTATTCCTAGTAACTCATGTTTCGGGAGTTAATGTTTAAACCTTATATAGCCTACTACCGGTACTACAGAGGTATCGATGTGTCACTCCACAATATACTTGACTGTAACTTTGTACGGTGACTTTTATTTTTGTCACCAATATGTTACAAATCTTATTTTTGTCTGTTGTACATTCTCACAGAAAGCCGAAAGGTTGTATGATGTGAGAAATATTCAGACATGGTTGAAGTTTACAGTTGATTTTAATCTGGAAAAAGTAAAACATTATATTTTTACCTTGTGCCTTTGTTTTGTTTATAAAATTAACAACATTTTTATGTTGACGATTATTTTTATTAACATACATTTATATTAACATTTACCTTGACATTTTTGGGCCTTTTAACGTTATTGAATAATAAAGATAATCTAATAATTAGGATTTTTTTTAAATAATTAATTCTCCAAACATTAAAGCAGAACAACAAAGAAAATTTTAATATTTTTTTTAATTAGAAAAATAGTTTTTTATCTTACATGTCACTCATTTGTATGCCATACATCTTTGTAATATTACAGCTATGTGTTTTTGTACATGAGTACACGGGTGTAAAAATACAACCACTATGATCCTAGGAATGGGAAGAGAGTTTGTTTTTACTAATGTCAGTGAGAAAGTACAATAATAAAACAATCATAAATATGGGCACAAATAAAGTCAGAGTAACAGGAAACATAGAGGTTCAAACTGTTCCAAACAATATTCATACAGCCGTTAATATGGAACATACATTTTTTTTACTTCCATTCATAACATTTTTGACCATTCGCTGTTTAAAACATGAACAATGATATAAAGCATACACACAAACAAATAAACCTGAAATAAAACTGGACAACTGATGACTGAATATTTCATGCACTGTATTGAGTCAGTATTTTAAATGCAAAAGCTAGTAAGTTAAAACATTCTGACTTCCAGCGTTATGTATACAAACAATAAAACAGATCCTAATGCAGAGTGCAAACCAAAACATACAGACATTATGACAAAAGTTACATTTCAACTCTTAATATGTGTAACAATGGTTTTCCAGTTGAGAGAAACCAGAGGTAGAGTTCACTGTTTCACATAAACAGGTACATTTCAGCTGATTGTTCAGGGCTTTAGTAGAGCGAGTCAGAGGTAACAAAGTCTTTCTGGTGTGATAAAACAGCTCCTGTGTTTTGAGAGCAGCTACCAGTCCCTCGTTACTTTACGTCCTAATACATCTACACACCATAAAACACACGCTGAGTTCCATCTGATGATCTAACATGTCTCTCAGGGACCTCTGTAAGGTGTCTCTCATTGCTCACTAGCTGCTCTTGAGGCTGACAATGGCATTGATGAAGAACTCGTACCAGAAGAAGGTGCAGCCCGTGGACAGAGCGGCCTTCAATAGACTTGGGGAGAGACCCTTATAGAAACCCCAGAGCCCTTCCTCTCTGCCGAGCTTCCCCACACAGTCTGCAAAGCCACGATATGTCCGCACCTGCACAGACAATACAGGACAGGAGTATTCATTTGTAAAACAGATAAACATGCACTATACCATTCAAACGTGTTTTTGAAAGAAATATCTTATTGTGTTCACCAAGCTACATTTGTATGGTCAAAAACACAGTAATATTGCAAAATATTATTAACTGTTTTCTATTTGAATATATAATTTATTCCTGTGATGCAAAGCAGTGTCACATAATCAATCAGAAATCATGCTAATTTATTGCTCAAAAAACATTTCTTATTGTTAGCAATGTTGAAAACAGTTGTGCTGCTTAATATTTTTTCGGATTCTTTGATAAATGTTGATCTTTTGTAACATCTCCACTGTCACTTTTGATCAATTTGCTTAATAAAAGCATTAATTTATGTTATTTTTTAAACTTGTCTTCCAACAAAAGTGTATTCAGCTCAGAAATGCCTACAGTAGAGGTATGGGTTTAGACATTATCAACAGTAAATGTGAAGTTAGTCTAGCAAGCAGAAACCGTTATTATAGAGACATCGAACCTACAGTCTTTTGGTCAGCAGCTCAGATCTGTAAGCACTGTAGCGCTCCACCCACCTGTCCAAACTTCATCCTGGCCTCTTCAAAGCCCCCCACCTGAAGTCTCTTTTTAATCAGATCAAAGGGATACGTGATCGTTTTACTGATGACTCCAGCACAACTACCGCTGATCAGACTGTGTAAACCTCCTGAAAACAGACAAGACACCACACAACGTCAACACCGGGACAGAACGCACCGTTTAAACTCAATGTGAGTCATAGACATGTGCTTGAAGAACAGTGTTGATCATCTAAACTAACACTATTAGAAATTGCTTCCGGTTCTTGAAACACTGCTGAAATAAATATTAGATGAAAAACTTCATCTTAATTGAAAATTAGAAATGCCACCTTGAAAACTTAAATTAAATAAAATGTTTATGTTGAAGTGCTAAAATGACTAAAAACTAAATAAAAAGCGCATAAAGTAATCACTAAAACTTTTTAACTAAAATAAAAGCAAAAACTAAAAGCTAACTGATGGAATAATAAAATAAAGAATTTTCTTTAAACAAACAAAAACAATTAAAAGCTCATTTTAAATATTAATAAATATCATACTAGTACATAAAAACTGAAATAACACCACATGCTCTGACCTTTAGATTTGGTGTCTTGTAGCTCCAGACGTTTCTTCAGGACATTATAAAAGAAAAACTGCAGGCCTGCGTATGGAAACACGGCCACTAGGGTGGGTGTGAGGCCCCTGTAGAAGCCGAAGGGCCCCTCTGTGCGGAACATCGTGGCCACAGCATGTCTGAGGTTACGATAGATCTGTACATATGAGTCGTGGTTTCATTAGAGCTCACCAAAAACAGAAATGCGTGGACACTTGACATGCACTTACTTAGTTATTATTTACACGTTTCAGACAAAGCACATTCAAATGATTTAAATGACTCCTGAGGTTTGACCCCTGACCTTGGGTTCGCCCTGAGCAGCGAAGCGTGTGCGGAGGGTATCCAGCGGCTGGCAGGCGACGGTGGCGGAGCAGGCGGCCAAACCGCCGCAGATGAAATGCACTGCTGGGGTCTGGCTGTTATAGCTCGTCTTCTTATGGACCAGCTCTGTCAAGGCTTCGAAACTCGCAAACTAGGACAAACACGACAAGAGAAACCGTGTATTTGTAACATTGCCTACAATTGTGTGAAGGATGACCACTAATGTTTGATCTATCTAGTTAATGATCTATCTAGATACATGTCTACAACAGAATATAACAAAAATTATATATTCATTAATTTATTGCTACAAGATCAAAGCAGAATATAACATGTATATGGGTTTATTGCTACATCAACAGACCAGCATTACTAATATAAACTAAAACTATAAAAAAATAAAACATTTCCAGTAACTGAAATAAAACATTAGGCATCAAATAAAAAAAACTTTCACTTAAAAAAGAAATGTCGATAATTGACCCTTCGCTAAGCTACGCCTGAAAATCGCTACAGACCAATCGTGGCTTAGCAACCGTAACTAGGCGCGGCAGGTCTGGCAAGCTTTCGAGCTTCGAGGGAAACATGCCGAAGCGTTGTGCGTATGGATTGTGCAAATCTGCATCTGCCAAATCCCATAACTATTAACCATAAACATAATTTTCAACTTGTCTGCTTTCTGCATACCGGTGTTCTGACAATTCAGGTGCTACCTGTTCAGATTGTGCTACCTCCCATTAAAAAAAAAAGGTAGCACAAATCGATAGCGAAAAATGCTAACGTTACCTATCAGATTGTGCTACCAGCATCTTATTTATGCGGTTTGAGGATTTTTTTAATGTCCATACCTACCCCTACCCTAAACCTACCCGTCCACACTTACCCTTATCCTAAACTTACCCTTAAACCAATGCAAATATATTACTAGTAGCACAATCTGAAAGGTAGCACGTTTCGGTAGCATACGGTTTTCATTGGCTTTAGCGTCAACTAACGATGATATTGGCACTGCCCTTATTTTGTTACCCCTTGGCTTCTGCCACTGCTGTGGCAGACTCGTGAAGGAGCAGAGCATGTGAGCGGAGCGGAGCGTGGAGCGAGCGAGGAGCGGAGCGTGCAAAATATAGTCGGAGCGCGGAGCGGGTTTTTATCCAAAAGCTGGAGCGATCGCTCTGTCTCGCTCTGGTTCCGCTCCAATACCGCTCACACCACGAGCCTAGGGCATGCACAAATCCACCCTGAATTCACCTGTGCCTTAAACAATTAACAAAACCATCAGCCTATAGCCTACTTTAAAAATCGTACGTTGTGAAGGAGTATTTTAATTCTCGTTAGATATTCCAGTAACGAGAGTTCGTTAAATATTTCCAAAAGCAAACCGACAGGTCATACAGGTGCACAATTCCTGTCAAAAAAATAGATGATAATGTTAAACATGATCAGGAATGTGGTGATATATATGTTCTATTTTGACTGATGTTGCTGTTGCTGTGAGTTCTTTATAGGATATAGGCTGCGCTATGGACGCGTCGCGGCGTGTTTGCAGCGTGTTGATTTTCCTTTCCGCACCCATGTTAACAGATTAGAGCAGCCACATTGCCTGCGGAATACGCGTATCAGGTGTGGTCCAACCACGCGCAACTGCGCTCCGCGACAGAATAGAAGTGAAGCGGATTTTTCCGCAGCAGTCACGCAACAAACCTGCTCCACGTCTGCCACGCAGACAGTGTGTCGAGGCGTAAGGCTTCGGTTGAAAACGGCAGGTCTTAGGCATGCAGAGTAATTTTAAATTTGAGCGGCGTGGGCGATTTCACCGGAGCGGGATGAAATTGTAGATGGCGGGAGGCGGAATTGAGCGGAGCGATCTGGTCCGACTTTGAGCGGTGGAGCGGGGGAGCGAACACCCACGTGAGCGGGGAGCGGAAATTCTCACCGCTCAGCTCCGCTCACATGCTCTGTGAAGGAGGACTTTGTTTGTGTTGTTGATGATGTATGGCTCAGCATCTCTGGCTCTTGCCAGGTCCAAGGCGTAGATTAGACCCACGACGTGTGAGCAGTAACATTAGCCTGGCGCGCTAAAAATATGAGCGGGAGAATGTTATCATTGCAAAGTGGTCAGGCTAATGTCTTGTGTTTATTCCACAAGACCTATGGATAAGCTGTTTGATTTATAATTATTAGATTATTTTCAAATTTCACTTACCCTGCTGTGCATGCACATAGCTGTTCCTCAATTTGTGTGTTTCCCATTTGAATGGTCAGCGTGTGAGGTGGCTGCTGCTTGTGCTGGGACCTAACGTTAAATCAAATCAAATCAAATCACTTTTATTGTCACATCACCACAGCACAAGTGCCTTGGTGAGTGAAATTCTTATGAGCGTGCTCCAGACAGTGCAAAAAAAAACAACAACAACAGTTTACATATGGACAGACAGTGCAAAAAAACAACAAACAATTTACATATGGACAGACAGTGCAAAAAAACAACAAACAATTTACATATGGACAGACAGTGCAAAAAAGCTGCACTGGAGCATTTACAGTGCTCCAGACAGTGCAAAAAAACAACAACAATTTACATATGGACAGTACATATTTACAGACTATACAGAAGACAATGTGCAAAATACACATACATATACTCAGTACACAGTGTACTATAAAGACACTCAATTATCAGCGACACATTATACACCGTATGGGCACATCTACATTATGTACAATATCTGTACATAATGTAGTCTATACATAGTAATAATGTGAAGGTGCAACAGATTATAAATTAACAGCAGATTGGTTGGTTGAGCAGCAGATAGATGTGCAAAGGTGCAACAGATTATTCATATGCAGTGTCGTGGATGTGCATTGTATGGTGTCCAGTGATAGCAGATAGGTTGTGTTAGTGCAGTGTGTGCGTGTAGTCCAGTTGAACTGTGTTAAAGTGCAGTGCATGGCATGTTGTGTGAGTGGGAGTGTGTTGTAGGGTGGGTCATTTCTGACTGTTCATTAGCCTGATAGCCTGAGGGAAAAAGCTGTCCCTCAGTCGGCTAGTGCGGGATCGGATGCTGCGGAAACGTCGCCCTGAGGGCAGCAGAGAGAGCAGTCTGTGGGACGGGTGGCTGGAGTCTTTGATAATCCTCCGGGCTTTCCTTGTACACCGCCTGGTGTAGATATCCTGGAGGGAGGGAAGCTCACCTCCAACAATGTGGCGGGCAGTTCGCGACCCTTTGCAGAGCCCTGCGGTTGCCAGCGGTGCTGTTTCCAAACCAGGCGGTGATACAGCCGGTCAGGATGCTCTCCACAGTGCAGGTGTAGAAGGATCTGAGGATTCTGGGGCTCGTTCCAAACTTCCTCAGCCGTCTCAGGAAGAAGAGACGCTGATGTGCCTTCTTCAGCACTGCATCTGTGTGAGCAGACCATGTGAGATCCTCAGTGATGTGAACGCCGAGGAACTTAAAGCTGCTCACCCGCTCCACAGGTGTCTTGTCGATGGTGATGGGTGTGTGTTCTCTGCTCTGTCTCCTGAAATCCACCACCAGCTCCTTGGTCTTGTCGATGTTGAGTGAGAGGTGGTTCTCCTGACACCATTTAGTCAGGGTACTCACCTCCTCTCTGTAGGCTCTCATCGTTGTCGGTGATCAGGCCTATCACCGTTGTGTCATCAGCAAATTTGACGATGACATTCGAGCTGTGTGTGTACAGTCGTGTGTGTACAGGGAGTACAGGAGTGGGCTGAGGACGCAACCCTGCGGTGCACCAGTGTTGAGGATCAGGGGAGATGAGGTGTTGTTGCCCATTCTGACCACCTGACTTCTGCCTGTCAGGAAGTCCAGGATCCAGCTGCACAGAGATCTGTTCAGTCCTAGAGTCTGGAGCTTCGCAACCAGTGTGGCAGGCACTATAGTGTTAAATGCCGAACTATAATCCACGAACAGCATCCTCACATAGGTGTTCTTATTTTCCAGGTGGGAGAGAGCAGTGTGCAGGGTGAAGGCAATAGCATCGTCTGTGGAACGGTTACTGCGGTATGCAAATTGTAGTGGGTCCAGTGAAGCAGGCAGCACAGAGCAGATGTAGTCTCTGACAAGCTTCTCAAAACACTTGCTGAAGATGGGGGTCAGAGCAACGGGCCTCCAGTCATTCAAGCATGTGATTTAATTTT